>JAWWES010000041.1:23112070-23148042 GCA_035583135.1 Lophotriccus pileatus
GGGAGCATTTCTCTCCCCTCCGGAACCCCGGGACTGAGTAACCCCTGGGAATGGAGTCCCCCTTTCCCTATCCAAATCCACCGTCGGATATTTGGTCTCTGGATTTAAGGATGGGGGCTCTTGTGGTCTTTTTTTATTTACAACTGAGCTGCTACATCTGGACTGTGCCTCCATCTCCATTTAAATTCTTAACCTGCTTTGCTTTGTCATCTTGTTTGGCTGATTAGCAAAATAATCTGTTTGTAGTTGGATTTTTGGCTTTGATGATGTCCTTTACAAGAGGGTTGAATTCTTAAGCTGCGTATTTTCCTGTATCTTCATGTTACGGAACCACAGGTTACAAATACAGCCCTTCTCCCCAGCTTTGTAATATTAACTTTGGAGCTACCTATTTTATCTTATAAATGAAAAATTAAGGGATTAAAATATTAGACTAATAAGGGATTATTTATAAGGCACTTTATAAAAAATAGCTTGGTTCTATCAGTTTGGTTTTGTCTCTTCAACCAGTCACTATCTGACTTTGTAAGCCAAACTAGACTTTAGGTCTTAATGAACTCTGTAAGCTTTTTCTGAAGTTATGTTCCAAAGACCTGGGGTTTTTAATAAATATTTTCAAGTTCTATTTATCCTATCACATTGAAAAACAGACTAGAAGTATTTCAAGCATCAGAATATGTAGGCACACTTGAACAGACAAATTCTTATTTACCACAACATTTTGATTTTGTAGACAATATATAGGAAAAGGTTGGGCATTCACTAAGGTATGTTACTTGTAGTTAGTCTTTGGGGAGTTTTTCTAACATAATTGTTATGTTGTTCTTTGTTTTCTCATACCCTGAAATGTGTGTTATCTTTTATGAACTTTTCATATGTTACAGTTTTAACTTCAAGCTTTCCAAATGATCTACTAACCCATTTGGTAAGCTTTAGGCCTCTTCCTCCTTGTTAGTATCTCAGAATTGGCTTATTCTTCCTCTTTTTTTTTTCTTTATTATTCAAAACTGGATTTGAACCAAATCACAGATAAATGTTTTATCTATTTTTGGAGTATTCCAACACCTCCTCTGATGGCATTTCTCTGCACTGTGGGTTTTTTCCTGTTTTTTTTTGAGATAGATTTTTCTTCTAGAGGTTGTAATGAATACCTCGAGAAAATGCATTAAAACCTTAAAACGAGTAATATAACTTTCCCTGTAGTTTAAGTCTCTTTTTTGTGTGGATTTACTCCAAAGAATGCATTCAGTTTTATTTCTCTGTTTCTGTTTTGTTTGTTTGCTTGTTTGTTTTTTGTTAGGCCCGGCGCAAAGATGTTTTTATCCAGGAGCGATATGGAAGATTTAATCTGAGTGACCCATTTCTGGCTCTTCAGAGAGACTTTGAGGCAGGTGCTGGTGATAAAGAAAAGAAGCCAATGTGCATGAATCCTCTGTCCATTTTAGAAGCTGTTATGGCTCACTGCAGGAAAATGCAAGAAAGAATGTCAGCTCAGTTGGCTGCTGCTGAAAACAGACAAAAGAAGGTATCCTGCTACTGACTTTTTCCTTTTCCCTCTCCTGATTTGTTCTTTCATGCCACTTTTTTAATTTGCATCTTTGTCTTGATTATCATTGCAAGTGTTATTACTTAATGGTCATATAGAGGGAGGTGCTGGTTTTCTGGTGATATTTTTTGTGCACACCTCATTTGTTCTGCGAATTTAGCTCTACTTATGGAATAGATGAAATATAACTGGTACAAGTTGATGCAGTGGATATATAAGGAGATATCTCAGTGTGAGCTGAGACAGCATCATCACAAGGTATTTTTAGACAAACACCACTGAAACCTTGAGGAGCTACTGTTATTTTTGTTCTAACCTAAATAGTAAAAAATAAATAATTTATTTGTATGCTATATTAAGTGGCTCTATTTCATAAATCAGTAAAAATGACTTATAACTCTACACATTTTTTTTTGCATATTTGAACATTTGCTGTAAAAAGAAAATTATTTTGGAACAAGTATGTTGCAGAAAAAAAGGGTCATGCTGAAGATAAAACAATGTCATTTTGAAAGTGAATGGTTAGTGGCAAATATTTCACCAATATGTAAGCCACACATTCCTAAAGCATAGCTAAATATGAATATGCTGGGGAGGGACTTCTGAGAAAAAAGAGGGGAACAGTAATATAGTAGACTAATGAGACCAGATATTTTTGAATAATTAGAGAAAAAGTGCTTTCTATGTGTTTAATGATCCTGACTAGGTAGAATATGGATAGAATGTCTTCTGCAGCTGTGAAATAGCTTTTTGGTTACAGTTTTACATGGATTTAAAAAAAACCCAAACAGCAAACATGCTAAGACAATTGACAAAGAATAGATTTTGGTAGCGATTGCTCTTTAGGAAAAAATATGCACACAAAAATACTGGAAGTTACTGGAAATACAAGCTTAAATCAGCAAACTTTTTCTTGTTATTTTAGCTCTGTTGTTTAGTTTAAGCATCCTTGCTCTGTTAAGACTCCAGAAAAACAGATACTGCATTAAAAAAAAATATTATTATTAGACTTTATGTATGATATGTAAGTCTTCAAACAGTTTAGTGTAGAGAACTGTTACTTGTACTTACCAAGCACTTCTTTCTGGAGAACTCTTAGAGATTAATTTTCTTTTTCATATGGTTTTTCAGTAAATTAAGATTTTTGGGAGGGAATTGTCTCAGCATAGAAAAGAGTGAACAAGCTTCCTTATTCTGGCTGAAGAATGTACTGGGAGAGACACTGACACATCTGCCAGGACAGTTGGATTAGTGTCTTGTTTCAGTGCATGGCCACAAGTCTATTCTTGTACCTAAATTCTTTGTCTGTGTCTGGCTTTTAGTACATGGACAGATATATGCGCCTAAGATGGACTTACATATTGAGAATATGTCAGGGTATTGATATGTAAATTCAAATTTTCCCATTTTTTTGGCTCAGGCTTATTACCAAAGTCTGTATCTGTAAGTCTGCTTGTACAGGAAAGGATGCTCTTGTCCTTTGCTTTCTAGGAGAATACATGGTTTTTTATTTCTTTAAATCTTCATTTTCAGGATTTGAAAACAAACCACATGTTGTTGAACAGATGTGTGCATGACTCTCTACAGACCTTATATCTTCTCTTCTAAAGCCAATAAGAAATGTTATTTGTACAGGGCACCCTCCTAAACTCTTTGAGTTTGTGGCAACGGATGATGTATCTTTCAACCATCTCCATTCATTCAGTGTTTTACATTCTCTTACTTCCACATTTTTCTGTCTGTTCTTCATCTCTCAAATCCTTCCATGGAAGAGAATGATGAAGGTGTTTTGAGGGATTTCTAAAAGTGTTCGACAAAGTAGGGTGACAAAATGTAAGAAAAAAAAAAATCAGCCGCAACAAATGTGACCTAAATACAAGCCAGCTGCACCTCCTTCCTCGAAGAGTGGTTCCCCCTTCTCTAAATGTGTGATGCCTCTATCTTCATGTTTGGAATTGCCTCACTGTCTCACTCTTACACCAAATAGTGAAGTCTATGTACAGCTGTGTTTATTTTCTCTGGATTCTACTGAACTTCAAACAGGCTCAGACTGAACTCTTATTTCTGCAGCTTTAATATCTATGTATATAGTCACCTCAAAAGTATTCTATGAATAAAATGTTTATTTAATCAAAAAACAAGGCATAACAGTATGCCAGACTGTAGAATCAAGGAGGTGCACAAAGGACTGTCAGTCACAGGCTTACCATATACAAACACCTAATTCCTTGATGTCATCTATTTTGTGTTGTCTCTCTTTGAATGCTTTTCTTGTAGCTGCTGTGGAAATTAATTTTGAGTTTTCCTGGGAACACAGAACAGGCGATCAGAATGATAGTTCTTGATTTATTGAGAATTTGCTGGGAAGTTAGTATTGGGATGCATGCTCAAAAAAAGACAGACATATGAGTTGGAAAAGGCCTGTTGGTGTGATTCAGTCTAACCTTGTACTTAAAGCAGATTTATGATCAGCTGAATATTTGGTCATCTGTAAATTTGTCTTGCTTAATTCTGAAAACCCCCAGGAATGGTAATACTGCAGCTTTTCTGCACTGGTAGCCTTGTGAAGAACTTTTTTTCAAGACTGAGTCTCTTCAAGGGCAAATTTTCTGATAACCTTTTGTTATGGAGCCCCACTTGCTATTATTAAGAACAATTTGACTCTTCTTGTCATTGTAAGGGCCCTTCAAAAGGGTCCAGTATGTTGCTGTTAGATCATCCCTCAGTCTATTTTTCATTAAACTATGCAAGCCAAATTTCCTCAACATTTTCTCAGAAGGCATGCTGTCTCTTGCCTTTGAAGGGCCTTTGCTGGTTAGTTCTTTGTGAGACGCTATTTTTTCTCAGTATCCTTTTTACCACTTTTCAAATCCTTCTTGGACACATTTCCAAATGTTTATATTACTGATATGATTTAGTGTATGCATATAGTACATTTTGCAAAAATCAGGCTGTAGTTTGTTCATAAACTCATAAATAATTACAGCTAGTTCCAAATCTGTCATCTAAAGGAAAAAATGCAGCATAAATATTCAGAAGTTTTTCCTATTCAAGAAGATACAGCCAAAAGAAGAACAGGGGAGAGAGATACACATAGGATACAACAAAAAATGAGAAAATAATGCTGCTTTTGTATTTCAAAATCAAATAAAGGATTTACATTTATATTAGGGATCCTTTATTTAGATGCAATGCTTACAAGTAAGGTATTATAATAGTATGGTAAGCTGATTTCATGCCAGCTATATAGTAAAATCTCCTTGTAATTATTTGAAAGTAATATAATGTCACAACAATTAACTGGAGAGGTGTTGCTGCTAATACAGTTTGTTTAGCAATGACTGATAATGTCATAGCTTGTTTTTCATATGTTTAACGCTGTTTTTGGGGGCACTGAGCAACCTGGTCTAGTTGAAGGTGTCCCTGCCCATGGCAGGGGGGTTGGAACTAGATGATCTTCAAGGTCCCCTTCCAACCCAAACCATTCTGTGCTTCTGTTTCTAAGAAAGGGTGGATGTTGTTTGTGAAATGCATTGTAAAGAGTGTATTGATCAACCTGATAAAGCTCTAAAAACCCAGTGGAGCCCCTCCACTGCTAACCAGGTTTTGAAATATTTGAAGCCAAGGTGATGTTTAAAATGTAGGTATCATTTTCCAGAGTGATTTCTTCCTCTTAGTTCACTGTTTCTTACAGTAATGGTATGATTTCAGGAAGAAATTTTTCTATTAGTAAAATATACATCACATTAATATTGCCATCACATGTTGAGACTTTTTCCCATTCTTCTGAAGAAAAGAGAAATTTACAGCTAGATAACATAACTAGAAATGTTGGGAGATTGAGACACACATTCATATATAAGGGTAAATTTATGCAGGATTTATTTTTTATGTAATTTCACATCCCTCCCTTAAGTGTTCTCTTGTGTTTGAACTCTTTCAATGTGGGAACAACTAATCCTGGTGACAATGAGCTGTATCAGGTGGGATTTATTTCTGTTACAACTTCAAACTCTCTCCCTCCTGTACTCATCTTTTGATGGCATGAGTTTTAACTCTAGTCTATGGTATAATTGAAAAGTAGCAAACTGATATTTAAAAATAGTATTTATATTAGCTTTTGTGTAAATGCAGTTTAGTTAAAAATGAATTGTAGACACATGTACAGTGATGTGGAAAAAGCTTCCAGAGCTAAGAAATTTAATTTCCTTTTAGAAAGAACATGGAATAGTCTGCTTTAGCAACAGGCTTCTGAGGAAGTTATTATATTGTAATGCCTGGGGTTTTTTATGCCTGTGTGTCTGTTTGTTTGCATCTAGCAACCAAGACAATATTTTAACCTTTGACTGAGAGAGAAGATATTCCATAGCTATTACCTGTCCCGTAGGCCATCTTGTTTCCAACAGGATAGCTTACAGTAAATATACTCACAACACTGTATTGTCTTAAAATCTGAAATTAGTATAATTTTATTGGGACACTATAATTTGATTCTATAATCTATGATTCTTTTTCCACCTATTGAAGTGAATCACTTATTCCAAGATCTTAAATGTACTGCTGTTTGCCACAGCTTTTCTTAAATTTTTTTTTTCAGTATTGTGAAATGTTCTCATATTGTAGAAGCAAGAAACAGTTTTCTGTTGCAGTCAAAATTAATCATTGTGTTTGTGAGGACTTGATTTAATTTTTTTCATAGGTAACCAAAAATATTTTTCCAGAAAAGATGCCCACTTAGAAAATGCACTTTAGTGGTACAGATCTGCATTGTTTTTTCTGTATCACTCACTACATAAACATACAGCAGAACTGACAAGGCTAAACCAATAAAAACAGTACAGGAGAAGGAATTGTCACCAATATCTTGGGATTTTATTTGATTTTTTTTTTTTTAATCAGTCATTCAGATTAGCCATATAGGAAGGTACTGCATCAGTATGTGAAGGGAGGAGCAGGAAGAAAGAAAATAATTTCTCTTTTATTTTGAACTTGTGTAAAAGTTTTATTGGGAAAATTTAAAGTAATTTTGGTTACACTATTATTAGTAGGTATTTTAAAAATGGTGTATTAACATATTTTTCCATTGCTTTTCTAGAGGAGTGTCTGTGAGTAAAGGCATAAACGGCAGGCAAGATGAATTAGAGGCAATGACTACATGAATGAGGGAAAAAATTATTCTTATCCATTATCCACATTTTAGTAGGTAGTTTTTTTGATTCCAGCTTATAACGTAATTTATACATCACTGATGTCAATGAGACTTTCCACTATTAGTAAGTACAGGAAGATATTTGTGCCTGTGCCAAAAAGTTGGTCTGAGAAATGAGAGTCTTATCTAAAAATGTTAAAACAAGATGTAAGGTACTAATTATGGTCATGATGGACCTAATCTCCTTCAGTTGGAAGAAGACCTAAAACTTAACCCTTTAATTTCTAACCTCAAAGACTTTTCACAAAGCTCATCTCTTGCTTGCATCTCGTTCCTTAATTTAAAGATGACTTTCTCTTATGTCTTATTTCTGGGGAACAGGTAGCTCCATCACTCAGGAATCACAAACATTTAATCACTTTGGGGAGTCTCTGTGTTGTCAGTGGAGGAAAGTAAAGTAGTTTCTAAATTGCTCTTCAAAGATAGCTGTCTCTTTCTTGTGGAAGATTATGTGCACTTTTGTTAGATATCACAAATGCCTTCCTCGGTTCATTTCAGGCATACTCCTAAATATCATCATCAAGTTAATATTAGGTTATTATCAAAGTCTCTATCTTGTGAATGAGAATTGTTTTGTATGCTTTCTTACAGTTGGAAATGGAAAAATCTCAATTACAGAATCTTGAGCTGGAGCACAAAAAACTGTCCGCTTGTCTCGAAGAAGAACGTGGAAAGAATAAGCATGTAGTGTTGATGCTAGTGAAAGAGTGCAAGCAGTTGTCTGCCCGAATTGTAGAAGAAGCTCAGAAACTGGAAGAAGTGATGTCAAAATTTGAGGAGGAAAAGAAAAAGGCTACTGAATTGGAGGAGTCTCTTGCAGCTGAGAAACAAAGGAGTACTCAAATGGAAGCTCAAATGGAAAAGCAGCTGTCCGAGTTTGACACGGAGAGAGAGCAGTTGCGTGCCAAACTTCACAAAGAGGAAGCACACACCAGTGATCTCAGAGAAGAGAGAGATAAAATGATCAAAATGATTGAGCAATTAAAAAAGGGAAATGAAAGCAAAGCTAACCTTTCTCAAAAAAATAGAGATAGGAGTCTTGTTTCTGTTTCAGTCGAAACAGAAGAGACAGGTACAAAAACTGTTGCCTGCCAAACAGATACTGTAATGATGGACAGTAGCACAGAAAATATTAAGAAGTTGCCTTTGACTGTTTCTGTAAAGCCTTCTACAGTGACCCCACTAGTGTCTGGCAATACAAAAATGAATGTGTGTGCCAATGCAGCATTTGTGAAGCCTGTCATTGAGAGGCAATCTTCATCTAGTGAACTTGTCCCTCCTACAACTCCTGTTCTTGCACAGAATCAGAACAGAATTGAGGAAAATGGACCAAGTACAGCCTCATCCCCTGATTTACCAAGTAGCACATCCCCTTTTTCAAATAGCAATTCTCTTTGCACCCCTGCCACACCGACTGCCACAGCTCAGAATTCCTCACTCACTTCATCTGTACACAGTTTGCATTCACCAACTGCCAATGCTACTGGGCATCCAGGCCTAAATCCACGAATCCAAGCAGCTAGATTTAGATTTCAAGCAAATGCAAACGATCAAGACCAAAATGGAAACACAACCCAAAGCCCTCCCTCAAGGGATGTATCCCCTGCTAGCCGTGACAACCTAGTTGCCAAACAGGCAGCTCGGAATACTGTTACCCAAGTTCTTTCAAGATTTACAAGCCCCCAGAGTAGCGCTCCCTCACGACCGGGGACGTCGCATTCAGTGGAAGCTGGCACTTACCCCCCAGTTGGTAGAATGACTTTAAAGACTCCCAATGTATCAAGAATTGACAGAGGAAACCCTCCACCTATTCCTCCTAAAAAACCTGGGCTTTCACAAACTCCTTCTCCACCACACCCACAGCTTAAAGTTTTAATGGATAGTAATCGGTCCCCAAATATAAGTGCAAAAACTGACAGCAAAACCGTGACCTCACCTCTTTCAAGTTCACCACAAGGAATCAGGGTAATAAATGAGGAAATAATTTCTAAGTCCTCACCTCAGCTGCCACCAAAACCTGCTATAGATTTATCTGTGGCACCTGCAGGCTGTGCCATACCAGCCATAGCCTCATCTCAGGTGGGTGCCTGGCCTTCCCACTTTCCTGGACTGAACCAACCTGCATGTTCAGAAAATTCCTTTGTCATTCCCACCACCATTGCCTGTAGCTCCTCCATAAACCCTGTTAGTGCTTCATCCTGTAGACCATGTGATTCAGACAGCCTCCTGGTAACAGCATCAGGTAAAGGGATTGATATGCTACAAACTGTCTCCCTCAAAAATAACATTCTGGTTTTCTTATGCATCTCTTTTTTGCTTTATTTATCTTTTTGTAACTTTCTCTTTTTTACTTTCTAAGAGTTGAAATTTTCATTTATATTTTTTCAACATTCCAGGGGTATGGGAATTCTTTTGCTGATTTAGTAATATTATAAATTAGTTTGCTTTCTTAGGGAGGCCTCCAAATTGAAGGTTTTTTTAAAAGGTAAAGAGGACTGATATTTAAAGTAAATAAGCTGCAGATTATGGTATATTAAATAATCTCCTTTTAATTTTTTAATTTATTCTTGGTTAATGCTATTATTTTGGACCTCAAAATGCTTTCTCAGTCTGAAATTATATTTTGAATATTACCTCTGCAGATGATCCTCCATGGAATATGTATTTCAGTGCTTTGTGAATCTTTTAGAAAATAGGGCATAGCTGGGGCTATGGTCTTCTGCTATGGCATTAGATGGTTGCACATTAAGGGATATAATTGCCTGAATAATAGTGCACTTTCCTATATATAGCTACATTCCTATAGAATATGTTTCATTTTTACTTCTATTTTTCTATAGTTCTGGGTTTAGTTGTAGGCTTTTTTAATACTCATGTATGGCATCTCATAGGTTTACTTCAACAGATATGGGCAAAAGTTTGCTGTTGGAAAGTTAAAATCTAACTGTTGATTGTCTGGAGTCAGTGCATGTGTCTGCTACTCGTTTTGCATCGTGGGGACTTCCTCATGTGTCTAATCTGCCACCAACTTCAGAGAATCTTCTTGATGGCAGTTAAGTAAACAAAGACAATACTGATTTACCTTTCAATTAGTTGTAGATCTCCTACAAATCTTTATGTCAGCATATTTCCCTGCTGGGATCAATGGCAGTAGAACATTAGATAGAAGCTCCTCTTTAGCTTGAACTGCAATGAGGAAAAGGAACAAGCAGTTTTGGAACACTTTAGACCTTCATCAGCATTGAGTAATGTTTGAATTTTCTCAAACTTTCAACAGTTATTCTCAGTTCAGTTATAGTACTTCAGTCCTTGCATCATCATCTGTGGGGTATAAAAGCCCTGCACAGCTGATCTTCCATCACACAAGTAACCACTTTCTCTTGGTAGCTGCACCACTAACTGATAAGGTGGTTTAACTCATTCACCATTCCTGAGGAAACTGTTCCAAAAGCAGTGTGTGGCAAGCTGGTATGTGTGTATATATAGGAGATTCCAAGGTTCTTGTTATTAAGCAATTTTTATTCCCATTGGACTTAATTGAAGACTTTGTACCTGAATCAAGAGTAACCTAGTCATCATTTTAACATTTGGTTGTGGCACGATACTATTGGAATCCCCTCTCCTTTCTGAACTGTGCCATAAAAAATTATCTCAGAAATCTTACCCTTTCATTTGTCTACTACTCAGAGTCAACAACAATGAGATTTGATGACTGCCTTTTAGTTTGCTATTTATCATATGAATGTTCTGAATTTTCATCCTAAATTCCTGTTCCTAGATAAATCTGATTTCCATGTCAGATAGGTAATTTGTCTTCAAGTGTTCTAGGTATTTTCCAAACTTAATTTGCCTTCAGGTGCTATTAGGCTTCATAATGGAATTAAAACTTCTTTTAAAAAAGATAAATCTAAGATTTTATGAACATATAACAAATTACTGGCAAAATCAGCTCCAAAATCAATAGTTTTTGTAGACAAGAGATTGTCTCTTATTAGCATAAACTAGGCTGTATATTTCAGTATTACATTAATGATATGATATTTGGAAATAATTTAGGATAGTTCTGGATTATTCTTTACAAAAATAAATCTCATACCTTAAAAATGAAATTAGCAGTGCTTTGTAACTCCGTGTATTGTTATTGCTTGAGTTTGTCCTTCAAAGTGTAAACTTTTTTCTTAAGAGAACAATCAGCCTTTTCAATAGGACTCCTCCCCCAGACAGTCAGTTTGTGTTTTTTACAAAATTTGTGACAGTTCTCAGAGACAATTCTTTAAGATAGGATTTTTGTCAAAAATTGTTAGTTTTTTAAAATTGTGTTGGTTTGTGTTAAGATAGCCTTTCTTTCTTTAACTCCCTTCACTTGTTTTTGGGAGGGATGGAAATATTTGGCTCCATTTAATTCCCTTACACTCCTTGCTCTGAACATTTGACACTTGTAGTAGTTTGTAAGTAGCACTGCTTTTTGTGATTTTTTGCAATTGCAGATGGGAAACATATCCCATAATCTAAAGTCTGCAAAGAAAGATTGCGTAAACTCTACTTAGTTGTATGCTGTTATTAATATAGAGATGTCATTTTAGTATCTCCTTTACTGACTACATACAAACTCAAAGAACCTTAATATCCTTATCTGTAATATTCAGGTAAATATTCAGGAGCTTCTTTATCTTTTACCCAAATTAATGCTTACATTTTATTGCACTTCTTCTTCAGTCCCATTTTATTTATATTTATATTTTTAAGGGAACTTGATCTATTTTGGCCAAGTGTTCTGTCAAACTGCAGAACTAAATACACTTTGAGCAACAGATGTTATGCAACTATGGAAGGACATTTCCTTCAAAATTTTATGCTAAGAAGATATTTGGAAATAGATTTTTGTCTTAGAAAAGATAACCCAAATTTAATAACACTGTTTTTGTTAAGATGATGTGCTCAGTAATGCCTGAATTCATGTCACTTAATCCCTTTTTTCAGTTTCTTTTTTAAGTATGAGTTTTCTTGAGGTGAACATCTAACAAACTACAAATTCTGCTGAAACCTCCTTCCCATATCTGCATTTTTGTACCCTCTAGGGACAGGTTCAGTTAGTTTTAATGATCTGGTTGATTTTAATCTGGTTTATTTACTCGTTTTTTTTAGAAAATGTTTAGAATTTCAATTTTACTTTCAGTTAAAGCAGAGCACAGTGAAATCTTATCCGTATTTTGTTGTATGGTAAGTAGAGAGCTTCAATCAGAATTTTTTAATATTTTTAACAACAAAGCAAACCAAATTTAACGTATTAGAATACATTGAAAGAATCTTTCATCTTTATATTTTTTTGTTTGTCAATAAATTCATGCATCTTTCTTCTTACTGTGGAGTCAGAAAAATTGATAGTAATATAATCACTAAAGTATTTCAATTATTAATTTTAAGAATTTCCTAGTTAGTTCATATTGCTTTAGGAACATATCAACAGCCAGATTTTCAGTAAGGAAGTGTCTTGGTTCTAGAAAGAGCAACTATTAAGAGTAGACTTAGAATCAGAGCACTGATCCTGTCAGTCATCTGTTCTGCTAAATAAACGTTACGGTACCTTCACTTACAGACGGGGCATTGTACACGTGTTACTCTTTTCATCCTTGGTAGGAAAAGACACCGGCTTTTGTCATTAATGTTAAGCAGATTGCAGGTAGAGAAATTACAAGGAACATTTATGGCTTGATTCAAAACCTGCTACAGTGTTTTCATTAACTTCAGCCTTTGAACAGGTGCCAAAACGCTTCTGCTCTGTTTGGATTTCCACAGTTCAATGGCTGTAAGACCTCAAAATGGAAACAAATGTAGGCATTTGGATTTTCGTACCCCTGGGATTCCTGCTTTCACTTTCTTCTTGGTTTTGTGCTTTCTATGTCACTCTTCAATGAAGTATATTTTTTTTGTTTGCTCTTTTGTATAATGATCAATTTATTCTCTCTATACAATTGGCTTTGAAGATAAAAGTGGGAGGGGAGGTGAAGAACTGATCTAGGCTCTGAAATTAACCATCTCACATTCTGAAGCTGATGCCAGAAGCTGTTTTTGACTGTCCCTCTGCCCTTCATCACTGCATGACCTACCAGCTTTCACAGATGCTTCACATTTCCTAACTTTTTACATCTTTAATGATATGGCTTATTTATTGGTATCTTCTGATGTTGGCGTATTTTATTGGGTTCATTGAACTTTATTATATGGCTTTACATTGATAATAGAAGATAATGTTATATTTATGTTGTTACCTATTTTTTTATCTTTTTCAGTAGAAGGTTTGCATTTAATGGTAACCTAGTATAATGAATTTCATCACCGAATTACAAGAACATATTTTTCATTTCAAGAAGCTGAAATGAAACTTAACACACCACATGTGGCATAAAAAAGTTCCTTTCGTTTTGGCATTTCTGTGAAGGATACTTTAAAAACAAGCAAACAAACAAACAAAACACATAAAAAATATTTTCAAAAAGGAAGGGAACCCAGAAATACTATTCATATTACCAAAATTCCAGTATGTCTTTGTTAACAAATGTTAGTAACTGGAGTGCCACCCTGAGCAGTATCCACTCAGTTAAATACCACAGCAAGACAGTAAAAACTACACAAGTACAGTTTTAAAAATACATGTGTGTGTGTGTATATATATGTATATATGTATCTGTATATAAATAGCTGCAACACAGCTGTTATATTTCAAAGAATAACAAAAGGTTGAAAAAATAAAACCACTTTTATAATGGAAAGGAGTAAGAAAAGTTATTCTTTGGACCTCGGGGAATTTTTTCACTTAAAGGATGCAGTTTACTTTGTATATTGCTTATTGGGTTTTTTAATGAACTTCAAGCCTCAAAATTTAAAAAATATTGCAGAAGCAAATATGAGCAAGAGTATCGATAGTCAGAAGGTAGCTTCAGAATTGAAGTTATATGAAGATGCATGGAGTTAACTCTACAATTTGTCATTGATTTAAAGCTGGATTTATAAGGTAACTTCATAGCTCTAGTGATGAATTCTTTTAATGAGTATCAAAAATAGAAGTTAAATAATAAGCTAATATTGTGAAAATACTGCAAATGTGTTTCCTTTAGATACTAAACTAGTAAACTTAATTTGAATTGACAAATTTAGCCCACTTTAGAAACAAATATGAAAATACTCCAAGCATTTATTGTTTTGGTTTTTTGAACGGGAATAAAGCTACATGTTCTTCATTGGCGCTGCTCAGGTGATGAATTCTTGTGTAAGCTTTGACATTAATTAAAATTTATCCAGATCTTAAAATCTATGGAATTCCATTGGGAACTTCCATTTAATTTGGTTTTCCATAATGTGAAACAGACCATCATGGCATAATAGAGCCGCTGCCACATACTCTTTCTAGTTCAAGGTGTTGAAGGTTGGATAGCACTTGATCAGCTTGAATGGAGCTGAAGGTAATGCCCTGCAGCTCCTCTGTAGTCTTGGACATTTCAAAACCACATTAAAAGCTGCATAAAACTTGCTTTGTATTGTCAGATTTCAGCCTCATGTAGTAGCCTATTTGCGGCCACAGGAGCCAAAGTTAGTTATTGAAGAGGTAAATATAATGTGTATTTTCTAAAGGTAATAGTGAAAAAAAATTAAAATTTTAAAATTTCTCCATTTTCTCTTGCAGTCCTTGATCAAGGAAGAATGCACAAAATATTCAATGCCTTATGCAGCAAACTTCGTATTCTTAACAAAGTCCCTACTAAAGCTGCTAAGTAATCAACAGAACATTTAACCACGACTCCTAAGCTTTCAGAGCCTTGGATTGAATATTCTTTGTTAATGGGGTGACTTGAAAGCTTTCACTCATAAATTTTATATAACCTGTTATTCATTCACACTGGAGCATTTTACAATATATTGTTTAAGTATTGCTGAGTAAAAGGAACATTACCTTGGAGTAGAGTTCAATAATTAATACAGTTATTTCTGTATTATTTGTGTAAATGATATCTAAATTTTTTTCAAACTTCCTGAAAGATACCTAAAGTCATTAAGGGCTCTGTGTGCAATTTATGTTTATAACTGCAAGTGAGTTATATAAATACTAAACATACAAATACTAAATTTTGCACTAAGACTGTGAGGAGGATATTTCATATGAAAATAAGTATTTTGTTTTGAAAACCTTTGTATAGATACTTTAAAAAGAATCTTCCCAGCCTATCACAAATAAAACTTGTATAAAACTTTTGTTAGTTCCTGAATTTGAGTAATACAAATTTTTTGAGACATCCATCTGCTTATTACAGTTGATAGTTTTCACCTTGACATTTTGTAATGAAATCCCATTCATTTGCATTAACAACTGTCACCCCTGAATGCAGTTTTTATTTTTTGGAATAGCTTCTAATGTATAGACAAAGCATCATCATGAAACTTGTGCTAAACTAACAGTTGCTGTCATCTTGAAGATACTTTTTAGCTTTTGAAAGAACACAGAAAATGCAGGGCTTTATTTATGTGACTTCCATCTAATTTCTGTTGCTTTAACTCACAGGCTGGTCTTCCTCCCTAACCCCTTTGTTAACAAGTGGTGGTCCTGTCCCCCTGGGTGGCAGGCCCACCCTTCTTCACCAAGCTGCTGCCCAGGGAAATGTCACTTTATTATCAATGCTGCTTAATGAAGAAGGACTGGACATTAATTACTCTTGTGAAGATGGCTATTCTGCCTTGTATTCTGCTGCTACGAATGGACATACAGGTAAATTATACTAAGTTTTATTATGGCATCCATGTAAAGTAGTGAAAGCTTATTTCTTAAGTTTTTAGTATTCAGTTAGGTGAAATGCATGTTTCTGAAAAATGTGAAATTGAAGATGAATATGTAGTTTATATGACCAAAGTCATTGTAGGTATAGCATATATATATATAAGCAGTGCTTCTGGAGGCAGGCAGAATTTTGTAACACAGAAAACATTTGAAAGAAAATAGCTTGTGGTAGCATTCTGCAGGAACATCCATTCTAATTCTCTACTCCTTTCCTGTGAAAAGCCACCAGATATCATCACCCCATGTTCTGTGACGAACCAAAGATCTTTTGTAGCAATGGCAACTTGAAAGAAAGAACTTTCCTCTCCAGGGAGTAAGCAGGAAAGAATAGGTCATCACCAGGGTTTTGATCTTCAGCAGCAGCAGTGAGAATGATGGAAGATATTGTCAGAATAGTGTACTGCTTAGGAAATAAAACGAAGTCTTTATTTTTGAACTAAATGAAGTAGCCTTTGTTTGTTCTCTAGGCTCTCCTGAGAAAATTAACAGTTTTCTTTTTCTTTCCCCACTACCCCAACCATCCTCTGCCCTGAGAAGCATCTCTGAACCTTTCAACAGTCAGTCTTCATGTTCTATGAATATATTTATGAAATGCAGCAAGTATGTTAGTAATAGATATGAATTTTAGGGATACAAACTCCAAGCAATAATTTTCAGACTTTTAACATAAGGCTTTGAACAGCAGCTTCCCTTAAAAGTCCAGTGCACATTACTGTAGTTTTTTCTAATTATGTAAAAATATCCTAGTTTCTTATACGGCAAGTAATATCATTATGCTGTTTTGGACACTAAAGATGAAATCCAGCAATACCAATGATAAAAATTCCATTAACTTTTAGTAAAGGCAATATTCTATTTCAGAGTAGAAGGTGGAACATAGTGCCATTAAAGCCACTGCTTTCAAGAGTACTTTGTGGTTTAATTTAACAAAATACTTGTTAGTAACACAGTTAGAAAACCTTGATCCGGTGTTCCAAATAGTATTTTGAGAGACTGTTTCGTAACTTTTCTCAAGTATTTTAAAAATAAAAGTAAAGTTAGGATACAAAATCTATAGCTAGGCAGATAGATTTTTTTTTTTGACATGTTCAGGGTTAATTTTGCTACCAGGCATATGGAAGGAGGAATTTTCCCTTTGCTTGGAATGATATATTTTGTCTTTGCTTGCTAGGTGCCATGGTTTATTTGGTAGGAACATCTGGGTCTTTTCACCTGATAGATTGTTTCCTTTTGCCTAGACCTTCAAAATAGTGGAAAAGTCTTTTTTTTTTTCTCTTTTGCACTTTTTTCTTTTTTTTCAACTTTTTATCTGCAGTATTAAGAGTCCAAGTTTATTATATTGCGTGGATTTATTTTTCTTCCCTCACTGAATGTATGTTCAGTGAATTCTTCTAGGCTTGCATTGAGTTATCATTCCTGGTGTTTGTGGGAGACCAAAGTTGACCCGATTCTTCTTTACTCGTATTCCAAAAATGTTTCAAAGAAAATACCCTGATTTTCAGTTACAATTACTGAGCAGCTCCTACTGACAGCAAAGACAATTTGGTTTCTTGTTTTATTGTCAAAATTTCAAATACAAGAGACACTTGACAGAAGTGCGTAAAGACACTAATAAAAACAAATACATGCGTAGGCATCCTGTAATTGTTTAGCGTCTTTTACTTTTTAAGATAAAAAATATATTACAGAGATTTTAGTGTTGCTCTTCTATTTATAGTTGACAGGAAGTGAAAAATACTTTTGTTGTACAAATTTTAGCAACTAAATGAATTGTATGAACTCTGAATTAGAGAATCACACAGCAGCAGTGTTGATGTCTCCTTAATACTTTATATGAAAATTGAGAGTAGTGGCTTTATACTATCTTTGGAGGAAGATTTTTGTGCTTAACTTTAACATATAATCCTTTTTCATTGTTTGCTTTTGTTTCCAAGTGCATGGATAGAGGCAACAATTCAAAGTTGAGACTTTTAAAAACAAGTTTATGTAAAAATATGTAGGTTTAAGAAGGGAAGAATAGAAATAAATTATTAGTAAACGTCCTTTTCAATAGCTATTTTTAACTAACAAGGTGGAAAGAAATGGCATTTATTTAATTTAAGGATAAAATAATTTATTGTTCAAATTTTTCATTGTGTTGAGTAGGATTGTGAGTGGTAAGTTTCAGTCTTTGGGCTGTTTTTTTTTCCTTAGAATCCTTAGAATACAGTCACTTAGGTTGGAAAAGACCCTTAAGATCAGCAAGTCTAAACATAAGACTTAACACATAAGCTTAATATGATTTACTTTACTGCGAATATTTTCAAAATGGAGTTAGTGACTAAGTGGATTTGGAGATTTCCAGGACCCTTCTAAGTCAACTAACCAGATTTTCCTATTTCTCCTGGAAAAGATTTGGCCAGAAGAAAAGAGTAACTCTAAACTTGGTAAGAGCAATCATACTGAGTACCTTCCTTCAGAACCAAACACCATGTTGCAGACAGTCTGGGAAGAGTGAAAAGTGAATAATTTCCACACATTTTCAGTGAAGAAATACACCATTTGAGACATGTAAATAACTAGAAAATGGTAGAGCACATTGTAACCAGTGTGGTGGCAGCAGCTGTTATGTGCTCTCGGCCCATTCTGTAGAGAAAATTGAATTACACAAGAAAAGAGAGCACTGAAATATTCTCTCCTAATTTCTCCTTATTGCAAAATATGTCGCTTTCCTGCTTGTAAACAGTTACCTTGTAAGAGCTGCAGGAGAGGGTTTTTCCAGCTCATGAAGCAAATGCTTTGTTTCTGACACACACTGTCCCTAATTCTGTAGGTCTGAGAGAGAGAACTTCACCTTAAAAATATACACTTTCTTTATATTTGAATGGACATGAGGAAACTGTTATTTTTATTATTTAACCACTAGATTTGGATGGCTAAACAGGCTGCTTTGTCAGGCTGTCTTGGTTTGATCCATTAGCAACGCAGAAGCCACTTCTGCGTGTTATGCACTTAATGTGTACAGTAGTTCTCTGAGCTAATAAATCTGCATAATTGTATTGTGTTGTAAATCCTGACCATTCTCTGCCATGTGAGGTGGTTGAGAAAGACAGAATGAAATAATAAAGAGTTCCTGAACCTGAGAGATATGAAGAGGATAATAATATCCTTTGGGCTCAGCTATGTGCTAATCATATGCATTTATGGTATAATTGATTCTCTTCTGTCCTGAGTATTTGGAGGCTGTGGCACCCTGATTGATAGGAAAAAACTGGAATGTGGGAAGTAGAAAGGAGTGAGGTGCAGAGACATACAGCTACACGGAGTCAGCTTTGTCAAGCCACCAGATGTATCTGCATGGTGTTTGCCAGCACTCTGGAAGAACTAACTACCCAGTTGTGGTGGAGAGCAGTAAAGTCTCCAGGTGTTTGTGCTAATTTGCTTCCATATTTTGCTTTTGTTTTGACCAAAACCTTTAACTTGGTGACATCAATGTCTGTCTTTTGCCTGCCCTTCCACCCAGTGCTCCCCACTGCTAATCACTTCTGTGGCAGACAGAAGTGAACTGGAGTTAATGAGCCTGGAGTGACCCAAATTATCCTTCTACAAATCCCAATAAAAAGTCCATCCAGAGGACCCAGGCTTCTTAGAGATAATTGGTCTTTTACTTGACATGCCACCAGAACATGTCTTGTAGAGATTATTCACTCACATGGTGTGCCTTGTGAAAGTAGCTGTATTTCCTCATGCCCGCAGTTCCTCCTTAAACAGCTCTTTTCAGTGAACTTCTTCAGAAACAGAATTTTCACGGAGATAATCTACCACCTGAATGATCTGCCAATCAATAACAGAATTAACCGTACCTTTCTAGAAAGGTAGTCTTGTTCCATGTGTTCTTCATGGCTTTTTCCATGGCTAACATATACTTTATGAAGAAACAGAAGAGTGTTTTAGCCAAATACTTAAAAGTGCTAGATGAAAATTTTTACAACATCCCTCATAAACTTTAGAAGTATTACAGGATGTCAAGCAGGAATCTGTATTTTCAAGTTAATAATTTATTATAAGACTGGGAATGATTATGAAAAGGTCATTCTTAGCAGAGGGGGTTCTTAAAGTTAAAAAGCAAATGAAAATATAATTTTATTTTAAGTTGGTATTATCTTACAATTGAAGGACTAGGCAAGTTAGTTAACTAAGAGCTTCTTTATGACCTAAAAAATGTTACAGGTCAAGTCCTGGTAGCTTATTGTGACAACCAACTTTACAACAACAATGACAACAAAAAAGTCATTTCAGATGAGATTACTTATTTCAAAATTAAAGAATCTTAATTTACAATATAATATGGTAGAGTGTTTTAAAATCTTATTTCTTAATGTTAAATTATTTATTCAATCAACTCTCTAACATCTGTATTAATATTTGAAAAAATTATAATGGGAGTAAATACATTAACGAATGATTTAGATTAGTCAGATTTCTAAGTAATTCTTAATATATGTTTCTGGTGTCTAGAGATAAACTTCACCAACAAAGCTGGGCTTCAGGATCTTACTGCTGGAACAGCATTCATTAAGCTTGCTCAGAAAACAGGTCAGGAGTTTATAAATGGTGTTGTAGCTGAGCTTATTTTCCAAGTAATAGTTTCAATTAAAAAAGACTTGCTTTATTTTGGTCTAGAACCAATTTCAAGAATGAAGAGCAGATTAACTATTTTCTTCAAACTTAATTGCATCAAATGATATTCCAATTTGTGGATGAAAAGCAGTATAATTACTATGTAATTAATTATCTTAATTTAGCTGTAGGGATGGTGAAATCAGGCTGGTACTAATCGTAGCATGTCATTTTGGAAATATATGAATGTGAATGGTTTGTGGAGGTTTGTCAGCTTATTTTATTTGTCATTGCACTCCTAAGTCAAAGTGTCCTAAAACAAGACTGACCAGCGTGTTGCTTCAGTTAAATGTGGCTTGTGAACATCTCTGTGGCCCCGGTATTTGGGACTTATGACTTGACTGCCAGTAGGCAGTGATGCCTTTAGGGGCTCCTGGATAATTCAGAGTCCCCACTTTGGAGGTAAAATAGCTAACCTTGTGGGAGTTGCCAGCAGTGGGCATGTATTTGAATCCCAACAGAACCCAACCTAAGGCTTCTGCAAAAGGGTGGTGGTGCACCCAAGGAGTCAATTCTCACTTCTGCCCAGCAAAGTTTTTCCTGTCCCCTAAGGTGTGAGGTGTAGTCCAAAAGACTGGCTGATGTTGCCCCTTGAGCCTCTGATAGTTTTAACTGCTTGCTTTTGTTGACTCAGTCTATGGTTCTGCTCCATTTATAGATTGTGTGAGATTGCTGCTGACTGCAGAAGCACACGTTGATGCTGCTGATAAAAATGGCTTTACGCCCTTGTGTTCAGCAGTTGCCCAGGGACATGAAAAGTAAGTGAAGTCTTTAAGATTTTGCCTGTCACCTGTATTCTATTTTATATTCTTTGTACTTTTTTCATTACATTGTTGTTGCATTCTTAGGTATTAATGTATTTAACTATAATTTATTGAAAGCATCTACTTAAATGCTTTTTTTTGTTGTTCCGCTGAAGGTTTTTCTTAAGCAAGTGTCCTCAAATGCTTATCAGGTTGTGAAATTCAGTGTTTTATATTCACAGATTTTAAATACCTCTACAGTAGTTTAAGATTTACAGGTTTAAAGTAACCTATCTTTATACCTATGTATAAAATTATATCTTATACTTGTCTGTGTGGGGTGATCACAAGTAGATCTGTATCTGTAAAATCAGTATTTTATTAAAAATATTTAAATATTTTAAATTATAATGAGGTTTTGGATGTAAAATATAAGACAGTTTTACTGTTTTGTTTGCTGTAGGTGTGCAGAATTATTAATTATGTATCAGGCTGATATTAACCATGCTGCTGAAGGAGGACAGACACCCTTGTACCTGGCCTGTAAAAATGGAAATAGCAGTTGTGTTAAGCTGTTGTTGGAAGGTGGAGCAGATCGAACAGTAAAAACCAATGTAAGTTAAAATAGTTCGTAAAGTTAAAGTACCTTGTGTAGTACTGAATATTTACATTAAAATATTTATTTAAAGTTTTCTTTAAAGCTGGAATAAACTGTGTAATTTGAAAATATTTGAAATATTTTCATCATACTTTCTGGCTTTTTTAAAACTGTATATTATCTAAAATCTCTGAAATTATGTGACTTTCATCTCATTTTACGTATTTCAGATTCTACCTGCAGTTTGCGGCAGACTTTTCTCCAGCACTGCATTTGTAAAACAATACTTTTCTAGTCCAATTTATTTTTAAAGTGGAGAAGTGGAAATAGGGATTTTGCTTCCACTTTTTATGTTAGGTTACTTTATTGTTTTCCTTGAGGGGACAACACCTCAAAACTTTTTTTGCCAGTATTGTAATGTCTCATATATCACAAATGAGAAAAATGGCAAAAAAAAAATTGTATCTGGAGGAGAAAGGGGAGTAGGACTGTCTCAAAATTAACATCTATGCCTTTTTTAGGTGCTTTCCTGAGTTTTTCTTAAGACTCTTATGTAAACATGACAATAAATATGGGTGGTAGGCTGTCCAAAAATACAGCACAATATAGCTTCATCGAACATTCTGCTCCTCCTGTAATTATAACACTAATTTTTTTATCATTCATTTATTTTGCATCTGGAAAGTAAATATACTGAATTTGCAATGAGAGAAAGTTGTGATGTCCAAACCATGAAACTGACTGATTAATGCAACATGAAACAATATTGATAGAATCATGTTAGTTTAATACATGATAAGGAAGCAGTTCACTAACAACATCTAAATCCTGTACCACTTAGACTCTTTTAAAAACTCTGAAGACTTTATTTTTTGGGCTGTCCGTGGAGAAAACTGTAACATTTTCTTTCTGGTACATTTTTTTCATTCTCCTTCTTCCACCCCAAAAACATACAAGCAACCATTTTTCCAAAGGATTATTATGTCACTCTTGCTTATCTTCTTAATTTCCAAACAGAACCTTCTGTTCGGATTCATTGCTGGTATAAGTCTGCAAGCATTTTTCTATGTGTTTGGTGGGAGTGTGCTGTTTGATTTGGGTTTTTTCAGGATGGCTGGTCACCAATTCATGCAGCAGTGGATTCTGGTAATGTGGAAAGTCTCAAGCTCCTTATGTACTATGGAGAGCCAAACAGCAGGAACTCTTTGACAGATGCAGACCCTAATTTAGACTACTTTGATTTGGAGAAGAGAGAAGATGACCACAGCAATAGAGTAAAGCCTGTTGTTTCTGCAGATCTCATCAACCATGCTGACAAAGAGGGTTGGACTGCTGCCCACATAGCAGCATCAAAAGGCTTTAAGGTCAGTCTGTGTGAAAAGTTACAGTAACCTTGAAGAAATAAATTTTAGATGTCAAAACTAAGTTTGTTATCTAATTTCTTGGCAACTTGATTTAACAAAGACAGAAATATACTTCCAGTGGACACAATTTACCCCAGATCCTAGGTGTCAAATAGGATGAATTGTCCTATTTAAATGTCTGTTTCTTTGCGGACAACAATAAAAAGAGAAAATATTACTTGAGATTCAGGATTTCAAAGGTGAGGTGAATCCCACCCTGAATGCCAGTTCAGTTGGTGTCTTGTACTTACAGATGTACATTAGGTGGGAATAGTTTCCAGTTAGAGGTAGGGATGATTTAACTATGCACAATTTTTCCTGTGGGCAGGAAGGGGAGGAAAAGCAATTTGAGAATCAGATTTGTGCAGTAATACATTGTTTAATTTATTATTTCAGGCAGCCTTTTTTGGCAGACAGTGAGTATGTTTTTGAGGGGTTGGGTTAACTGATGACATGGAGAACTATCTGACAGGTTTTACTGATGACAAACAGGAAGACTTCTGGAAATTGAATATTACTTGAAGGTTTTGACATCAGAAGCTGTGCACTTCTAATGCTGACTGTTTAAAGGACTTCTTTTTATATGACAGCTGTCAGTCATATCTTACCATGACATTTTTACTCAGGAAGAAAACAGGGGATGCTAAACACAGAAGAGAGTGAATTTTAAGAAAATATAGTCTAAGACTTTAAAACTCAGCTTATGATTACATGCGTACTTCAGTATCTGTCATGATGTTGCTTTTTTTCCTGATAAATGTACTATATGTTCAACATAGGTACAGATTTAAGATTCACTTTAATAAGTATGTTTTTTTAGGGACCAGTCATTGCTTATTCAGTATTTTGCATTACAAAAAGTCAGTGTTCCATTACCAGTGTCTCTTAGGCAGGTGCAGACTCTTATTCCGGTTTCCCCTCATCTGAATTTAAATGGAGTTTAGTCTGCAAATCCTTGATGTGCAATATGTTGGCTCTTTCTGCAGTAAGATAGCCCTCAGGAACTTGGAAGCTAGGTTTCATTTTCTGTCTAAAAGTTGCTTCGGCTAGGTGATCTCTTGAAAGTTCTGACACTGGAAGTCTTCATGTATATCTTTCACGAATAACGCAAGGCTTTGAGTTTCTGAGCACACTCCAAGTCAGCTGTTTGAGGGTAGTCTCTTAGGTGATGAAGACAATATATAGCTGGCAGTCAGATTCCTGGTTTTGATGTTGCAGAGACTATAAAATTGTATTTGATTAAATGTGTTTATTGACTTGAGATATGTTTGGGATATTAAAAAGCCAAAAAAGCTTAATAGCCATCTTCAAGTGCTGTTAACGCTTTGCCTTCATTCTCTAATCCATTATCTACAGTGCATGTCGTTTAATCTGCCACTTGATAGCTGCATATAAGCAGTGCTGGCACTTGCATATTTTTGTTTCAAGATGGATAGGTGCCATTCTTTCCAGATGCTTTCTGCTAGGACATCTTAGCTGTTCTTTTGTAGGCAGCAGAGCCAACAAAAATCCTCATTTTGCTAAGGAAATAGGCTTGTTTCTTTGTTCTGTCTCACTTCTTCCTGCTTTACTTCCCACATTCAGCCTCACAGTTCCGTCCTCTACCTTCTGCTGTCTTTACTATTCATTGCTCCCATTTGATAGTCAGCGTTAACAAACTAACCTGGCAAGAAAACACACACTTTTTTCTGCTTGATTTTCTTCTGGCAAACTTAGTGAACTAATCAATTTTTTAAAAGCAATTGCAAGTGCTGGAACTACAGTCTGGTAAAATTTCACCTCAAAGACAAATACACAAAATGACTGCTACGTTTATGAAAGCTTGCAGGATGTCAGATACACTGACAAAAGTTTCTGGTAGAACAGCTACAAATCATTAGCCAAAACTGCAAGAAACCACTGTTCTACATCAAAATTTTTAATAGCTGCTTCTCTGTGTTTTCAAGGTTTTGTTTCCCTGCTATGCTTAACCCCAGAGGTTATTAATACAGTATTAACTAGTATAATTTCTGTTGGCTTCTTTTTTTTTTAAATATGGGTATGGGACCTTTAATATTTTTATACATGTTACAGTATAATTGTACCAATCCAAATTTATATGCTAATATCTTCTTTCTAATAAATTTTAATGATTTTTCTTTTTGATGAGTGTATTACTTTTTTTTAAGAGGGCATCATGTTGTTAGCATCCACAAGATGTTTATACTCTGACTTAATAAAAATGTGGTTTTATTTCACTGCTTGCAGAAATTCAGGTTTATCTGCCAAAGAAGAGGCTTGCAAGGTCATTTTAAAATGATGATTTTTCTGTGTCCCAATCAGGTGTCAGGCATGATGGAAACTCATACTTGATGAATTGCAAAGTGAAAATTGGTTTTATGGATTGCTATCTAAATAGATTCATTTATTAGTCTGATTAAACTTTAGAATTGCTTATTTGATGTTGCTTGAACATTGAGGCCAAGATATTCAAACCAGGTTGCATAGATGGACTTCTGTTTCCTTATGAATACCTAAACTGGTGGCCAGATATTAAGAATTTCTTAATTCAGCTGATCAGCACTTGATCAGCTTGGAGACTGTAGAAGTCTGGCTGCATATGTTTTGCTTTTTCAAAATCATAATTTGAGACTTTCAGGTCTGCTATAAAATATTTTTACTCCTGGTTTCCAGCCTCCTGAGAAACATCATTTGGATTCTCTTCTATAGAAGCTCCGTAGCTGGTTATCTTTGGAAATGCACATGTAAGAATTTCAGTTAGGAGTCTAACTGCATATTGGTAGAACTCTTTAATGCAGCAAATGGACAAGTAAATAATACAGTTCCTACCTTTGCAGAACTGTCTAGAAATCCTTTGTAGCCATGGTGGACTAGAGGCTGAGAGAAAAGATAAGTGTAATCGAACATTGCATGATGTTGCTACTGATGATTGCAAACATCTCCTAGAAAACTTAAGTAAGTAAATGCTATCAGCACTATATAAAAATGTTTTCAGTAAAGAACTTGTGGGACAAAAATGAGAAATATGGAAAGGGTAGTTATTATTTTGGCACCACAGTATTAAGTTTCCTTAATCGAGCAAGTTTCTATTCTTCAAATTTTACAAAAGCATATGGTAACATTTTTTGAGGTTATTAAATGACTCATATCTTTGTTTTTAAACCATTTGAAAAGATGGTACATATTGTACATGTGCAAACATCCATATTCTCTTAAAATTTCTGAATTTAATATTAGTAATTACTTTCTCCAAAGATATTATCCTCCTCTTGTCTTTTCTTCAAATTCTTGCAGAAGTAGTCACTTAGTAGTGGATAGCTGTCAAATTTCTTCAGGCTAAGACAATCATCTAGTCGTATCTGAATCTCTTTTTAAAGCATAGTTTTGTCACATGTTTATTGTTGAGGGGATTGTTTGTTTGATTCTTCAAAAGTGTCTTAGAGACAACATCGAACAACTTATTTTTTCCAACATCAGTAACTTCTGTCAGAAGGTTGTTTTTCTGTTGAAACTTATCTTCTTCCTTCTCTGTAAGTTTTCTCAAAATTTGGTAGAGCAGGCTGACCTGTGTATTTGTTGAGGTAGGACTTCATCCATCCACTTACTAGTTCTGTGTATATCTCAATATATTTATATCTATATATTCAGAGAAAAATGCGTCTATTTTTCATTATAGTGAAAAGTATTGTCTTTGTAGATTTGTATGCTTTTTATTTATCTACTTTTTTGTGTTTATTTTGTGGGATATAAGGATGTGGGTAGTTAAATTCACTGATTATCACCAAATGAGCAAAGCTTTCTGCCTGCTGCTTCTGACTTTTCCTCTTCAGCTATTATAAGTCTCAGTTCTTACCATTTTATTGCAGGTTCAGAGGGGAACAGTTCAGTTTCTAATAGTTCTAATAGTTCTCCATGGTCATCTTCTTTATCAGAATGAAGCCAATTTCTGATGGCTGAATCTGTAACCTGTTAAATTCATGCTTGTATTATTTTCATCAGTCTTAGCATTCTGTTTCTCTGGTCATGCTTGTCATGGGTCCAACTGCTTTGTCAGGTCAGAACCTTTTGTCTCCTTCTTCTCTTCTTCTATTCACCTTAGAAAGCCAAGACTGCATTTTGGGTAAGGTATGTATGTACCATTCTCTACCTTCATCACAGTCCAGTAAGGTTTCCACTGTAAGGAATTACATGCATGTAGGACAGGAGGATGTGCTCCGACAGATTGGAGTGACTGGGGGCCAGGATTGCCAGCTGTGCTGTAGAGGTCGCAGGCAGTGAAGTTTAGACATATACTGTACCTCTGTCCTAGGGGCCTGTTTCCTCATGGAGAACCCTCTGTACTCCGTACAGTCTGTGCTCATTTCCCTGAGGTCCAGCCATCAGAAGGGCAAGCCTTTGATACATTTCTCACAATTCCACATCTGAAGGATGCCTTTGAGTAATCTTTTCCCTATGGTAGGCGAATGCGTTTAAATCACAGCTTTTCTGACATCAGAAAAGCTTCATTGGTTTGTATCAGCTGAAAATCTGGCTTCTGAACACAAAAGCAAAACCAAGATCATGTTGCAAGATTTCATAATAAGCTTTTTTTTATATATAGTGTACTTACTTTTAATTTCAGGGATAATTTTTGAAAGGTAGTGTTTTGGCATGAAAATTAGAAGCAGCTTCCTTTTCAGTTTTAGTAATCTAAATGATCCTCAGAGACTGCTGCTTCTGTTGAGTTGTATTCCAAAGAGCAGAATTTAAAATAACTTCATTGTTTCTAGAATGTGCATGTAAATTTCCTATTTTCCTGTTTTAATATTTTGTCAATTTATTCTATAGCAAATAAAATATTAGTTTTCAAGTTAATTTTCTCTCCTACCTCTTAGCTTTTTATTTAAAGAAGTTTGGCTCAGCTGTGTTTTCCACTTGTGCACTAGTGCCAGAAAATTCTTTTCTGAATTGGTAAATGCGCACAACAACAATAAACTAAAATATTAAGACACTGTACACCATCTATCTTAATTTATAAGCAATTAGTCTGTAAAAAGGAAATAGTAAGTAAGTAAGTTTTGTCTTGCTTTCTATACCTTGGTATTTTCATCACTGCTCTGCTTTTGTGGTGGTGATCTGTGCTGCCCTTTGCTTCTCTGTAGCAGGAGTTATTTTGTAGCTTTCCTTTGTAATATTAGATGTTGATCTATAATAATGGGATTACTTTAAATTGAGTTTTACAATTTTTCTCATTGTTGGTGTTTTGTTTTTTAACAGATGCTCTTAATGTACCTGTAAGGATTTCAGTCAGTGGAATTGAACTAGCCCATTGGGGTTCAGAGGAATTTGATACAGAAAACACAATATGTGCTTTAAATATCCGCAAGCAGACATCATGGGATGATTTTTCAAAAGCAGTGAGTCAGGCAGTGACAAACCATTTCCAGGCAATCGCTTCTGATGGATGGAGGAGCCTAGAAGACCTGTCATTTAACAGTGCTGCAGGATCCAATATTGGCCTCAGTGCAAGCAGTATATTATCTGTCAAACTAGGTATCAGTATTGATGTAATATAAAAGCAAAACTTGGGGGTTTTCTTAAATTTGTGAAATCTTGTAAGATAAAAGTATCTTTAGATTTCTGGATCTTTTAAAGCTTAGACTAAGAAAGACCAGTACTAGCTATGCACTTTTGAATAGTGTTGGCATGAAAACATTCTTTACTTTTAGCTATGTTTATGGCACAATTCATTAAGCACTTTAGTGTTGGGGACCATGAGGCCCTATGTTAATTAGTCCTTGATAATGTGTGTAGTTTGGGGTTCCACAATATAAGGAAGATGTTGGGGTCTTAGAGAGCATCCAAAGGAGAGCAACAAAGATGGCAAAGGGCCTTGAGGGGAAGGCATAAGAGGAGCAGGTGGTCACTTGGTTTGTTCGGGCTGGAGGAGGCTGAGGGGAGACCTCATTGCAGTCTACAACATCTTTGTGAGGGGAAGAGGAGGGGCAGACATCCATCTCTTCTCTGTGGTGACCAGTGACAGGACCCAAGGGAACAGCCTGAACTGTGTCAGGGGTGGTTGGATTTCAGGAAAAGGTTCTTCCCCCAGAGGGTGTTTGTATACTGGCACAGGCTCCCCAGGGAAGTGGTCACAGCACTAAGGCTGCCAGAGCTCAATAAGTGTTTGGACAATGCTCTCAGGCACAGGGTGTGATTCTTGGGGCTCTCCTGTGCAGGGCCAGGGGTTGGACTTTGATGATCCTTGTGAGTCCCTTCCAATTCAAGATATTCTATGTTACTATGAAAGCAGTTTGAAAGCAAAACCTTGATGCATTTGAACAATGCATCTTTACAGTACATCCGGAATATATAGTAAATACACACTGTAAATCATCATCATAGGTAAACAGAACTACTGTTTTATATAACTTCACATATCAAGGTAAAAAAGAGAAATCTTTAAAATTGTGAGAAATCAGCCAAATTGTGGTGGTAGTAGTAACAGTTATATAGGGTTCTGAAAATTCTTGTAGTTCATCTTAAATCTCCTTCCTCCCTCCACCTACCCGTCAGCCAAAAAAAAACCCTATTCACGTTAGAATGGGCAAATATCCTATTTTACTCTATTTTACATGTAAAGATGTAAAGACAGGCTAGCTGTTAAACTTGTGTCTCAAGAAAACATCAGTATCCTCAGTCATGTGTCAGGTAATACATAGGACTGGTTTGTTAAATTTATTAGTGTGTGCACACAATATTTGTAAGCAAGTGAATATACTTGAGCACAGGACACTTTGTATAGATACAGGGAATATCTCTCTCTTTTATTTTTTCTTTTTAACAGGAAACGTTTCATGGTCAACAGGTCAGATTTTTTCCCAGCCACCATGGGACTTTTTGAAGAACAATAGAGCTGAGCATATCACAGTGTTTTTGTTTGGTAATTTTCAAATCATAATTTTTCAGTTTTCAATGTTAAGACACTCTATGAAATACATAATTTGAGTATCGTTTGCTGCTGGTTGTTTTCTTCAGTGCTGCTTGATTCTCAGAAATACCATATCTAATTAATTGTTTAAGTAGACTTAAAAGTATTGACATTATTTAGAAAATATGCTGACACATAAATCTCCTACTACCTTTTTCAGATATTTAGTAGCATCCATATTGCTTATGTCAGGGATAGCCATGAATCTATGGTGCTGGGTAAATGCCTTTCATTTATTCAGCATTTTAATTTACATGGCCTCTAATTTTAGGAGATTACTGTAGAATACTGCATGGAAATCATATGTATCTGTCATACACGCGTGTAAAACATGAGAGATTTAGAAAAGTTACTTGTGTTATCTTGTTTTAAGGACCTCAAGAAGGCTGTCTAAATAGTGTGACTTATGCATCCATGATCCATCTTCAGACACTTCAGAATTACCTACGCCTGGTCAGTACTAAGCTAGCTTCTTTCAGCGGGCTAATTGTTCATAAAAATACTTTTGTAATAGTGTTGACTAAAAAAAAAATCATTCCTTTACTCTCTGAAAGAACGTCAAGACTTCTAAAAATATTAAATGGGATGAAAGCTGGTGTATTAAAATAAAAGTTACCCATAAATATTACCCTTTAACTTTTGTCTCATGAGGGCATTAACTTTCTTCTTTAAATAGCTGCTATCTGATTAACTGAACTGCTTAAAAAATATATTAAAAGGTAGGTCTGTGATATCTTATTGCTTTCCAGAGTTATTTCATTCCACTTGTGGAGGGAAAAGTAAATTAGAATAACATTCATGCAAGAATTATTTGAAAATTGAATTTTATTACTACCTTATATTGATATCTCCTGTAACTCTTAATTTGTTTAATACCTCAAAATATAAGGATAATTAGATGAATTAACTTTCATAGATCATTTGTTTTAACACTGCATCAAATCAGAGTTAGATTAGAATCTGCTTAATTTTTTCTGTGTCCTTGGATAGTATGATATGTTTTTAGAAGAGTTATAATGCCTCAAGTTTCTGCTGTATTCAGCAATATTGCACAGTGATATGAGTGTATTCCCCTACTGACTTTTTAGAGATAAAGTAATTTTACAGTTAAGATAAATAAAATATATTTTATTCTACTATATTGATAACATGATCCCATTTCTACTGGAAATAAAGTCCTTAATCTAAGTCCTTAAGTTGGCAGTGCCTTACACTGATGGTTTTGACATCATTCTGATATATATTTTAATTCCAAATTAAGAAAATATTTGCAATTCCTAAACTCATTCTTCCTACATGAATTTTTCAAGTTTTAAAATTTGTGATAACAAAATACCTTGTTAGGTAGTTTTACAAATTAGGATATAAATTTATCAATATATTTCCAAGATATTGTATGCAAATATTGTCTACTTTGAAACTAATATAGTAAGAATTATCAACTCCAGTAGTGCAAAGCAAATAGTTTTGTCTATTAGGTGCTGATTGTGTCATCTAGGTAAAAACAAAATAAATAATCCAAGTCTGAGCTTTGAAGAATATTTTATTGTCTGTCTGTAGGTTGAACAATACCGCAATGTCATTTTCCATGGTCCAGAAGGAAGTTTGCAAGATTATATAGCATATCAGATAGCAGCCTGCATGAAGGTATTTACACAAACATACCAAATAAATTAATCTATAAATTTTCACTATTTCACCAAATCTATAAATTTTCAACACAGCAAAAGCAAGTGGCTGCAGGATCCACATGTGAGATCGTGAAAGTTCAAGTGGATGCTGGTTTCTCCAAGGAGCAGCTTGCAGAACTGTTCATCAGTAGTGGTAAGGTTATTTCAGCAGGGCCGATTTTGGTAATTTGTAGGGAAATTTTTAATGGTGCAAAGTAAAAAAATACATTAAAACATTTTGCATAGTGGATGGCATGTTTTAATGGAACCCATCGTTTTTCAGGTGCTCGGGGAAAGATCGTACGAGTCTAAACTGAGGTAGAACTAAGTATGACAGAGCTTCCAATGGGGAGCTCTGTCAAAAGTTCATGACATTTAAGTAAAATTAATATTTCTGTCTCATTCATTTTTTCTTTGTTTGTGAGCCTTTGAAAGTTTATTGCTCTGGTTCGGGTCTCCTGAATCAGAAATAAAGGCCTATTGTTGCATTATTGAAGCTGTTATAATGTTTAAAAAATTATAGGAGAAGGGAAGATATAATTACCACCTCTCTAGGGATAAAAGTAGCAACAGAAGAATTCTTTAAAAAAAGCACTTGCTTTTAATATACTCTTATTTACTAGGTACCTGTGCATCTGAGCCAAATTTTGTCACCCAAACAGGCAAATGTTAGTGTGTGTTTGTGTGTGTGTGTTCTGACCCATTACTACAGGACAAAGTTGAATTTCTGTTAGGATTGACTGTTTTCTCTCAGTGGATGTGAGTAACTACATGTAGATCAAAGTCCAGATACTTGGGTGCTCCACAATAAAATATTCTCAGAGCAGTCAGTAGACTGTACCTGTGTAAACCAACAGTGAAATTGGTGAGAGTGAAAAAAGGACAAAGTAACCAAAGATGAATGACAGTGAAGATGGGCAAATGACATATGGAAGCAGAAGAATGAGGGCCCAGGGGTCAGTCAGAAGTAGTAAGGAGAATGTAAGAAAAAGGAATGGAATAGTGCTAAAAGTGAAGAGAAAAGTAACATTTTATGTGGAGGACTTTCTCACAGGCAAGCTGTGCTACATTCTGCCCATACTCATGCATTTGAACCCTGATTTCTTTTATTTTGCCATAGTATTAACCATCTACTAATACTATAGTATATTGTATATCATATCTAATATGTAACGTAATATAAAAAATATATTATGTAATGTAGGGATAATATATAATTATAATATTATGCATAATAAATGTATGCATATAATGCATATAATATTATGCATAATAATATTATATGCATAAAAATCTGAAGGGTAATATGAAGCTTCCTTTTCTTTGGTGCTGTTCAAAATAATTTCGGCTCAAATACAGTTTTGCTCTTTGCAGACAGTTCTCAAATATGTTGCTGCTTTCACCCCTTTGCAACTTTCTTCTATTTTTTCCTGTTTCTGTTTTATAAGTATCTAGAGCTTGGGGTTTTTTGTTGACAAAAATTAGCAATATATTTTAAATCTAAACTTGGTAGTAAGACCTCATTCTCATTCAAAAAGCTGGACTTTTTTCTGTTATGGCCTCTTCTACAGCTCTAGCATCCTAATTTTACCTCCAGTCAGTAAAGTCATTCACATTAAAAGTAACTGAGATAAATGTCAATACTGCTTGAAGTAACTTCTGTTTTTAGAAGCTGTGATTTTCACATTTCACTTTCTGTTTTGAAAGAGGCTGAGCTTTGGGCATTTGAGATTATACCACTTTCAGTTGTACCAATGCAACACCCCTGGATGCATCTCCATGTGCTACCATCATGAAACTTTGAGCCAAAGCTTTGTGAGGATCAGCCCCTACCTTTTTGCTTCTCAGTATGGGCAGACCAGAAACACCAAGAGGAATCTGAATATCATAAGCAAATATTTTATTTATAGAATTACTAACTCTTTAATAGAAAAAACTACAATTCAGTGAGACAATTCTGTCTTCAACCTGCTCTGCAGCTGAAGTGTGGTGACTATTGTTCAAGTATGCTTTCATCCTGTAGCTTTCATTGTCTTTCTTGGTTGCAAGAAACTGAACAATTCCCTTTGACCGTGTCTGTGCTTGTGAACAAAAGCAGAGCCATCCCGTTGGGTCATACAGTGCCATGCAGTGCTCTAATCTGTTTGTTCACATACTTCCTGGTATAACTTTAGTCTGTGGCAGTTTTTCTCTGAGGAAATCCTGGTCACAGTTCAGAGGATAGCTTGTGCCAGTGATTATTCCCGTATCATCTTCAGTGCCATCACATTGCTGGGAGAGAAGAGACCATTTAGTCAGAAGTCAGGCAGGCTCTGGTGTTTGGCTTTTAGACGAGAATGTCTCTAATAGTCTGGTTTGTTTACTGGCTAGTGTCTCTTAGGAAAGCTGCTTCTTTTGGATGCTTTACTCTGTGTCAGCAATACACTCTTAATTCTCTTTGCTTGCATTTCAGCATGGTGCTGCTGATTGAGTCTCATTTTTCTGCCTGCTTCTTGCCCCACTGTTCTGCTGCATTTCCTCTCCTAAGAGAACACTCCTCCTCTCTCTAAATGGATCTATCAGTCACAGAGGAAGTACCTGTCTTCCCTGCTCTCAAGTTATATCCTCCTAGTAAAACAGGGCAGTAATAGTCAGGAAACTGCAAATAAAAAGCAGTGGTCAGATACAGTCAGATGCTGTTAGTTTTGTCCTTCTACATGTCAGTTTCCTTAATGACCATTTTTAGTACCACCTTCAAAAGGTTCTGAAACAATTGAAGGGACAATATACTCAAGATGAGTGTTTTGTTTTGTATATGTATTACAGAAGCATTCACCTGGGATTTAGTGTTACAGGAACTCTTACAAAGGCTGTCTTCTTTAAGCAATAATATATTAAAATCAGGAAAATTAAAGGAAAATATCTAAAATGTGAAAAAAAGGTATATACCTTATTTTAGTGCCTGTTAGGTTCAAGTGCTACTGTTTGTGCCTTATACTAGCTCTGATTATTTCAGTGATTTTTAAAGATATTGAAGGAAGTTTTGAAGAGAAAATAGTAGCAAACATATAGGCAATCTCATAGAATGATTAAGTTTCTTATAAACATGGACTATTATGAAACCTTTTATCACTACATGGTATAAAGGATACATGTTAAAAGTTTAAGATGTATTACAGCAAATGAAAAAAAAATGTTTTCAGAGGTTTTTGCTATCTTTTCTGTTGTATTTATTTTCAGTATGCTGAAATCTTTCCTATATGTGAAGATCCCATTATAGCTATTTCAGGAATTTATTTTAATCATAGATTTCAATTTTTTTCTTAATATACAGTATGATGTTCTTTCTATTGTTTGATTTTATGCTTTCAGTTTTGAACATATACAATCTGTCTGCTCCTGTGAACACGCTAAGAGGAAAGGATTTTATTAAAAATCCTTTGTTGCATTAGTAGCAGTAAAAACTGTACACATAAATAAAAGTCAATTTTCCTAAGTAAACATCAATGGGATTTTTCTATTTCAGCTTGTCTGATCCCAGTCAAAGAGCCTCCTGTAAACAAGACAACCATTGTGATTTTAGAAAATCTGGAAAGAGCTTCTTTGTCTGAATTACTAGGAGATTTTCTGGCAGCTCTTGAGAATCGGAGTTCGGAAAATCCTTGCACAATTCAAAGAGGTATTTAAAATACTTGAGATGGAAATATGTTTTTACTACAGCACAGTTGTATGACAAAGAGGGAACAGGAGGAAAAATGTAATTTTTTTGTTTTTAAATTTTATTGCGAACAGTTGTTCTTAAAGATAACATGGTTTAAAGCTAATTTATGGTGTTTTGGTTTTTTTTTTCCTTCTAACTATGTCACGGCTTCTTGCTTTCATATGAAATCATGTCAAAGGTTTGAGTATTTCAGTAAAGTGTTTTTATGGTTCCTTTTTAGCAAATGGAGTTTCTGGTGCTTTTTACTTCCATGAAAACTGCTTTTTACTCGGGACGATCGCAAAGTGTCATCTTCACGGCTCTGACCTGCTGGTTCAGCAGCATTTCCGTTGGGTTCAACTTAGGTGGGATGGGGAACCAATGCATGGCTTGCTTCGAAAGATTTTAAGGAGAAAAGTTATTAACAAGGTAAGAACTTGAATCAGCTTCAGCAGTTTTGCTCATCACTAGCTCTTGAAATATGTATGATGGTAATACTGTGTAGTGGGTTGACCCTGGCTGGATGCCAGGTACCCACTGAAACCACTCTCTCATTCCCCTCTGCAACTGGACAGAGGAGAGAAAAAAAAAACAAAAAAAAACAACAACAACAAAAAAAAAAAAAAAAAAAAAAAAAAAAAAAAAAAAAAAAAAAAACACAAAAAACAAAA
>JAWWES010000041.1:23148142-23210583 GCA_035583135.1 Lophotriccus pileatus
CCCACCATGGGCTGCACCACGGGCTGCAGGGGCCTGGAGCACCTCCTGCCCCTCCTTCTGCACTGACCTTGGTGTCTGCATTGTTGTCCACATGTTCTGACTCCACCCTTCCTCCTGGTGGGCTCGGCCTTGGCCAGCAGCAGGAAGCCCATTCTGGAGCTGGCTGGCATTGGCTCCACCAGACAGGGGGAAGCTTCCAGCAGCTTGTAAGAGAAGCCACCTCTGTAGCCCCCCTGCTACCAAAACCTAACCACAGAAACCCACTACATGCCAAAAGCTCAGCAGGTAACTAAGTTTTTCAGGAAAAGAAACCCATTCACTTCTGGGAAGATACAAATTTACATCTATAAATTTTGTGCTTGGCTTTATAGGAGTGTGTGGCCATGGCTGATTAGCATAGACACACTGATTGGCTGCAAATAACTACACTGTAGCAACTTGCCTACCTGCAGCATGAAACATCCTTCAGTAATTTTTTTCAACTTCTAAGCATGATAGAATCAGTTCAGCAAGTGTAAAATCTCTTTTTAATGGATTCTCCATAAAATAATTTATGCTATGTATGTAAAATAAGATAGTGATATGTGTGTTTTGTCTAAGATTTAAGCACCAAAAAGACTTTTCATGATTTTCAAATCAAAAGAGGGGTAAAATATATCATTAAGGAAGTTGTTTTGAGCCAATAGCTCTGTTGAATCTGGAACAAGAGTCCAAAAGAGAATAAAAATGGGAAGTCTGTTTTAACATCAACAAATAAATGGAGATCGGATATTAAAAGAAAGATGTAGGCAAAAGAAGAATTGTGGACTTCTGAAACTTATTTGGAAAAAAAAAAAACAAAACATTTCAGTGTGATAGCAGCTATTGCAGACAGGCAGTGTTAGACACTGGGAGGGGAAGTTTAATCAAAGCAGCTGCAAAGGAAAATAACCTTGGCAGCAGAGTTTTGAACAGGCTTTAAAAGGGAGATTGTTCTATGAATAGAAAAAACTATCAGTAAAAAAGAATCCTGTTGCGAGACAACAGGCCTACTGTCAGTTCTGAGTGTTCAGCTGGATGTATCTTAGTTATCCTTCTGGATGTCATCTCCTGTACCCTTTGCCACAGTTCTCATCTATAAAAGCTTACTGAGTCAAAGAAATCCTGAAGAGGAAGTGTGTAGTAACTGTACATTTCAGCTGTGAAAATGAGGAAATTTAGAAACATTCCTAGGTATTCTTTAATCACAAGAACAGGAATACAGAATACAAAAAAAGAATCATGTGAAATGTATCTATGAAACTCTTAATATATTGCTTTTCTTAGATTACGTTTTTCAGGCGCATAGTGTTTTATGTCTGAGTCCCTACAGGCACAGTAAGCTGGAAGCATGAGTGGTTGTCTGGTTGAGCATATGAATGGTTACCAGAATCCTTGCCAAGGATGGGGAGGGTGGTCATTGTTTGTAGGCATGTAGTGGGATCAGTTGTAGCTGGTGTCTTGGAGAGAGAGTGTAGTGCTGGAATGAGGTACAGACCAGAGAACAGTACAATAAAATTATATAGCAGAATTCTTCTCTATCCTCATGAGGAGAAAGGTTGTGTTCTCAAGTCCACAGTGGAGAATATCTAGTAATCTAAGCCTCTTCATGAAAGGACAGAAACACTTTAATCACAGATCATTCAAGATCAAAGAGAAGGACTGTCTTCAGTTGAGCCAAGAAATGTAGCAATGCAGACAATTGCAGAAGCAGAGGTATTCTGACTTGCTCACAGTAACAGTCTGGGTCAGACTTATTCTGCTAAACTGCTTTGGCTACAAGAACTTACAGCATCATGTAATTTTCAAGCTATTTTTTATGCTTAAAAGAAATCCTTAGCCTCATAGGTTAGAATTTGACAATGTAATAGGTTCCCACCTCTGATTGAAGTTGAACAGAATTTGGGCAGTAATCTCCTTAAGTTTGTTTTCTCTCAAGCATATATGCAGATGGTGGCTATATGGAGAAAAAAACGTGTCTTCTTTTATCTTCCCTGATTAAATATTGAAATACCCACTACGCTAGCACATTTTTTTAAAATACTTACATGTGCCATATGCAAACTCAAATTCCATTTGGTATGGGACTTAAAATAGTGGATTCCAAAGTTAAAAATAGAAAAATTAGTATGGTATAAAAATCTAAAGGAAAGTAAAAGCACATTTACTGTTTGAACAATGGGCTATTTCAAAGATCCTTGCTCTGTGTTCTGATAATTTGTGTGTGCCTTAATATTTATGTATTCAGGTGAAAAGCTATTTTCCCCCTGGGTGGAACTATTAGGATATATGAGAACATGTTTTTCTACATTAACTTCATTTGTAGACTCTGTCAATAAGCTCTGGCTTCGGTGCTGCCAATTAATATCTCTACTACAATGTCTCCTTTAATTTAAACTGTTTCAGAGGATAGTACTAGGATTAGAATGATGGAGACTGTAATTCAGAGTCAGAGAAAACAGATTTTTCTGGCATTAAATAATTCGCCTGTAACAAGGCATACTAAAAGATTTAGGTCTTAGAAGCAGGCATCTTTCCTTCATTGCTACTAACTCTAAAATCAGTATGGAAAGCCACTGAGCATATGTCTGGATCAGATATTCCTGTTCAGTGTGATTGGATGTTCTTTCATATGCTTTATTTATATCATATGTATTACATGGATATGGTATCCTAAATATTTTAGAAAAGCACTGCTACCAAGATTTGCGCCTCAGTTTCCCACTAGGAAGTAAAGGCATGTCAGTTTATTGATAAGGAGATATCTTTTAAAGTGTAGTTGGGGAAATAAGTTTTAATACATCAAGACTTCAATATACTCCATAAAAAGGTTTGTTCCTAATTTTTGTAATAGCAATACATGAGTTAAAAACCCCACAAAACTTGGGGTTTCAAGGAAAGCGTTTGCAGCTCTGTTCTTATGTCATGTCAAACATCTTTTCTCTCTGCAGTTCAGAGGCAAAGTACCTCCTCCATGTGATCCTGTGTGCAAGATCATAGACTGGATTCTTACTGTTTGGCACCAGCTGAACTCTTGTTTATCACGTCTAGGAGCACCTGAAGCACTTATGGGGCCAAAACATTTCTTCTCTTGTCCTGTGGTGCCAGGGCACAGCCAAACAACTGTCAAGTAAGATTTCAGTTTCCTATTTGAGGCTGTTCAGTGCCAACTAGATACTTACTACAAATGTAATAGTTGTGTTTTCTCCCAAATTCAGTCTTATTGTGATCTCTCAGTTATTTTCTGACACAGAGGTTACAAGATTCAAGAATTCTGAGCTTCCAAAGTTGGTAAAGTCTCCTTTTGAAGTTGTATAGGAAGGAAGTTTGGAGAATTATTTCTTACTCTTTTAAATAACCTGGTAAAATTTTAAAACATACATACAGTTTAACAGATACATTATCTTAGTAAATAAGGCAGATATATATATTTAGTTATTACTTATGGTTAGATGTCCAGTAACATAAGAAAATATTTAAAAATGAGGAAAATTTTGGCTTTTTTAGCCTACAATTGCATAAACATCTGCTCACATTCCAACTGCAAATGCTAGCAAATGGTACAAGAAATAGTTACAGAATTTTAATTATATTAATTTCACACTAAGATGTTGTTTGGCTATATTAGAAAGGTAATAAGCCCCTAATTAAGATTCAGACTTATTCAGAATTCAGAGAATAATATTGGATTCTGGATATGTGACACAACTTTTCTAACCAGGCTTCACAGTATTCTCCTGAGTCACCACGTCTGTTCCTCCTCTGACCTTTCTCTCTTGTGCTAGTTCCTGCTGACCCTTCTTCCAGGGGTCTTCACTTAACATGCAGTGGTTGTCTCATCTCATGTTCTGTCTGCAGATCTTGATACATTTTGCTTATTCACTTTCCTTTTTTTAAGGAAGGAAATCTGAAGATTATCCAGTCTTCAGAGTAATTATCAAAGTCTAAATGTGGATATAACATTGACTGGAAATTTTATGGGTGCTGGGAAATAAAAAATGAATGAAGTATACCACACATCTGTCTCCCGTCTCCCTCTTGAATAATGTCCTCTGAAATGTTTTGATCGTTTATTTATTGCAGTGGCATTAATAGAGGACAGAAAAACTATTCTTTAGATGCCTTAATTATACATGTATTCTCAGTGTAACTTTGACTGGTTTCACAATGCTTTATTCTGAGCACAACCCCAAAATGTCTTTTAGTGTAGTCATATGCCATCTAACTTCTCATTTTAATGTAGTTTTTGTCCACTAATAAACGATTAAAAAGCACAGCTCCAGTGTACTCTTACTGGACAATTTTAGTTTAGCAGCATTGATGGCTAACTGTGTGGTCCTGTATCTAGCAATAAATAGCTTTTAATTATCAGCTCACTGATTGCTGTTATTTCAATCTAATAAACCACTCCTGTCCTCTTTCCCCTTCCTTCCACTGTGCTATTCTGCCGCTTTTTGCATTTATTAAAGCTTCACTGAGTCAGTCTAATTCACTGAGACAGTAGACAGCTATCTGCAAACTGGGTTTGTTCTGGGCTCAGTGTCAGCATGAGGAAAGAGGAAGAAGCAGCAGCAGGGAAGGGAGTGAGAAGGCATGACAGGAAATTGTTTCCTGCTGCGTGTTTCATATAGCATCACATGTTTTGGTGAGTAAAGTGAATAAATAAGAAAAATTTTAGCTATGTTGTTTTCTTGATTTTGAATTAAAGGGAATTAAAGTTGATGTTCTAACAGCAACGACTTTCACTTTGCAGGGGCAGGGCTGTGCTATACCTTTCCTAAGTATCAGCTATATCCGAGAATGGGGGACTTATCAAGATGAGTGCAAACTTAAAACTGAATTTAAATACTAGATTGGAATTTTGCTTAGGGAGCATGGCATTGCACAGCCCATCAGTTGTTAACTGTTAGATTAGAATGGGCTCAATTAATTTTCTCTTTGCAGTGTTCATTTCTGACCATTCATACTGGCAATACTGCAAAATGTCAAAAGCTTTCACAGGCAGAAATTGAGGGATAGAGCTCCTTATGGCTAAAATAAAAGTTGTTTATTTTGGTAGCTTAACTCAGCTAGTAGAAGCAAACTGTAGCTATATCTAATACTATCTACACCATTATGCAAAGGAAGTTTCAAGGAATATCTCCAATATGTATTTTACATCGTATTTTAACATCTGTGCTAATTATTTTTCTAATGTAACTTTATCAAGCTTATAAAAGCACTTTATGACATGTTTATATACCATAAAAGCTCAATCAAAAGTACACCTATCAAATGATTCATGCATTCTAATTTCAAAAAAATAGGGAAAAAATAGTCATCATAATATTTTGGGTAATAAGATGCCTTCAATGTATCCAACAAAACAGTCCACTTAAGTAAAACATTTTAGCCTTTACTTTTTCTGAATGGATTTCTGCAAAGCTGAACACAGCAGGATAGTGTTTAATTTCTTACAGACCTTCAATATAAACCATCTGACTTAATCTTACCATCTTCTTTCCTGTAAGAGGGTATAAGGAAAACAAAAAAGAGTTGGATTTGATCTAAAAAAGATTGTCTCAGTTGTAGATGTGAGCTCAGCCCTAAGTCTGCAATTCCTAACCTTTATTCCCAGCGAACTCATAAGTTATTTAAAGAAATAACTTTTTTTTTCCTAACACAAATTTTTCACTTCTGGGCTAAAATATCATATTTCTCTCTTAGAAAGCAAAAATCCTGGAAGAACCATGTCCCTTTGAGTCAAATTTTTGTAATCAGACCCAGTCTCTAAACCAGACAATCTAGAAAATCCAGAGCATCCTGGTAACGCAGTTCACCATAGATCAAATAAACAGAAGGACAGTGAGAGCAAGACTGCTGTACAGATAGAAAGTCCTATAAACTGAATGAGTTTGGAAGTGGAAGAATACTGGAAGGAGGACAGTCATAAGTGAATACCTCCTTTTTCCCATGCTGGCAGCAACTAGGCAAGGAGTGAACACCTGCAAGCATGGAAACTTCTTCATGCACTTTTTTTTAAAATATATTTATACATTAGCATGCATTTTCCTGGGACATTCTTTCTTGTAGCCTTGAAATGGAAAGGATGTTTCACAGTCTTTACCTGAATAAGGAAAAGCATCAGGTGGTAAATAGTTTGTCAAAGCACCAAAACAACCTAAAGAAAGCTGGATCAAATAGTTTAATACAAAAGAAACAAATAAACTTTACCTTAAATAAAATCAGTCCCTCTCTGAAATGGGCTGCAATACAAAGTCCAAAATATACATGCTTCTTGAAAATGCAAAATCTGATAAGTTACCCAAAGTATAAAATCTTGGGGTTTGAGAATTGTCTCTAAAGTTAAGAGATTGGTTTTGTGCCTACAGGTGGATGTCCAAGTTATGGAATGCTGTGATAGCTCCCAGAGTTCAAGAAGCCATACTGTCCAGAGCCTCTGTGAAAAGAACATCTCTACCAGGACAAGCAATAGCCAAAAAAAGCCCTAGCCAAGGGCAACAGGCTGTTGTTAAAGCTGCTCTCAGTATCTTGCTAAATAAAGCTGTTTTGCATGGCTGTCCTCTACCCAGAACAGGTAATAGTGAACTGCCTGAAAAGCACGTACTTGTACATTGCTGAACTGGGGCTTTTAACTGCTTGGCTCCTTTTCTAAAACTTCCACAAAATGTTACGGTAGTTCTGATGGGAAGTGTGGGTTTAAAAGTATTTACAGTCATTAAACTTGCGTAGTTGCATAAGGTAGTCCAAGAAGAACCATTTGCAACAGGCAATTCTTCTTAACACTGTTCTATGTTTCTTTCAGAGCTAGATAATTATATAGCAGATTTTAAGGGAGGAAATTTTCCCTTATCTGTGGCTTCGAGCTACAAAAACTGTAGTAGGAAAAGAGGTGAGAATGCTTCTTGGAGAAAAGTGAGCACAAGTCCTCGCAAGAAGTCAGGCCATTTGTCCTCCCAGTCATGGAATAAGCAGGAGACAAATATTGAAGGTAAATACAGCTTTCTATTTTCAGTTCTGGAAGGGGAGGGGAAAGGGGGGATGTTAAGCTGTGTAGATGCAAATCAAACATTCTTCCTACAACATGAATCAAAAATTCTCAAAGAAATGACACTCATGTTTATGTTCACCGGTAAAAAATTGTTTACTTCTCCATCCCCTAAATTATTTCTTTGTGACTGCGAGGTGTCCTAAGTTAGTTTGTTCTAATCCCCTTCCTGTTGTCTGATTATGAGGCAGGCATTGGCTCCGATGGAAGAATAAGCAGTGGTTCCACCTCATATTGCAGGGAACGATGTTGTATCAGTCTCTTCCCCAATACCAAATGAGAGAAAGCTTCATTAATTTATCAGTATCTCATTAGAAAGATTAGAAAAATCTTATTAGAATAATTTTCACTTTAATTGCAAAAAATAAATGTAAAAAATTCTGTGTAGTCATAGACACTGTGAATTTTTCAAGAAGTTTCCACATCATTTTCACTATGCAGCTTGATAAAGGGGACTTTATATGACTGGGTCTGTGCATGTGTATAAATGTTAAATTCTTTCCACCCTAAGATCTTAAACCAGAACAAGCAGATCTACAGAGAGATAATGTCTGGATATATGCAGAAGCAAAATCATTCTACTAAAGGGCACATATTTCTAGGAGGAAAACTTAATAATACTGTAACTGAATACAACATCAAACAGGAAAATTTCTAGGGAACAAAATCAAAGTGCTTACTTTGCTTTCAGAAACTGAAGGCAGTTCCTTCACAGAGAAGATTTAGGAAGGGAGAGAAAGTCTTACGCACACACACACTTGAGGAACTGTAAGATTCTACCCTCATATACAAAAGACTGGAATACTTGATGCCTGGTACTTTGCAATGTTAAATCGAGCTATTCATTTTTTCAGCCCTTGTTCAGAAAGAAGTCTGCCTTTTCTGAACTGCAACTCTGATGTCCTCATTGCCAGTTCTCTGTTTGGATTGTGAACTTATCTAATCCTGCTAAGAGGATTTCAAAAATAATGAACATGACTGGAAGTAGAATGGTTGATGATGTATCTTGTACCTGAAAATGTTCTTGAAATTCAGTTAATATCTGTGAATATAAGTAAAAAAAAAATGGTATGGTCAATAATTTTAGCAGCCTTCCATTTCTGACTCACAGAATCAAATGCAGTTCCTGTTTCAAAGGAAGGATAAATTGTTTGATTTTACTTCCATAAAGCAAACTTAAATATTTTTAAAATAAAGAAATCAATACATATGGTAACAACTAAGAAGTCAGTCTCTCTTTTATGCAGGTATGAAATCTAAGACTGTGTTGCAACCAAACTGTAAGAAAAGAGCTTCTCTCACCACAAAGTAAGTTTTAATTTCTGGTATTTGCGGCACTTAATAAAAAACAAAGACGATAATATTGTGTTGTAAAGCAGCACACTATAATGGATAGATGGATAGTTTGTATTTGGTAATGTTTTGGTCTCATATCTGCAGAAAAGAATTATTTTTAATTTTAATTTGTGAGAGGAAAATTTATGTTCTTTGATATGATTTTAGAATCCAGTTCTGTGATTCAAAACTTGCAGCAGTACATGTCTTTTTATGTAACAGAATAGTCTAAGACTTCAGAATATTATGCAACACTTACTCTGCCTTGAAAGTTGACCTTATGCTTTTTTCAACCAGCATTATATTTTAAAAACTCCTCTGGCTATTTCAGCTTGCTGAATAGCAATTCAAGATGGTACAGTACATGTGCTTTAGTCTAAATGATACAGAGTTTCTCTGAAAAAGTGCACAAATTAGCCAGAGGGAACTGCTTTTGAGACTTTACTTCAATCTGAAACCTCAGTTCTACCTTATTCACAGGCACAGAGAAAACAGAATATTTATGCTTCCAGTATGCCAGAAGTTTTTTTTACTGTTTGGAATTCATTCTGAAAAGGAGAGTGGAATAAAATTGATTGTTCCATCTTAAAAAGAGGGGAGTCTTTGAATATATTAGGCAGAGGAATTCTTTGTTAGAATTTCAAAATGGGGAGAATAACTTGTATAGAAAGATCTATTATGAGATAACAGCTATTGACAGCTATTGCTGACAGTTAATTAGAAGTTGTTCTTTGTTTGTGGTAGTAAAGGTCATTTGGAAAGAAATTACTATTTTTCAGGTACTGATATTTTTAAATTTTAAATTTTAAATTCTGTAATGTAGCTTAATTTACATGTTCCCTCCATTTGTTTGTTTGGGTTTTTTAATCAGATCAGGGAAGGATCATCTGAGAACATTACATCTGGAGCAGAGGCTGTCCATTGGGTCTGATGATGAAGTAGATCTTGTGCAGGAACTTCAGAGTATGTGTTCCAGCAAATCTGAGCCTGATATAAGCAAGGTAAACACAAAGCTTTTAAATAACTTACTACATTACCATATTCATTCGTTCGTTACGCATTTAAATAGAATTTTTAATATACAAGCCCTGCTTGAACTGAAGAAAATTATTAAATTATTTGGCAATAAGCCAAAATCAACTAATAAATTATACATTTGAGGGTAAGTGTTTTGGTTTAAATACACTATTTTAAATTACACCTTCGCCAATTTTTGCAGTGAAGGCTGAAATTTACCAGTTCATAGGATCACAGAATATGCTGAGTTGGAAGGGACCCACATGGATCACTGAGTTCAGCTCCTGGCCCTGCACAGAATCACACCATGTGCCTGAGAGCCTTGTCCAAACACTTATTGAACTCTGGCAGGCTTGGTGCTGTACCCACTTTCCTGACAATAACAGTCTCTGCAATACTGTCCCTGAGTTATGTTTCATGCTATCATTGCTTCCACTGGGAAACTGTTTTGTAGTCTTAAAGACACAGAAAGCTTTCCCTAATAAGCACTGAACATTTGGTTTGTTTAATATAATCCTATTGGCCATCACAGAACTGGCTCAGAGCTCCTGTGCTGTAAAGGCAATCTGCAATTTGCCACCCCAAGCAAGAGAGAAGGGATTGGCCTAATTCTTTAACAGAGACAGAGGAGGATGAAATATGCTTGCAGGGCTCATAGTTTTGGGCTAAGTTCTACACTGGAATGGGTTATGGTGGTTAGGGGGGGGCCTGTTGAAGAGAAGAATCTCTCATTTTCTCTTCAAATCAATAGCTGAAGCTATTTATTCTTTTCCATCTTTCCTCCTAATACAGCTGAAGTAGATGGCTGTGACAGCAGGCTGTGTTCACACCGGAGCAGCTGTTCGAAATCTTTTAAACATAGATAGAGTCAGTCTTAGGCTACTGTCCAGTTAGGCTGTGCATGACATCCTCTAGGATTTTCCTGAACAGGAGATCCTTTAGTTTTGCTTTATTAAGTATTCTGTTAATTCTTAGAAGACAATCAAGTTTTTATTAAAAAAAGAAGTACTGTGTTTGGGAAGATTTTTTTCAATCTATTTAATGAAACTCTTTATTATGGTTTTTTGTTTTGTGTTGTTTTTCTTAAAGTATTTACAGTAGTTTTATAAGTCACATGCATCAAGCTGGCAAGCTAATCACTAGTCAGTTAACAGGGATTTACCGTAGCTATCCTTGAAAGAATGGGATGTGCTTAAAGAAATGGTAACCAACTTAAAGTTGTGTTTAATAACATGTAAAGTGTAATTGCTTGTTGATGACAATTCAAGGAAATATGGGTTAGATAAGGAAGGAGATAGATGTCATTGTCTTTTGTTCGGTTTCCTCACCATGGGTGGAACCATCTATGGCTGGAATTTCTGTTAATTCTGCAGCTGCCTAGTAGAACCTTGCTGAAGTAAGGGTGTTATTGCATGTTTTCTTTGTCTGATGTTGTTTCAGGCTGCCATCAGAATAAGTACTCTTGCTCATTAACTTGCCCTTACACTCGAATATGGTCCTGCTGTCTTCATTATGTTGGGATTGAGTACTTTTGCAGTTGCAGAGTTGAATTAGATCAGCTTGCCTCAGGATAAAATACTTAGTTTTAAGTGACGACACAAGGTTGAGCAGGCTCTATCTGTTATTTCCTGGTCACAAGGCTTGATAGAAAATAGTAGGCAAGAAATGTGGCAAGAGGAAGAGAAAAAGATTCCTTTCTCTGGTGTTCCTGGGGGCTGGATAATATTTAATGGAAAACTGCCCTTAAGCTCCACAGAATAGTAATTACTCTGGAAACATATGTTTAATCTTCCTCTGATAATAGTCAATTTGAAATAGTCAATCTCTCCCACCTATGCACTCAAGGAGAGGTATTTTAATTTTTCTTTGGATATTTATGCATTGCATCATACAGGAACCATGAAAATAAAATCAAGCCTCCAAAATTTGTCAAATTGAAGCATAACCTCTGGTGAATAACCATTTTCTTATCTTTGATTAGATTGCAGATTCTAAGGATGAGTTATTGATGTTCAGTAACTCTCAGAACATTCCTGTATTTTCAGTAAGTGATACTAACCCAAGTAGAACAACAGCACAAAAGGTAGGTGAAATGAGTTTTGCAGTAAGATAGGGAAGATGTCTTGAGTTTCTCCAAAATGTGAATTCCTGATTGGGTCCTAAGAATTAGTGTTCTGGTTATTACAAGAATAAACTGTCATGATTCTTAGGAAACTTGCTAGACATACTATGCCAAGTTTCTTCCATGTGTCTTAATAGAAGCTAAAGATTTATTAAAATAATGGATGTATTTGCTTCAAGTTTTATGTTTATGTAAAGCCCTCAGCCAAGTATTGTTGACATTACATTGACATTATAAGTTGTTTGCATCAGATATGAAGAGAAATAAAAACAGGGTTCATTGTTTCCCTTCAATTAACATAATTCAGTAAGTTTGTAAAGGGCAAAACTTTTAAAATTCTTGATGTAAAATTGCTGGCTCCTCTGCTGTCAAAGCTCTCTGGGGCAGAAATATTGAGAAGACATGATGTTGCCATAGTGTGTGAAGAACAGCATTTTTTAACATTTATTCAGTTCCTTTTTTTAATCTCGCTATTTTTCATTAACCTAGCTATTAACCAGCTATTAACCTAGCTATTTTCCATTAAAACATACAGTTGTCTTGCCATATTATTTATATAAACAAACTTCAGTAACTTCAGAGTAGTTTCAGAGTGGGAAGATAAGCTGAATTCTACTGGAAGATATAATAAGTTCACTAGCATCATCTTTTCAGAAATTTATATTATTGTTTGTGGGTGCTAACATCCCTACTAAATATGAAGATGAAATTATATCCTGCTCAGTTTTCATTCTTTGGATAATAAAGCAAAAATTACGCTTTCTCTGTTGTTAAACTTCTTTCCCTTATCTTTTTTGCTCCTTGTGATTTTGAACATCAAGAGAGCTTCTGAGCTCAGTTAACCTTAGCCAGGGCAGAATCTGTGGTCTGTGTTCCTTTACCAGGCTGTGTTCCACTGATATGGGCCTTCTAGTGACCAGTCCTGATGCTTAATCTGACTGTGATATATTGTCTTCTAGAGACACTATTTTCTGCAGATACAATGAAATAGCCCTGAAAATAGCTTAACTTGCACACCTTAGCATTAAAAACGTGTAAGTTGGATGAGTTACCACACTTACAATTCTATTTCTTCATATCCAAATGTTCAAAATGTTAGAATACTGTTTGTAATTTTAGTTAAAATACAGAGAATGGTCTCCATTTACAAAAAAATATTAACCTTGCAGATCCACATGTAGGTATACTGCTTTTGAATATTTCTCTAAACACATAAATTTCAGGTATTCCAAATCACATAGTAGTGATGCCTGGATAATTTGGCAGGTCAGCTGACCTACCTGTTCCTACTGTAAATTTTTCCTAGTGCCTTTTTTTTTCCTTTTACAATTCCTGCTAACAGTGAAAGGCATAACTCCACTGACATGCAGGTAGACAAGCTTGGCTACCTGGGAGGTTTTTGAAGAACTTGGTCAAAAGATTTCATACAGAATTAAAAAAAATTATCTTTGTGGGGAAATGTTGGCCAAAATGAAGGAAACACAACCCAACCTTCTGCTGGAAGGGAAAAGATTTAATAGAATGACAAGCTTTATTGCTAGACTTAGAAGAGAATGTTCTCCTTTGGAAGCAGAAGTCAAATTTTAGGGGCAATTGTAGTGATGATGAACTGATGCAGCTGCCAGAACTGGTGAAAGGAAGAAGGGTTTGAGATCAGAAAAGCATCCTTTTCTGAAAATGAAGAGAATCTTGTAGGTAGCAAAAGCACTATTGCATGAGCAGATGAGATCTTATCAATGGTAAAGGAGCAAATTACTTACAGGGGCAAAACACCCATAATATTTTTTTTAATTGGCTGGAAGAAAAACTGCTTCGAAGTATGTGAAGGAGAAAGACAAAACTGATGAGAGATGCAAAATCTTTGATCCAGGATGCAAACAAATTGATGGAATCAAGGATTAATAAGGATCAGACCCATGAATGAATAGTGTTTTCATGTCCCCAGTCTTTATGTGAAAAGCAATAGCTGATGGTGAAAACGAACTTTCTAATATTGCTGCCCAGAAGGGGATCTGGATTCAGCTGATGCTAACAGATAAGGTCCTGTTTCTCCTTTCTCTCATGAAAGATCCATGTTATTTAGGCCTAACTAACTTCTCCTTGACTGTAGAGGAACAAAGAGTGAAAACACCTAACTTTGGCACTTCAGATATGTAGATCTGGGGAGAGTAAATGTGGTCCAGATTTAAAGACTGGAGCGTCTTAATTTTCTAAATTTTCTAAAATTCTAAATTAAGTAATTTGAGACACTAAAATCTAATTTTAAGAAAACAATCTAGAAGACTATGGATTACAATCGATAAGATTATTATTACAATCTGTAAGTTTATTTAACTAGCATTTCAAGTTCCATTCTTGATGTATTTTTTTTTCATGTTGTTTTTCATGGCCTTGGTGGTACAAAAAAAAGTTAGTATCTCTATTCAGGCTGTAAACCTGATTTTCTTGCTTGTAACTATAAATTTCCATTTTTCCCTTTAGCTGTGGCTGCAACTGTCATTTTTCAACAGTAATGAAAGAAGTTTTTTTTTGGGGTACCCCTGAAATTGAGACATCTGAGAATCATATTTAAAGCTTTTTCAATGGCAGTGCAAAAACCTCATTGCCTTATTTTGGTATTCTAGGATGTTGATGATGTTGCCTTTCAGTCAAAGAAAAAAAAAGAGCTATGGTTTGGTCACCAAATAGTAAGAAGTGCTCATATTAAAATGCAAAAGACTGTAAATAACAAGGGTTCCATGGGCATGATATGGTGGGTTGGTTGGTTGTTTTTCAGGTCAAACAGTTACTTATTCATACAGAAAATGGTTTTTTTCTTTCTTCCTAGGATGGAGTGCGTCCTCTCAGCAGCAGTCGAACTGTGGAAAGCAGCAACAGTAAATCAAAGACAGAGTTGGGTGTTTCAAGAGTTAAATCTTTTCTTCCTGTTCCTAGAAGTAAAGTCACCCAGCCTTCTCAGAATACTAAAAAAAGCAGCAGCAGTAATACAAGGCAAATAGAGGCAGATAATAACATAAAAAGAGAGAATTGGAATTTGCACAAAAAGAACAAATAGAAAAATCCAATAAATAAACCTGCCTATCTTACAATTTTCTGTGTTCATATAATCTCTATTGCAAAGAACCAAGTACTCAAATATGTAAATATTTTTTAAAAACAAACTGTTTCCCTGTCATGTAAAGTTTGTACAGGACCACAGTTTTATTTCTATGTATATAGCTGGAAATTATATTGATTTAAACTTAAGAAATGGGCATTTTGCCACCTCTACAGATGGTTGGTTTTTTTTTTTCTTTTATTACAAAAATTACTCATTTAAATGACAATATTCAGGGGTACCTACCACAGGATTCTGTTTGTGTATATACTGTACATAAATATATTCTGTTAAGTTCACATGTTAAACTGCATTCAGATGAGTTGCACAATATGTACAACAAAGCTATTGTTCATGAGTTTAAAAGATATGTTTTTATCTTCGCTTAATGAAAAATTAATGGAATGTGGCAATAACTAAAATGATTGGAGATGCAGATGAATTGCTTTCAGCTACAAGCCATATTAAATACTTTGATTTCCTCATCATCTGCCTGCTGAATTGTGATTCTGTTTTTCCCAAGCTTCTCTTCATCTAAAATGTCGTGAATTTCCTTTATAACTTTTATCTTTTAAAAAAGGAAAGAGATTGAGAAATTAAAATGCAACAAAAGTTATTTTTCTCAGACTCTTATTCTTTGATAGAACTGAAGAAAATATGATCATTTATTAACTGAGTTTTTCTTGTATACTGTAAAAACTTTTATATACTTCATTAGTGTTTTAAAAGCATCTGAGAAATAAGAGTGTTTTACAGAAACAGATTTTACTGAAAAGGAATTTGAGCAAAAGCTTAACTACAGTATTATCCAAGATAATGTAGTAGCAATGAGTTACTATGTAATTATCAATTTCTATTGTGGATTTAAGATGTAACTGCTGTGAAATGATTCTCGAGTGGCAGTTAAAATTAACTCTTTGTCCTTTTTCCCCTGACTACTGAGGTGTAGATCATGTTCCCATGAGGGAGGGTTTCTGCGCAGGGCGCATTTCCCAGCCTCTCCCTGTGGTAGCTGCAGTTACATCCTTGTGATTGTAGCAACGTGGAAATGCGCAGTCGAGATACCTCACCTGTCAGGCAGGGGAAAGTGCAGAGTTTTCTTGAGATCAGACTTATATGCCTTCTGCTGGGCGGCTGGGAGATGGTTTGGAGAGCTTGGACAGTGACATGGTCATGCCTCTTTATTTCCAAAGGAGCATTTTTCTCAAATTAAGCCTGAAGGAGGAAAGGATTACCTGTTTCCTAATGCTTCGCCTTTGTATGTAAAACAGTCATCCCAGACTCGTGTCAATAAAAGTTTTGTATGGCATATTGTCTTTCTGTCTCTTAGTATGTATGTGGTAGCTCTGTAGATATCAAATACTAGAAGCTTATTTCTGTAATCATTTCCTGCACAATATATTTAGAAAGTAACTTGTTTTATTAAGACCTCTGTCTGTGTGATACGAATATGTGACTGAATATAGACCATTTCTCTACAGGTTGCTTTTTAAATTTTTTTTTTCCTATTTTTGTGCTGAAAAGTGGGATACTCCTTCAGCAGAATGAGTCAGCTGTGAAGTGCTACAGGTCAGAGCAGTCGGTGTCAAGTAGCATCCCTTAGTTGCCAAAGGGGTGAGCAGTGGTGTGATAGCTTGTGTCAGAAGCTCAGGCATGGATTTCACGGTAAGAAGGAATGCAAATGGAAAATGCTTCAACATCAGGATTAGTAATAACAATAAATTATTTTTTTTAAGAGCTATAAGAAAATTAAAATCCTGACATGCTTGTAAGCTAGGTTTGTTCTGCATTGAAGATACACCTTGGAAATGTCAGACTTCATTTAGATCAAGAGTTAGCAGTGTGCTTCTGCGTGGGAAGATCCTGGGCACAGTGTCCTAAAGCATGTTTTGAGATGTATTTTAAAACTCTATATATTGTCTGTGAGAATCAAAAGTCATCAGTGCTTTACTGTGAGTGAAAATCTGCAGAGGACAGGGTAATTTTCATCATCTGTTCATGGTGTGGAAGTTAAGTCTCTTACTAAATTTAGCATTGCCTTTCAATGCCCTCATTATCCTTCCTTTTTAGCCTGATGTCCTAAACAACCTCCATCTGCATTTTTTACTGGTGACTTCTGTCTGCTGTCATTTTGTCTGCCTGTCAGTTCAACACAGTCTGTGATCTTCATACAGATTTAATTGCACAGTATTTTGCAGATCTAATTGAATCTTCTGCAGTAACTGCTAAGCTCTCTTATTAAGCCACAGCAGTTCCTGCCCTCAAATGGTGAACACCACATAAGTACAACACAGTTTGCTTGTGGACATACTGACTTCTCTGCTGGCTTATCACTTGGCTTGTGATAGATTGTGCAGAAAGAAGGCTCTGTTCATGACTTCACGGTTTCACTGTGTCTTCAGGTTCTTCCTGTGATGCTACAAACAGCACTCCTCGTATGTGACTTGTAATATCAGCTACTCTCATTTTGGGTTAGTAATGGGCAAAATCCTTTCTCTTCCTTCCTTCCTGTGTCTTGAGAGAGGATTGAAGTGTGCTATCTGTGGTGGGCCATACTGCTCCATGCTGCATTCTGCTCCCAGCTATTTCCCTTTCTATATCTTTAAAAGAGGTAAGTGAAGAGAGAGATAACCCTGTCTACATGGAGGAGTATCTCAGAAAGTATAGGGAAGCTTCTAAGGTTGAATCCCACAGGCTACTGAGTCAGTGAAAGACTTTTCATTTAAGCCCCATCTGACATTGAGCCCTTATACATGGCTCAGTGTCTTCAAGCAGAGGAACATGAAAGATCCTTCTCATCCACCAAAGACCTTGGTAAGTACTAAACATTCCAGCTTCTCACTTCAAGCCAGTCCTGAAAATAAAAGCTTTCAGCATCTGTCCTATGGTTCTTACTTCTGGATGAAGAATGTGGAATAAGAATGTCTGAGTCCATCAGACAATATTTACCTTGGTAATTGGGTTGCTGAGCATGAGCTCCAAAATTAAAAGCGTGAATAAACCTGCTCCACTGTTCAACAAAGGTGAAAACATTCATCAGCACCTGTGGTCCTGAATTTCTGTGTTGCGTCTCTTCCCATAGTACAGCTCAAGTGATTTAGAAAACACATCAAAACCCTCCAGCTCTCCAGTAAAACTGGAGAAGCAAAACAGCCTCTGCGGGTGGAAATTATTGGGAAAAGGGTGAGGGACCACTTTCTTGGTGCTAACTCTGGCTAAAGTGATATTTATTATGGTCAAACCATAATTAAGAGACTTCAGAATTACAAAGCAGGCTATTCTTCAGAATTTTGAAGTTGGAGCAATTGCTGAAGGCAGCACAAGGTGTGTTTGTACTGAGCTGTAGCATCATTCAAAAACTGCTGGTTGTGTTTTGTAAGGGTTGTATTTTGAAGTTGAAGAAAGTGTGAATAAACTTAGTAGAAATATTGTTTATGCTAGGAACAGGAAATTGGTTTAGGAGAACATGAGGGTTTGTAAAAGAAATGTGTTACTGTATTGCATTGCACATTTTGAACTTGTAATATTTTTTAGACAGCAACTAATGGTCCATTAATGAATAATCACACATCAGTTTTAAAGTGCTTTTTTTTCCCAAATGTTTAATCATAGCCAAGTAATGGTAGAGCTAAAATGCCCAATCTATAATAGAAAAAGGAAGGAAAAAGATCCCCAGAACACTTTATAGATAAATAAAGTGCAACAAAGGATGTAGTTCTGAAATTACCTCCAGCAAGTAACACCAATTCTGAATTAATGTGAAGAAATGCTTTAAAAGGGCCTTTTTGTAAGGTGCATTTCAAAGAAATAAACTTGTTGCTTAAACGTGGTAGAATTCAAGTAGCGTAGAGGCCACTGGCTGCTGAGCAGCACTGGTGTAACATGCTGATTGATTTAAGGCTTGTGCAAGCAGAGGAGGAGGATCTTAAGAAAGACTTTGGAAAACAGATATTTAATGAAAAAAACACAGCTGGTAAGACACCGGTTAAGCAACTGTGAAAGCAAAACTGTTTGTTGGAATGGCAGACTTGTTTGACCTCAGAAAGATATGAGCAGTTCCCGCTAATGATGATCAAGCTGCTTTGTGTAGTTATTTTGTATGTAGGAGTTATGAAGAGGGCTAAGTGTGTGCAGTTCAAGTTTGTTTAGGCTATCCTTGCTTGGTCTTTGCTGTCCCGAGAGCTTCTTAGTCCCGTACTACCAGTCTGGCCACCCTTCTCTGCTGTTCTTAACAACAGCTACAGAACCTCTGCAGAGTAATTTCACTCTTTCCAACTTTTTGTTGTTGTTTTTTCCTAGCAGGCTGTAAAATTAAATCTCCACATGTAGTATTAAAGTCAGCATGCTCTTTTCTTTGGCTATATATTGTACACACCTATATTTTAATAGTGGAAGTGGTCTTAATGACAAAGTGGTTTAGTGAGAGAACTATTTTTTTTTTATCAAATGTATGCAAAGCAAAGCATGTGAAAAGAAAAATTCTCTTAAATGATGCTCAGCCTGTGTTTATGAAGGTCATTGTTTGTTCTTCCAGTGTGCTTAGTTTATGGCCTTTTTTTCCTTTTTTTTCCTCTTCTCTTGTGCTCCATTTTCCACCATGAACAGCACCTGCAACTTCCCAGTTTAGCTTCAGGCAAACAACCCTGGGAGTTGTCATTTCCCTGACAGCAAGTACAAGAACACTTCCTCTAGAAGTAATGTGCTCTTCTTGACCTTTGTTGGGAAGGAGAGGCTGTGTCCTCCTCCTTGTGGAGGTTGGTATTAACTTACCTCCTATTCCAGCCTGAACTCCAGAGGAGCTCAAGCACTGGTTTGGGATCTTTGAAAGAAAAAGCACGCTCTTCTCCATTACCCTCAGAGGGCAAAGAGAGAAAAGCTTATGTAGCATCTTGCCTGGACTCTGGGACAGGCAGTGTGGTGGTGGTAGCTGGGTACTGATGACAGAAGCTGTTTTGATGAGTGTTGTGGTCCAGGGCAGGGGCAGTCAGTCCACTGACTTATTTTGCCTTCAAAGTGCTCCTACTGAGTGTTTGTATCAGCAGCTTCCATATGTCCTGTCTACTACTTGCTCCTGCTGTATTTACTTTGTTTTTTCCTGAAATGTCTCCTTGTCTGTTCAGTCCAGCTTGGCATCTTCTAACTCCAACAATGACCCCAAAACATTAACACTGCTAAGTGTGCAAGCTCTGAAGCATGCACTGATTCTAATGAAATAGTAGTTCTGCTGATCTTTCTGTATCATCTTGTTTATTTAGATAATAGACTCTCCCACGTGGTATGTCTGCTACTGAGTAACATCCTGAAAAAGAGTGATCCTTGGCTTGCCACCTTGGGCTTGGCCCACACTGCAGCAGTCCTGGCCAGGCTTGGCCGCACACGCTATAAAGACTTTTACAAATGGAGAGTGGGCTGTATGAGAAAAGGGATAAAGCAGCATGAGGTCAATGACTTGAGGGGATAGGGGGAATGGAGATGGGATTCAGAAGTGATGCTATGTCAATATACAGTTAGTTTTTCATTGTTATAAAAGCTAAAGCAAGCAGAGCGTAGTGGCAAAGAAACAGTGAGAGGACAGAATTGAAACTCGAGGATATCCAGAACGCTCTGTGAACAGGAGACACTGGTTTGTGGAGAAAATCAGGCAGAAAAAGAAGGTGTCCCCACAGACAGAAACAGACCCAGGTAAGTGCTAGAAGACAGGGAAGAATAGAAGTACAGCATGAAGGACTGGGCAGGAAAAAACAGATATTGCAGAGGAAATGTGTGAAGAGAGACAGAAGGTATGCAATGGGGGCAGAGCTAGAGGGAAACAAGAATGATACAGGGTGAGCTCCGGTGCTCGTGGGCTCAAGTCAGACCCAGCGGCACGTCGAGTGTCACAGCCAGCACCCAGCCAGAGGCCGCTGCTGGACGGCAGTGCAGCTCCAGAGTGCCCAAAAGAGTTTAGTTCAAGCCTTGCTGTAGGGCCTTGGCAGCTGTAGAGCTCAAGCAGTGCAAGGGACACAGAGCTGAGCAGAACCCACTCAGCTGTCCAGCATTTGAGCCCCACAGCACCACCTAGTGCTGCCCGAGCCTGGCCCAGCCAGCCCTGACAGGCCATTTTACCCACTGGTTTTGTGATAACTTGAATGTATGTTACTAAAAATTATGTCCATGTTTTGGAAATCCAGCAATGACTGAAGTAGAAGTAGCAGAACTGGTCTGCGGTGACTGCCTCATGGGGACAGGGGTGCTGTAATGTCTTGTACAGGCAGGGTTTTTTGGGGTTTGTTTGTTTTTATTTATTTAAAGAAAAAATAATCTAAACCACTTGTATCACTAGAAGAATACTTTAGTGCACAAAACCAGCAGTGGACAGTACTTGGCCTAACTCTGGGGCTGCCCTCGTTTTTAACAGCTCTAGCACAGTGAGACATCAAAGACTAGTAGCAAACCCTCCCCCTCAACAATCCAAATATAAAACTTTTTGTACAAATATATTTCTCTTTATAGTACATAATCACTCTTAAAATACATAATTTCCTTAGCAAAAGTTTGCAACAATATTAAAATAAATAAAATATTCTAAAGGACACTCAGTTCCATAATAAAACTGCAAACCAAAAGAGTATAAAAATTAATTTCATTACTAAAATCTACTTCTAAGAGTTTTGTTTCTTCCTTTTTTTTTTTTTGGTTAGGCCAAAGTAAAAAGCATGTAAAGGTGCCAGACCTATGCAGACTATTACAGGTCCACTGCCAGAAGTCCTACCTTTTGCTAGATACTGATATCAGCCTGCAGTCATCCCAGTGCGAATGTGTGCAGGGTCAGGTTGACAGCTCCTAGGTTTTAAAAGGAAATACCAATTCTCTCTCCCTTAACTCCAGAGACAAGGCAGATGTTGAATGGCTTCCCAGTCAATATCCTCTCTTCCTTCATTCTCACCTACGCACGCGGCATTTGGCCTTTCCTGCTAAGTTGAAATTACAGTTGCTGCATGGATAACAAAAAGGAGGAAGTTTTCTGTGTGCCTTGCTGATATCGTCCCTTAATTTCTTTGCAGGAAGTGAATCCAACAAAGCTTTTTACATTCTGATTTTTCTATTTTCCACTCAGGTTTGATTTTTTTTTTTTTTTTGCATTATTCCTGCTGTCTTGTCCTCTCACCCCAGCAAGAACATTTCTAAAAGTTTTCTGCAACAATTATATCAGGTTAGGCAGGGTACTTCTGCCTGCCATCTCATTTGTACCAAATCACAGCAGCTTTTGAAAGGAAATCTGGTTTCATCATTGTAAGTGGCAAAACTTCAAAGAACGTACTAGCTTGCAGATGATTAACCACAGAAGGGAAGTGATTCCCACACGCTCATGTGGTTGCTGCAGTGAACACCTCCTGCAAGGTTCAATCTGTGCATGGCTCCTGCGGGTTCAGAAGTGCTGGTCCTGTCATCGTGGGGCGCTGCTGACCATGCACTCCACAAAGAGAGTGTCTACACAGTGTCTCACAGCCTCGTCTCCTGCACTTCTTCCTCTGTCTCCTCCTGCAAGGCAGTGATTTGGGGTCGAGGTTTGCGTTTGCTGGAGTTTCTGTGGTGTGCCGGGAGCAGCTTAAGGCGATCAGCGTGGCTGATGGCCTGCCTGAAGGAGCTCTTTTCGTTCAGCAGCTTCTGAATGGACTCGTACTGCCGCAACTTACTGTCCTCGATTACCTGAAGGAACATACCACTTGGTTAAATGCTCAGTGGTGGTGCTCACAGAATTCAGCTAGTGCAAGGACTGGAGCAGCAAAGAGACAAGAAGACATAGCAAACATCTTCTAACAGAAAAAGTGCAATTTACAATTACAATTTCTAATTTGCAAAATATACATTAAAATTTTAACATGTGGAAAAGGTATCCAAGTTAAAAAATGCTGCTGGGCTAGCTGGTTTCTCCTTGTGACTTAGTTTTGCCTCTGAGTACGTTTGTTGAAGTCTTCAAGTACTGTGGCATTTCCCTGGCACTGCTAAACCGCCTGGATAAGAAAGTGTTAACTGCAGAAAATAGTTACATCACAAGCAGGGGGAGAAGGCTGCCAGCAAGGTGCCAGGGCTTCTCTACTTTCTTCTTGCCAAACAAGGAAGTGCTGCTCACTTCTGTTTGAAGGAGACAACAGGTTTGCCCTGTATGGCTGTGCCAGCCTCCCCTGTCAAACAGGAGACAGGGAAAAATCAGGCTCCTCCGCTGGCACTGCAGTGGGGTGAGAGTGAGGACACAGGTCTGACAGGAAAGAACTTTTAGCATCTCTGTTGCTAAAATGTGGCCTGGAGGGCTGGAACCTGTTCCGGGCAGAGGCAGCCTGGCTGCCAGGGGCTGTGGGCTGAAGGTGAGGCTGAACTCCAGCACAAATACAGGAGCAGCACATCCAAAAGGATGCACAACCTGCCCACTGACTAGCCTGCTTCAGCTTCAAGCTGTTCTTCCTGATGTGCTAATGCACCCCATTAAATACAGGAAATGATGTTTCACTCTTCATAAAAGGAAGATCCCCTATTATAGAAAAGTGAAGAAAATACAGAGAAAGGAACCTTATTTTTAAGAACAATTGCATTACTTGCCTTTTCTTTCCTCTACTAACCATTTTATATAACAAAAGAAATACCCCAGGACTTCAGTACTTTGTCCCCATGATTAAACATGAAAGGAATATTTACATGGCTTCTTGAAAGAGATCCGCAATCCTGATCATCACGTTTTCTTAGGAAACCTCTCTTCCCAAAGCAGCCCCCTATTGCTCAAGTGCAGCCATTTCTGCATTTACAATGGTAAAGCTCTGTGACATGCTGAGACTTTTCTGGAGCTCCTGAGCCAATAAAAAATGGAAAGCACCTGGATCAGCAGCTGGATAACCTACCCAACTTTCCTTCTGGTGACAGAGGGAATCCTGCTCCTCCAGAACATGACCCAGCCCCTACGAACACAGGTGATTGTGAGAGCTCAGGTGAAAGAGCAAGCAGGACTCTGCTGCTCTTCTGCCAGTAGGAGATTGTGCAACTGCCCTGAATGACCCCCATCAATTAGAAAACATCATAATTTTTGCTTGGTGCTTTTTTGCATGTTCATCAAATGTAATGAAATGTAATGAAACAGCAATAAACGAGCCTGTGAGAAATGCTCACCAAAAATCGCTGGCACTCCAGCATCGCCTCCAGCCTGTGTTCGGAGAGTATCACCGTGCAGTTGGCAAACGCATGCTTCAGGGTCTTCCTGATCACTTGGGAAGTTCTGAAAGGCAAACATTGTTATTCAGACTGCAATGTGCACGCCCATAACTGCACTGACCCCATGTAACAGCCTGGCTGCATGTTGCAAAGCTCAAGTGCACGGACACCAGCGCTCTGCAGTGCCTCAGCACGCTGCATCTCTGCTCTCCAAGTACCTACTAGCCATAAAGTTAAGGTTGTAACCATGTTTTCCTAATTCCCCCATGCAGAATTACTAACATATATTACTGAAATCAGGTTTAGTAACAGGCCAAACAAGTTACAAAAGGTCTCTTTAGATGGTGCTGCCTCACTGATTTTCTTATTTCAGATTACAAGACAGAACAAATGAACAAAACGTACACAGGGTCCAGGTGAGCACTTGGTTCATCAAGCAGCAAGATTTTAGCTTTGCTGAGAACTGACCGGGCAAGGCACATCAGCTGTTTGTGGCCATGGCTGAGGACACAGCCTCCATCGACAAGAACAAAATCAAGCTTGCCTGGAAACTGCTCAATTACAGACTTCAGCCCAACCTGTCAGAAACAAAAAAAATATAGGAAGAACTGACGAGAAATAGTTATGCTGCCTGTGGCAATGTATGTCGTTGGAAATGTTAAGAAAAGCAATTTTTGAAAGGAAAACAGGCCTCTTTAGTCACTAGGAGGTTAAAAAGAAATGACCAAAATTCATATGCTACATTACAGGAACAGAGAAAATAACACCACTCACCCAGGCCACTGTCTCTACAGCTCTGAGAATGTTTCCAAACACTCCTTTTGCTACCCCAAAAGTCTTGTGCATTTTGTTTATACTAATGGCATTAGGGGCTTCCCTCTGGCACTGGTGACAGTGTTTAGAGGGGTGCCCATGGCAAGTGAAGCTGCTGCCTTTGGACTAGAAACCAGAATCCAGCCCAGGAGCTGTTTTCTGACTGTTTCTTCCAGTGCTCCTGTTTGCTCTCATTGGGAGATATACACCCCAAAGCAAAGATTTCCATCTTCCACAGATGGAACAAACTGTTCCTTTGCCTTATCAGCAGCATTTACAGAGACATTTTTGTAAAATATGAGAACTAAGAAACATAAATGAGTTGCACGGCTCCAAAAAACATTATAAAAATGCAATGCAGTCCCAGTAATTTATGAAAGCCCCCTCTTGGATTTTTTAAATATTACTGATCTGCAACTAATTTGCATTCCAAGGAAAACAAAAAATTGGAATGCCTATTTTGTGTTTCCATTTTACATGGAAACCACATTAAACTGTGGTCTGTGGGTACGTGTTGAGTTTCTGAAGAGGTCATGCTTAAATCTGTAAGCAAATTAAGGCCAGTACTTTTTCCTTGCTTCTTTTGAACACGTCATGTCCTTTAGTGAAATTTTGCATCTAATGGCTGGAAAAGGTGCTTTCTTCTTAAAACTGCACAAGGTCTCTCCACGTACTCATAGGGTCCAGACAGCTAATTGCAAGAGTAAAACTTAGCCTCACAAGTTGACACAAGTCTGAGAGATTCAAGTGCTGAAATATGGGGGCAATAGGAAATGAAGCATCAGACAAGGCCTGCTCTCTGCAGTTGATCTGAGGAGCATAAAAAGCATAAAAAGCTGATGCTGTTGTCAGCAGGATCCTCATCAGACAACGTGAGTCAGGAATAAGCTGACAGTTAATTTCTGTGCCATGCTCCCAAAGTTACACTGACTCACTGCCACTAATGAGACAGACTTCAGGAGCACAGTCTTGGTAAACAATCCAATCACTCCTAGTAAAAAGCATTACAGCTCTTTTTCTTTTCTATTTGCTTTGCCCTCTTGCCTGTGCAATGAAAACCTCAGTGTTACATATGGATTTGCCAAACTCCTTAATGATAAACAGTTATTTTTTTTTCATGCTATTGTAAATGAGGTTTAGCTCTTTAAAATCCCAAGCTCAATTCACACGCACGCTGGAAACAATCCTCAAAAGCAGGAGAGCTTATCTTCTTTAAGAGAGAGGATGTTGATCCATTTTTCCCCAGCCTTAGAGAAGCAGAGAAGCAGCACCTGGTTACCTCTGCTAGGACTGTACGAAAAGCTGCTGTCACATCACCTAAACAAAAATGTCATGATGTTTTAATTTGACAGTAAATTACTCACAGAGACCATCTACTCTCCCTTTTTCCAAATGTAAGGAAGAAATTAGATAAACCCAAGAGAGCAAGAAGACAGAGTTAACCTCCTGGATGGGAAAGGAGGAGGCTTTCAGATTAAGTCCCATGCTGGTAAGCATTTTCTGATACTTGAGACTTGCAATGAACAATGAAAATGGCACCAATTCATGGTTAAGTCTGTATTAATTAGGTCATCTGTATGCTGGAAAAAGTCATCTGCTTCCTATGCTGCAGCCTTTCCTCCTGTAACGCTCACCTGCCCTTACCCTGGGCATTATGGACACCTCCGCAACCAAGGAAGTACCACCAGAGCCAACAGGTGGCACCTGACAACTGCAATGCATGGGGATCAGTGCAACGTGCAAACAGAATCTGGCCCTTAAGCTTGAGGAATTTGAAAACAAAAATATTACTAAAATGTCAAAATAAAATTAGAAGAAAACCTTCAAGTGTGTGAAATCTAGTATTTCATAATTCTTATTTTCCATGACAGACGAAGCTTCCGTGACACAACCAGTACATAAGCCTGAATGCCTTGTCAGAGAATGCTCCTCTCAGCTGGCTTCACATTGGCATGAGAATTACAATAACTATATTTAAAACTACTAATAAATATTTTTTATAGCACAGCATTATCTTTCTGCTGCGCTTTTTTCCTAAGACTTTACATAAATGTAAAATACAACAATCATTTGACTTACGCTGCACCCTTCTGTAACCACATCACCAGAGGGAGACAAATAACACTGAACAGATTTACCTCCTCGGCAACTTTCCATATTTCTTCATCATTCCACTGCCCATAAGGATCCAAATTCATCCGGAAAGTTCCAGAAAATATGAACACTTTCTACACGAAAAAAATATGGACACAGATATAGATATAGATATATGTAGATAGTTAACCTGAAACATTGTATAAAGCATTGGAAATTGTAAAGCATACTGAGAAAATAACTTTCTGCAATTACCAAAGAGGGCTTATTGCAGGTTTTCAATTTTTTTTTAAACATCCTTCCAAAAAGACTGATTTTGAAAATCCGTATCTGATAAGGTTTTGGTAACTGTCTTAAAAAAATCTCAGCCAAACTTGTCTGAAAACCAGCAAAACAGCAAAACCCAAATTTCAGCAGTTTTCAGAATAAAAGATTTCCTGTATTTTAATTTCAAAATAAGCCTTTTAAAGACTAATTTTGATGCTTCAGTATGTCAGACATATTCAAACATAGAAAAACCCTTGTTTAACCACAATTTTGTTTGGAGAGAAAAAAACCATTGGATATTTGTCAAAATTTGGGGACACTGTCCTAAATTGTTTTTCATCAATGAATTTCCCTTTTTCTAATCAACTGTAGCCAAATATATATTTCAGCATCATTTCCTGATATTTATCATGTTCCAGTCCTATCTCAAAAGAGGTTTTCTTTCCCTCACACTTTCACGTCACTGAGATGTGACAGAGCACGACCTGGTTCAGGACTGCAGCAGCAACAACCTGCTCTCCCTACTCTGTCCCATGCCTACGGAGGATGTGTATTCCCTGCCACTGAGAATGCACTCTTCTTGCACAGAAGTTCACTACTCTCTTCTGCTTTCCCCATCAGGACAAGCAGATTTAAGCGAACATCCCTTAGATACACGTTTTGTAGCTCAAAAAGAAACAATTCAGACAAATTAAATATTTGGTTAATCTCTTTTTACATGGGGTGGGTGTGTCAGATTCTGATGGAAATTAAATTCTTCAAGGGACACTGAGGTTGTACAACATTTCTTAACAAGCCATTGTTTTCTATGCTGTAAGGTACACCTGCTGTTTGTAGCAGGGAGAACTTGCTCTCAAAGAATTTAAGTGTCTTGTTGAGAAATATGACCATTTGCTTGCTCTTTCCTTGTACGTAACAAATATCAAGAGGAAAGATTTGAGACAATTATTTTCTTCTGTCTTTTTAAAGAAAATATTTATTTAGAGAAAACATATTGAAATGCCAGTGGTTCACACCCACATGAATTCTTGGAGTCTTGACAGTAAAATGCTACCAGAAGTAGTGAACAACTAGCTGTACCAGCAGAAAATAGCTGAGAGAATACAATTAGCAAGTGCTTTCCCAGAGTTTGGTCTGTCTAACACAATTTCCATCTGACCTAATGTGGGAATTTGACATTCCTTCATCAGATTTCAAAGTGATTTAAACACATATTTATATTAATCATTTAATTATGATTAATTAAAAGTTTTAATGTTGCAGAGGAAAATAAATTACATTAATTAATTTGCTTGATTAAGATATGTATGCCATTGCCAACTTATTTGGTGCAAGTGAGAAGGAAGTACCTGATTTAAGAGACCAGAGGAGAAAAGGAGCTGCACTGTGGTGCCCTGCAGTCAGTGGGATGGGTTTAAGTGCAATGATACCTTCACTGCATGGCCAGCAACACACTGACTGCAGCAGAGGCAGCAGCACACACAGCTAAAAATTGTATCATTGAAGTACTTTTTGCATAGACAAGGCAGAAGGAGTAGACTCTTTCCTTTATAATGTTATTGTTAATAACAGTGAAAGCTTTGGTGAAGTACAGTGTAGTCCTTTTCCCATGTCCTGCACTAGTTAGGTGGCATGAGTGGGGTGACATATTTGCAGCAGGATTAGGTTCCTCCAAGCAATGGGTGTGGTGGAAACAACAATGCTGTGGAAACAGTGTCAGACGTGGGTTTGTTCACACTGTGAGCGCAATACATTTAACTAATGGAACAGGTATTTTCATTTCTCAGTGGTAAAGAACAGTTAACTGAACAAACCAGTTTTAAAGAAGATAGGGCTGAATAACATTCCTGCTGAAGTGCAGGAGGCAGAGCAATAAAGGGTACAACTTTCTTCAGAAGCTGCTGTTATTTCTAATAACTGTGCTTTTGAGAAGCAGGGCACTAAAAGCAGGCTATTCCCAACAGCAGGGTTGGGTGGTTTTTTTTTTCCCCACAAGGTAAATATTTCATTGTCCTGAATTCTGGTACTTCTCTCTCCATTTCAACACCTCCTTCCTCACAGCTCATTAGAAACCACATAGGGTTCACTTGAGTAAATACCATGTGAGTCACACGGGCAGTTTAGAGTCCACTTATAAAGGGAAGCAGAAATAAATCTCTATATACTCTTAAAAACTAGAAGTCTAAAGTGAAAAAAAAAAAAAAAAAGAAAAAACAAACCCAGAAGTGAATCCCAAGGACTTATGTTGTTCATAAATACGGAAGAAGTAGAAATAAGAAGAGCATTGGAAGGGGGAACAGATGGCTGGGGAAAGTGGCAGAAAATCTGCCAGGTATTCTAGGTCACCTGTTCAAAATCACACAGGATGATAATGGGTGTGATCATACAACAAATAGTTTCTTAGACCTGACATCCACCCATAAGCAAAACACTCTGGAACATAAATATGGCCATGTTTATGTTCTGACCACCCCAAATATTGTAACTCAATCCCTCTGAAGGGCATTAATCCCCATCAGCAGCTACAGCCATTGCGTGCTGGCAATAAGCTTCCTAAGCAATTTAAGTGTTATGTGGAAAATCAAGATCCTGGAGTATCTAAGCAAAGGCACACAGAAGAGTTAAGGATCAGCTGACAAGAGGCTGCTATGGAGTGACAGTATCCTGGCTGTGAGTGGCTGCTGCTGCTGCAATCTGTGTGCAGGTCCTCAGAAAGACCCATGGACCCTTCTTCCCACATGCCCCAGGGCTGGAGAACAAATGCAACATCAGCTGGAACCAGACAGCAGCTCCAGGCACAGAGAAGTTACAAGTAACAGCGTGACCTCCATGTAGCCTTATGTGCTTTGTCTATATTATAGCAACAATATCAACATGAAACAAAATCAAGTTACTCTGGGAATGCTTTAGTATTGGGTTCAGAGTTAGAGGTTTCGTATTCAGTAAGTGTCCTTTAGGGATTTCACACTGACATTAAAATATTGACAGGCAAGAATAAGAGCACAGGAGCAAGGAAAACTTGAAAGCTTTTTGGGACCTGTTCTGTAACATTCTCCCTTGGAGATGCCAAAACATGTGCCTCCCATGGAGCTTACTGGTAAACCTAAGTGCTGTGCTCCTGGCAACACTGAAACCAAAACAAACCCATGGCCTAATAACTACTGTCCCCACTTGCTCTGCGTACGGGTCTGATGCAGCAGATGCTCCCCAATACAGTGACGCTGACTCATCCCGATGCCCCGCAGGAACCCAGCCTCTGCAGGACCCCTCTGTGGGACCACCCTGGGGAGCAGCACCGCTCAGCAGCTGCACCGGGCACGAGTGTGCGGGCAAAACAGCCAACCTCCAAAAGTGAGCAGCCCTGAAGGGTATCAGAAACAGTACTGGAGACAGACAGAGACAGACAGAATCAATGAACACAGTGGATGGCTGCTGAAAAACTGGAACTTCGAATATAAAAGTTGTGAAATTTCACTTCTTCAGTAAAAGAAAGGAATAAAATTGACTTGATTTTTTTTTCTTTTGTTAGCTGGCAGTCCCATAAACTGCAGTAATCTTGTACTCCATGCTAAGCTTGATTTTAACTCTATATGGAGTATTTACATGTAAAAACCAGTGTAAGATCTGCTAGGATGCAGTGGAAGAACACTCATGAAAACATCAGAAGTCATCTCCTTTCTTGCAACTAGCAGCACCTCAGGGGTCTCAGCTTTCTGATCATTTATTTTAACCGGAAATTGGCTGCAAGTCTCCTGTTTCCATCCACAGCCAAATTTCTGAAGATGTTTTCTGAATCTGGCTCTGTTAAATACTTCAGGATGCAATCTGTATACAGGAAAGCCTCAGTGTGTTGAAATCAAATGCATCTGGAAGTCCTCACCCTGGAAATGCAGTGGGCAAATGCCTGCAGAAGAATCATCAGAAAGGTCTGTCCAGAAAGAAGAGATGACGGGTGCAAAGGTGCAGCCTGGTGTTGCTGGTGCAATTGTTCTGCAGGCAAATGACAAACAGCCCGTAGGAACAGCGCTGCGGGCAGGCTGTGCTTCAGAAGCACAGCAATGTGAGAAGGTATAGGAAGAAACTTCCTTGTGGGTGCTTTAGGAAACATGTTTTACCCCTTCACACCACTACAAGGCACTGATAGCCAGATTTAAGACACTGAAAGAAACAGGGGGTTTACCTTTGCTCCCGCTCAGTGTGATCCCTGACCACACTGCATGGAGCAGACAGCAGTGTCTTAGAAAGCTGTGTGTGCTATGCAGCTGTGCAACAGTGAGGTTCCCACAGAGGAAAAGCACTTCTTTTCTACTAAATTGGGAAATTTAGGGTTAAGGAAGGGAAGAAGAGTGTTGGAAAGTTTTCAGGAGGAAGCATGTCTCAGGCAGAGCTCCATTCTCCTTTTGCTGGCGAAGCCTCTCCTGGAGACAGTGAATATCCAGGTGTTGCTGTAGGCGAGCCTCCCAGGAAAAGAAAGGCAACATTTTTTTTCCATTCTGAAGCTGTAGGTGAATGGCTAAGAACAAAAGGCTCCCTCTGTTCTGCCGGGAGAGGCAGGGTGGCATATGCAATTTCTCTTTCCTGCTGGGAAAGTGCTGCTGAAAACTTCAGTTTGTTCTGAATGTGGGAACTTTTGAGGCATAATGTGCAGTTCTTTGGCAAGACTTTGGGACAAGAGCTGTGAGCTGAAGCATGCAAACAGGCTGGCAACTCTTGTGACCTTCCAGAGAATGGAGGGCTGGGATTATTTGGCACTGATCCACGTATCAGGGACTTGCGAACTGAACTAAATGTGTAATTTTAACAATGAACTAGCAATGCACCTCACTAGCAGAAGACCAAGTTACATTGCTCATGTAAAAAATGTCTCTTGCATTTTTCTGATGGTTGCAGAATGATAATTTCTATACCATTAGCGAGTCTACAGTGAGTACTCAGCTATGAGAATTACTCCTCATATTTTTCAGTGGGACAATGAGCCTACTTGTTATGAACTATTCAGTTTTCTTCTCAGTCCATGCATTCCCAAGGACAGCTGGAGACTGAAAGCAAAAACCCTGTTAGGCAACCACATGCCAAAGGGAGAAAAGGCTGAAAGCAAAAGGATGACTATGGGAGAGACAAGGAAGCCCATTCCAATACAGAGTTATACTTGGCCATACAGGAAAATTTTGCAGTGGAGGCATAGCTTGTACTCTTAAAAGCATTCTTCATCCTACAAGCCATGCTTTGCAGTTCACTGCATAGCTGCCCTGCATAGCTGCCTTGATCCAAAGGGGGGACTGTTTCTTGTAATTGCAAGCAACAATCACACTGCAGAACTAAGCCAGCCATAATAAAGAAATAAAAGTTTAAAGGAATAGAAAGATGTGAAAATGTTGAAGAGAGGACAGAAAGGGTGACAACAGGTCAGCTATCAAAGGTCAGCTTGCCAAGCAAGCCTCAGCTCAGCAGACAGCACATGACTGGTAGACCGCAGGCAAGAAATGAACCCAACCACTGGACTCACCACCGCCCTCTTGGGCTTGTGTTGTTGAAGGGTGTAACGTGGCAATAAAGAAAGGGTCTGTTCTGGCAAGATCGAAGTGCTACAAAATTGCTGTCTTTGAGGAAATTTCAGAGCATGATTATGGAAATGCACAGAGAAGAGAGAAGTTGAGCCTTCCTTGCACTCCTATTTTAAATAAATGCCACTCTGGCTACTATGGAATATTTTTGAAAGGAAAGCTATCACAACTCTGAACTGATCATCAAGTAGAAAAATTATGCAGATCATTCCTTCAGTTTTCATTCCTACCCTCCCAGTGAGCAATCACCTTTTAGTGTTACTGTATGCAGACAATAACATTAATTTTTCCAACAGATAATCTAATAATTAGCTGTAACTAATACAAGACACTGGTCCAGTGGCAAGGACATTGGCAAGGGACTCAGAAGCCCTAGGTTTAATTGTTTGCCATCAGCCTGTCAGGGAAAACAGGCAATGTACAGTATCCAGATATTAACCATAATATGTGATGTAGGGCTTCAGAAAACACTAGCTGAGGACACTTACGGTATTTTTTTCTTATTCTGAATCAACATGAAAACAGTGTAAGAGGGGCAGGGATAAGCAGGCTAGAAACACTTCTGTTTCAGTGTGCTGTACCTTCCCATTTCTAGAAAAGTTCTTGTGTGAGTGGCATAGAAACCCTAAAAAGGCAAAGTCTGCTGTGAATCATTGCATCCATCAACCCATGCCACTGCCCTTTTCACAAAGTCTGTGTTCTGTTTGTTTCTCAACATACAACTAACAAACTTCCATCTTGAAGGTAACTATGCACATATGGATATAGAACCAATGGAAACAAAGGCAGAAAAACAATAATCTCATTACCTGAGGAATCACTCCAAATGCCTTTCTCCATTGCTGCACGCTCACCGTGTTCCAGGAAACTCCATCAATCTGGATATCCCCTTCTGTATCCAGCAGTCTTAAAAATGCAAAAAGTAAGGTGCTTTTTCCTGAGCCTGTTCTTCCTAAAAGGCCTACCTGCAATGCAAATCATACGAGCCAACACTTAATACTGTTCATGTATTAATCACAGTCTAAGGCAAAACCCTTAGAGATCTCACCAGTGAAGAGCAGTCCAAATGAATCTCAATGGGATAGCAAATGTCCTTCATTTGGGGGTGATAAAAGCCTATAGCAAGGGCTGAATAAAACACTGGAGCAGACTTCTTAGCTTAAAATTAACTTAAAATCTTAGCTGTTAAAATTAACTAAGATTAAAAATCTGATACCCTACCCCTAGCTGAAGGTCAGAAATTTGCTTATCTGTTATCTTGTACTGATTAGTGCAGCTCTTTGTGCCTTTTCCCTTCACTTTGCTATGAAGCCCTCTTCAGCAAAATCATATGCAGCAGACAAAAACTAAGCAGGGAGTGCACTTGAATCACGCTAGTAAGCTAATTTCCGTTTTCATATAATTAAAAATAGAGGGCATAACTCTGATCAGACCACAAATTTATTAGTGGGGTAGGCTTGGGCCTGAGGCAGTGATTACAGCACAGACCATGCCATTGGCCACTCCCAAGCAGCTGTGCAAGTCTTCAACCTGTCCAGTGGATGCACTTCTCTTATCTCTAGGATGGGAAGAAACATAATACATAGAGTTTTCTTTGAAAAAGCTCTTTTTCCCTTGTAGGGTTGCACTGACCAATTACAGGAGCAACCAATATTTGCAGTAACCACCAGCAAACACTGAGATGCTGCCTTTTCAAACATCTGGGTTTACATGGCTAATGATGTCCTGTCTGAGTGTGGTCTGCTTTTTTAGGGCGACCATATACATCCAAAGGTGAAGAAGGGGATTCTTCCTGGTGCCTAGCATCCTTTTTGTAACAGTACCTCAGGCATCCAAACCAGATGAGCAGTTTGTGCTTTGTTGCACCTACCCTATCTACTGACTGTGTAGATTTGTATTCCAGTCTACAAAAGGAGCGTGAGGGAACTACAGTCCTGTTAGTCTAACCTCAGTTCCTGGAAAAATCATGAAGAAGATTATACTGTGTACTACTGAAAGGCATTTAAAGAATAATGCCATCGGGCACAGTCAACAAGGTTCACAAAGAGAAAGGGCTGTTTAACTAATTCCATATTCTTCTGTGACCCAGTCACCTGCCTTGTGGATAAAAGGAAGGTGGTGGATATAGTTTTTTCTGGATTTTAGTAAAGCTTTTGATGCTGTCCCTCACAGCATCCTTCTGCACAAGTTCTCCAGCTCTGGGATGAGTGGGTTCACAGTGCACTGGGTGAAGAACTGGCTGAAGGGTTGTAGTGAATGGGGCTACATCTGGCTGGTGTCCAGTCACTAATGGTATTCCTCAGGGCTCAATCCTAGGGCCAGCTTTGTTCCATATATTCATCAATGACCTGTATACAAGAGTCAAATGCACCATTAGCAAGTTTTCTGATGATTCGAAACTGGAAATGCTGTTGACTCTCTTGAGGACATGAGGCCTTGCAGAGGGATCTAGATAGATTGGAGCACTGGACAATGATTAATGATATTTAACAAGTCCAAATGTCAGATTCTGCATCTGGGATGGAGCAATGCCGGCATAAATTGAGAGAGGAGGGTCTGGAGAGCAGCCCTGAAGAGAGGATCTGGAGCTGACAACAGGATCAACAGCTGGCGGCCAAGAGGACAAACCTCCTCCCAGGGTTCATCAAACACAGCATCACCAGCTGGGCAAAAGGAATGATTATCCTGCTCTATTTAGCACTGGAGCAGCCTCATATGGAGTGCTGTGTCAAGTTCTGGGCTCCACAGTTTAAGAAGGATGTGAAGGTCTTTGAATGCATCCAGAGGAGGGCAACAAAGCTGGTGAAAGGGCTGGCAGGAATGTCTTATGAGAGGTGGCCAGGGACTTTGGACTTGTCTAGTTTGGAGAGGAGGCCAAGGTGCAATTGATCTCTTTATCCTGGGATCCAGTGACAGGGCAGGTGGGTATGGTTCAAAACTGCATCAGGGGAGGATCAGACTGGACAGAAGGGAGCATTTATTTACTAAGAGGGTGGTCAAACACTGGAACAGGCTTTCTAGAGAGGTGGTCAATGCCCCCAGCCTGTCAGTTTTTAAGAGGCATTTGATCAATGTCCTTGATAATATGCTTTAACTTCTGGTCAGTCCTGAAGTGGTCAGGCAGCTGGACTAGATGATTACGCTATGTTATTCTCTTCTATTCTCTTCTATTCTCTTCTATTCTCTTCTATTCTAGTCTATCCTAGTCTATCCTATCCTATCCTATCCTATCCTATCCTATCCTATCCTATCCTATCCTATCCTATCCTATCCTGCCTCTCAGCATAGCAGAGCTCTCTCCTTTCCGGTTTGGTTTACATGTCCTTCTCTACACGCAAAAGAAAAATCCTCTCCGCTTCTAAACCCAGGGTACATCACCAATTTGAAACATAGCCTTTGAAAAAATGATCTTTGTTTTTACTGCTCTGTCCACTCCCTGTACAATACGAAAGTATCTTCCATTTTCCATACTCTATAGCTTCATGGGATTTTCCAGGAAGGAAATCCACCAGCCTGCAGCAGCACCTGCATCTCCAAGTTGCAGAAATCACAGGTGTCTCTCTTTAAAGGAAAAGGGGCTTCAGAATGGTGCTATGGGAAGTCAGTTCTGGGTTCAAAATTTTGGTGTCCTCAAACTTATTAGATGAAACATTCAGTTCAGGCAAACCAAGAGAGAACTACCAAACCTGGCAGAGACTGGTGATATCCAAATCAGGAGTGAAGGTCTGCCTTATGTCAAAGCCAGGGAGCTGTCACTGAACCTCTTTTCTCATCTGCGTGGGACAGCTAAAATCTCCTATTCATCTGTATGGCTCCACACCAACCTTTCTTCCCATCCCATCAAGGACAGTCCTTTAGCAAGAACTTGAAGCAAACTGTTAAACTTCTACCTAAATGCTGTCCTGAAAGCAAAGCTCTTTCTTGAATCCAACGCCAAACACACATGAAGATTAATCAGAGGTTTGTCAATCCTCTAAAGAATACAGGTGCTTACAGTCTGTAATGCAATAATTCAGGGTGGCATAGAGCCTTCATGGAATGGGCCGGACGGCACCTCCACCCTCTGGCTGCTGGAATCAGCAGTGCATTACCCTTGGCACAGCAGCCAGCATTCTTTCATGCCCTGCCCCATCTGGGTCAGGCTGCCCTCAGCACCTGCACTCACCAGTGTGAGTGCAGCTTCCCTCTCCCCAGGAGAAGGCGGACAATTTCTGGCACAGGAATACGACTTGGAGAACTGTTGCATACATATTTTGTCACTATATTCTGCTCCTTATGACCAACAAACATCCCCACTGTGCTTCACTAAGCTGTAAATAGCCCTAGGACTTCTAGGATAACTGAGGCAGATTTTCCTTGCCTTCTCTTTTTGTTTGTAGTCAATAAGATGAGCTCTTTTTAAGAACAGGCATAAGCCATTTCTGTTTTTCAGGTACTTTAAATGATACTTTGTTTTGCAAAAATGTAATTTACAAAAACCTTACTGGACTCAAACTCCCTGTTAGTCATTGAATAGGTTTATAATGACAATTCTATAGGTGAGCTAATAAGTCAGAACAAACACAACAAAAGTGTCTTACCCTCTGCCCTGAACTTATTGAGAAGGAAATGTTTTCTAACACAGCAGATCCTCCTTCACCGTATTTGGCCGTAAGGTCTTTCACAGTCATTTGGCCCCCGGATGGCCAGTTCTTCTCTTCCTTCACATGCCTGTTTTCAATTACAAGGGCATCTGAAAACTGATTATTTTTCTGTGGTTTAATGCTTTTTGTCTCTTCTGTTGGCATGTCAATGAATTTAAATATTCGTCCAACAGACCGCATCTGCAAAGTAAAACAAACAGTATTCTAATTGTAATTAATTATCAAAACAAATGAAATAAAATTATTCCTAAATCCTAGACAGAACAGTGAGTCTCATTTCTGTGTAAGCTATAATATGATATAATTTTCAAAGGTGGGATACTTCTTGTACAGAGCTCTAGACTGACAGAATCACAGATTATTCTGAGCTGGAAGGGACCCACAACGATTACTGAGTCCAACTCTTGTACTACTGACATTGGTCCACCATATGATTCCTCTTGCTTCCTTTTTAAATTGACACAATAGCCCTTTCTACCTTTAAAAACATATTTTGAAAACGGGTGATGACCTGATAACCTGAGTAAAGAAAGTATAATCAAACCATAAAAGCAACCCTGGCATCTTAAACTCCTCTCCTTCCTGCTGCATGGGGTTGCCCAAAACCTGAAGTTCCTTGAATAATGACTGATATCCAAAGATCGGCAGACTGTGTGAAATTTTAAAGATGCAAAGCAGTAGCATGAAAAAGGAAAAATCATTAGACAGTAACAGTTGAGTATTTATAAGAAATTATCTTTAGTTTAAAAAAACTTAGCAGGATGTTTCATGATAATTAACTTTTTATCAGTAATTATATATATTTGGTGAAATAATCAAGTTTTGTAGTTCATGAACTTCAGACAGAAGTTGCTAGTAGCAGTCCTGATGAATTTTTAAAGGAACGTGGGACTATAAAGGATCCTCTTGATCTTATTTTTATTACATGGGTCAAGGATCAATTAGTAAATAGTTAATTCATGTCCTTCACTGCACCTTCACTTCTCACATGGTCAAAACATGTATTTTTTACTTCATGGACAACTTTGTTGTTAAAACTTTATTGATTTTAAATTGTAAAGAATACTTTTTCTTAGCTGCTTTCTCTGTTCATTTATGGAGGGATACCTTAGATCCAGTCACCTTTTGTTCCCCAGGACTAAAGAAAATCCATGTTTAAGCCTCTTTTTCAACATATGTTCTCCTTCTCCAAACACCCCAGTTCCAATCAAGCTTTCCTGTCTGACAGAATGTATACAGCATTTTGGATGACGTTTAACAAGGACATTGTACAAATGCATTGATACTTCCCTATCTATATTAGGAATATCTCCATTAACCCATCCTAGGATCATACACTCTTTTCTTTACAGTAACATCTTCTAGTCTCCCTTTGATTTAGGGGTGGTCAGCCAAGCTTTCCTCCATCTTAGACATTTCTAACCAAAAGAGATCCTTACTTACAACTGAGTTTATTCTTAGCAATCCCTAAATTCAAGCTGTTGCACTTTGGTTACTGATATCTATTTTACATTTGCCATTTGAGGTCATCTAATACCTTTCAACTCCCAGGATCCTTCATGCCAACATTGCCTTTGAGCTTTGTGCCTTTGGCAGATTTCTTCAATACATTTTTTTTCTTCGTTGAGAGCATTAAGAAAAGATTAAAACTAGCTCAGTCACAAATCTAATCTTGGTTGACTAGCCTCCCTACAGCTTAATACATACAGCTTAATGCCATTTCCTTTCTGTCCAACTCACTAACTAGTTTAGAGTTCCTTCATTTAGGCAATTCCTGAAACAGAGCCACAGCCAATGCTTTCCTGAAAGCAACTGAAATCGACTACATTACTTTTGTCTGGAAAATAAATCATCTAACACAGTTATCAGGTCAGTGTGATGTTATGAAACCTGAGTGACTCCACTCTATAAGTATCACATTTTTAATTAATTCTTAAAAATAGTTTCTAAAGAATGCTGCCATCAGACTAACAAACTGATGGCAGCATCAACGGTGGCATCAATGACTTCCCATTTCTCCCTCCTAACCAAAAAGTGACAGATGTTATTCTATCAAGTGCCACCACTGCTGCCAGCTTGCTGGATTTATCTGAAGTGGCCATTACCAGATTTCAAGGCTCTCACCCAGTTCTTCCTGAACCCTAGGATGGGATGTCTGGTCCTACCTGGTCTGGACAGCACTGCAGTCTGGCTTCACATCTTTAACTGAAATGACCAACAGCAGACTCTAAACACACCTAGTTGAAGACTCAATTTTAGATGGGCTGACTCACATGTGATGCATGTGTCTCTCCACAAACTGTACAGGAAGTTTAAGGAGACCAGGATTCTAGCTGGTTTTTCATGTAATTCCCACCTCAGTCTCATTTCTACCTTCTGCTCCACTATCAACTCCACAGTTTAGACACTGCCTATTTACTAAAAATTGAGACCAAACATTTATCCAGATTTTGAGCCACTTGCAGACCTAACTCCAATTTTGTCAAGTCTCTCTTTGCTATCTGCTTTTTGACCTCCAATACATAGCTTATTTAGGTTAACAATAAAATCCATTCTGTAGATGCTTTAATTTCTAATATACTTTCAGAGAATGTAATTCATGCTGGTAGTCCTAGAGTCTCCAAAATGTCCTATTTTTCTCCTGTTCAGGAAATAAATTTCAGCTCCTTACTCGAAGAAGACGTGACTTTCCCTTAGATTCAGGTTCCCAAGTGCCTTATTCCAACTAATTCCAGCTTAATTAACTAAATTTCTTCTTTTACAAAAAACTTGCCCCCATAAACAACATTAGTTCTCTAATCAGTATTCAGAGTAAAATATCTCTAATGCTATTGTGGAAAATTCCTTGTACATCTTTGTTCTGTAAAGTGTCTCCACTTGATGTACTACCATTCCTTCTGGCTCTTAGATCCAGACTGAAATATTGTTAGGTAGATTTTCTATGTGGGATCAACTTTATACACAATGCAAGGAAATAATGGGATCACAGCTTACGTCTCAGCATCTTGAAATGCAACTGTGACAGAAGTTTTAAAATGCATGCTAGCACCCAAGCCTATGGATTATTATTTCCATCTCAACCATTGTACAAGATGGAAAGGCATGGTTATCATCATGTTGATGTAAATATATAATCTCATTCTGGTGATACAAACAGGAAGACCTTGGATCAGACTGACAATTTTCTCCTTGTCTGACTTTCTGTGGTAAATCCCACAATGAGCACCATGCATTTATTTTAATTTGATGGTACATTTGTTTTCAGAAATCTTGTCTTCATAGATATATAGCCACTTCAGAAATTAAGGTCTCTCTTGGCTTCATCAAGAGCTGCAAATGTTTGTACAGGCAGAGATCTCCCATTATTCCCCAAGAGATCATAGCACCACACACTAACTAATACCTGCTATGAAGCCAGTTGGACAAAATTTCACCCCTATGTCCAAGCTCCCCTGAAAGATTTATCAGTCACACATGTAGATAGTTTAGATCATTTAATATTTTTAAATCAATTCAGAAGGATGGTTTCCTTTCTCTATAATTTGAATTATGAGTAAGATCTGGGTAGAATGCAGCATAAATGTCAGTAACATTTTACAAAAATATCTGTTACTCCTTTCACAGGCAAAAATCTTCTGTCTTTCACAGTGACAGGTATAATGTAGGTGACAGCAAGTTTCTTATCCATTATTCCAATCCGTAATGTGCCTGTTACATTCACATTCTTTAACTAATGCTTTGGAATAAAAGAGTATATTTACTACTTCCATCTAAAAATGTCTAAAATATATTACATTATTTTTAGCCTTGCCTAATTGTATTTTACTGAGATTTTAATAACACTGAAAATTCCTTAATTTATTTTCTCATTAATATCACTTAAACTCTTCTTAACATTGAAGGAGAATTCACAATATAATTATGTAATGTATATTTCCAGAAGGTGGAAGAAGTTCTTCTACAAGTAATCTAATACAATTAATTTAATCAGGCTCTATGTTCTCTTCTGCTAACAAGAGAGCAGTCATTCTCTCCAGATCACTCACACCTCAGAGTTTTCAATGGCCATGTTGCACACACCTCCTCAAAAATATGCTGCCTGGAAAGTGCAGTGTACAACTGAGAGATCCTATGAGAGGCTGCTCCAAGGGTTCGCGTTGTAAAAAAACCCTGTGCGTTATGTCACTGCAAAAACTGGCTCTGTAGGCAGACCATATGGTTTTACTGAGTTTTCACATCTTCTGCTACTACATTTTGGGTGCACTTACAGGACATATACTTCTCTTCGAACCTTGAAAAATGAAATATTTAGTTCATGTCAAACTTGTACTAATTTCTTTTTTCTCTTTTTCACACTGCTGTGCAGGCAGGCAGAAAAGAAAATGTTCTAACAAATTTTTCTCAATTCTGTCCTCTTCCAGACGACCAGCACCTCACTTTGTGAACTGTCATTCTGATGTAGATTTTGCAGTCAAGTATTTAGTCTACTTAAATTTTGGAAATTAACACTGTTCTCAGGTTTTCTGCCAAAAGTAGTAAAAGGCATATTAAGATCATGTCCTTAATCAAGAAAAAAATTAAGATTAAGAAAAAAATAATTGATTGAATACGTTAAAGGAGAAATAGTATGGGAAAATATAAGCATGAGAAAAAGCTGCAAAAGCATCATTATTTTTCACAGTTGTACTTCTTTTATTTGATACTCTTCTCCACCATGTATTACTTTAATTCTTCGGCATCCCTGATGTACAGGGTGGGGCACCATGAGGTTTAACAAGTTTGGGTTTAATATTTTTTTGAGGGATTCTTTTTATATCCTTATGTAAGTAATCTTGGCAACAGTAAAAGCACAGCATCTTCTCTTTCCCTGATAAAAAGAACTGTCCATCACAGATAAAGCACTGCTACTGCAGTATATACATCAGTGAAGGAGGAGGTTATAAAGCATTAAAATAGTCGACTGGGACTAGCTAGTGCTTATCTGTGAAAGCAGCACTTACTGAAAAGCTTGTTTTCTATTTCCTCATGAAGGAAAAAAAAACTAAAATACTACACGACTGCCTAGAGGGATATGAAGACTGAAAACCAACTAAAGTGATATTAGCAGAAATTATCAAAGTGAAACAATAAATTTAGCCTAACTGGTAGCTTTAAATGAAACAATGTATAGCTGTCAGAGAGACCACATATGTTTGGGATTTTAAAAAAACAAAACAAAACAAAACAACAACAACAAAAAAAGAAAAACAACAAACAACAAAAAAATAACACCTGAGCTGATAAAGTATCAGGGCTGTAGAGAATGAAATGCCAAAACCATTAAACCATTATGGGGTATGAAGAGACAATAGGGATTTTTCAGTTAAAGCCAAATCTGTTCAACAGAAATTGCTTCAAAGACAATATCTATGTACGTAAAAATAAAAACCAACCTAGAAATTCAGATTTCTTCAATATGTGTGCCGTGTCATGGAAAACTCAAGATGGAGATTGTGTGGAATAAAGTCAAATTTGCCACCTACCGCTCTGTTTGGCCAGTAATTCTTCTGGTACATTTTTTCCTTTTTCATGTGATCCTGCTTCCCTATTCTCCTGTCTTCCTGTCCTTCTGTTTGCATTTTTTTCACTGATGTCCTGTACCTTGAAGATCTTGTAAAACAACTCAGTAGGAGCTTAATATTACACACTAAGTTCAGCAGCTTCTCCTTTGGCCATGGCTTTCAACCACGCAGAAACCACTGCAGAAAACTCCCGCTTATCTGACAACCAAAGACTGCTACCTACAAATGTGCTATTCGCTCAGGCATGCTTGTCTGCAGTCTTATAAGTACAGATGTCTCAGCTGCTCAAGGAAGGGCAAGAGTGATGTCATCTAGAGTGGTGCATGCATATCTGTAACTGGAGACACATGGAGATGTGTCAGTTCTAGTCAATGTAGTCTTGAGGGGAGTTTCAAAGTGCTCTTTGAGAGAAAAACAGAGTATAACCAAATAGACTATTAAGTCAGGCAAACCTTTGCAGTACATCTTTAACCAAATAATTGTAAAATACTTTAAAGAGGGAAGTGCTAAATGCAGAGACTAGAGAGTAGGAAATAATAGATCTGCATCACCCAGTGAAGCAGTTTTATTGTCTAGACACCATTAAGCTATTCTTATCTGCTTGTGCACAGGAGCAGCTTTTGAATGTCAGGAAAACCATACTGCCAGCAATGTCTATTAGTTTGTCATCTGGTATACTTTAAAATTCATGTAATTGGGGTTGGTAGCTACCCGCTGCTAAAAGATGTCCAGGGGATTCACCTATAAACTGATGTACCCTAGAAGGCTCTCATTAATATAATAAAATCAGTGTTCCAGTGCAGTGGTTTGTCTTAATACAGAGCAAAGTACTCAGAAACGTCTAGAGCAACTTGAGATTTTCTTTTCAGGGGAAAGGGAGTTACTTCCTTATTGCTACTAATAGATCACATTTTAATATCACTCTATTTTTAAAAAGGGGAAGTTCTTCTTTATCAAAACACTAGTGTGGCCAGCACCCTTTGAATTCTACAGTAAGACTTCCTGTTGCTCTTGTGAAACACTTTCAGTTTGTATTAAGCCATGTAGTATGTGCACATGATTTGTATATAGATTGTTACACTTAGAGTGATCATGTTATGCCTTACAGGGCTAAGATAGAGTTTACAAATGAGAGCTGAGTGAACATTGTTGTCACTGTTGTATTTTCTGGGGGCTGACCTACTCGAGAGCAATTCTGCAGAGAAGGACCTAGGAGTCTTGGTGGATGGCAAGCTGACTATGAGCTGGCAGTGCCCTTGTGGCCAGAGGGGCCAGTGGTATCCCGTGGTGCATCAGGAGGAGTGTGGCCAGCAGGTCGAGGGAGGTGATCCTGACCCACTACTCGGCCCTAGTGAGGCCACATCTGGAATGCTGTGCCCAATCCTGGGTTACTCAGCACAAAAAAGACAAGGAGCTACAGGAGGCAGGGCAGCAGAGGCCACTAAGGTGATTAAGAGTTTGGAGCATCTCTCCTGGGAGGAGATAGTGAGGGAACTGGGCTTATTTAGTCTGAAGACGATGGAGAGGGTATCTCATTAATGCATATAAATGTCTGAATGGTCGGTGCCAAGAGGATGATGCCAGACTCTTTTCAGTGGTGCCCAGTGACAGGACAAGGAGCAAAAGCTAAAACACAAGAAGTTCCACCTCAACATGAGGAAGAACTTCTTTATGTTGAGGGTGTGGCAGAGCACTGAACAGGCTTCCCAGGGAGGTCTTGCAGCCTCCCTCTCTGGAGGCATTCAAAACCCACCTGGATGTGTTCCTGTGTAACTTGCTCTAGGTGACCCTGCCTTGGCAAGGGGTTGGACTAGATAATCTCCCGAGGTCCCTTCAAACTCTAACAACTCTGTGATTCTGTGATTTACCAACAGCACATCTTACTTCATTATCAGTCACATAACTGCTGTTCGGCACGTCTGGTAGTTACAGCAATAAAGCCCTTTCACAAAGTGCTTGTCCTTCAAGACAGGCTCTTCTAACAAGAAAACAAAGAGCCAGCATAAAACATTTGGTGGACAGGAAAAAAGGTGTCCCTAAATGGCCATCAGCATTCTGGACTATCAGCAGTCACATGTGCAAACAAGAGATGTTTTAAGTGGTTAATTCCCAGTTTGGGGGCTCTTAAGGATTTCCTTCAGCATGAGTCTGGTTGAATTACTTATTTAAAAACAGAAATGTTGGACTGCAAGTATTGCTTCACTGTCACTATCTGCCTCAATTACATATTTTTAATATGACAACTCATGTAAACTAATCAGGCTTTAGTGGTCTCTAAGATCTGCTGTATTTTTTTGTTTGTTTTCCAATACTGAAATAGATGGCTCAAAAAGCTAAGTTAGAGAAGGCATGACTGCATGTGGGAGATTTTTTTTCTCAGAAAGGTTTTATTGGTTTATTAAGACTACTGTATTTTGTTACATGACTTCTGCCTACAATAAATCCTAAAATGACCAAAGCGTAATGAGATAAGTAACTATTACATTTTAATAAAACAGCTAAAATTTCCATATATTTAAATGAATTATAAAAACTGTAAGAATTCATATTCTTTCATGAGTTTACTGTCTGCTTCTCAACAAATAGGTGAGGATGAGTTAGCCTTGTGAAATATTCTGTTTTAAAGCTAATCCTACCTATTAAAAGTAAAGGGGTTAATACATACAAAGCCTTATGTCAGAGAGTATTTTACCTAGTTGCTTATTGTAGGCCAGGAAAACTTCTGATCATGGAAAAACTCAGTTTGTGCAGTACCAAAGCCAGTAGGTTGCTATCAAAGGTATGAGGGGAACTTTTCTGACACATCAGCCTGATATTCAACTCTGAAGATAATTCACTGCACAACTATAATCAACAAAATAAGGCAATTCCTCAAAAGAAAGCAGAGTAGAATGCATTTTATGCTTACCAAACTATCGACATCGATGCTTGAGTTTACTGCCCACTGCAAGGTTCCCATAATGTTCATAGCTAAAGTAAGAATAATTCCAACTCTACCTGGTCCATCACCTGTGGAGAGAAAAAACACATTCAATTTCTATGCAAAGAAAAAATCAATAGAAATGAGAAAATTAGCATGTACATATTAAAATGTATATCCATACTCTCTCTTCTTTTGTTTCATGGAGAAAACGTGGATTTGTTAGTCATACAAAGGAATGTTAATCACCAGTTAAACACCTGGCTTTGGCACTGAACTCACTAGAAACTCTCATCTTGCTTTGGCAGAGGAAAAAATTAAATCTTGGTACTTAAGCTGTAAACAGAATCAGGTCTCTGCAATCTTGATTTGACCTTCCTTTTTCCAACACTCATGAATCTGTGAAATGACTCTTATCTAACTAAAACACCAAACACAGCAAACAACTTCAAAATTCAAAACAGTTGAACTGGTTTGCATTTTCATTTCTTCAGAAAACAGAGGACATATTCTTACTGTTTCACAAAGATGCAGATATAAATTATTTAGCTTTAATTGTCTGTGTAACAAGTATGGGATTTCCCAGGGATTTTTCTTTATGAGTTGATACAATACAATACAAGCATTTTAAACTAACTCACTGTTGATTTTTAACCTCGCTATGTGCTAAAAGGAATTGAGAATGTAAGCCAATGTCTTTCTATGATTTCTCTACTTTTTCTGTGGTTTTCTTCAGCAAACTTCCTGTTTTTCTTATAGACATCTTGTTATCAGAGTAATTATAGAAGTACACAATAAAAGCAAAATATTCCTCATGAAAGCTGTCAGATTCAGGAAAGGAATTTAGTGCTGCTCCAAGGGCCTATTACCTGTAACAGTAAAGGTTACAATGGTGGCAATATGACAAATTTTAACATTTTTTTAAAGTGATTTAAAGTAAAATATCCAGAAAAACAATAACACAAGAAATAGTTTTCCTAAAACCCCCAAACTAGTAAGGGCATAAAGTGAGAAATAAGAAGGGCAGCAGAGGATGTTTCCCTTTGAATTTTAGGGGAACTAAAAGTCTCTTTTGTAACAAAAGTACTGTACGTGCCTATTTTTGTACAGAAGTGTTTGAGTGCTTGGTTTTTTTTATAAGGAGAGCTCCTTATACAAGACATAGACGATATCATTTCATAAACTACACAATATTTGATAAAATGCACACTTTTACATAACTCCTTTTTACATTGAAGTACAATTGAATGAGATTTGAATATTGTTAGATTTTAAAACCGCCTCCACAAATCATTAAATTCTTGTTCATCAGTGACCATAGTGTTGAAATTTCATCCGGATCCTCCACACGAAGTTCAGTGTAAAATTTGGAGAGGTAGAACGATGCCCATACATAATAAATGCATAATGAATTAAAAACTGTATTTTAAGTAATCTGTAGCTGAGTTCTTCCACTGAACAGAATTTTTCCAGCATTTTAGGGACATCGTTCTCTTATTCTCTGCTTGTTGGAGGCTGGCTACACCTGGCCAGTCATGGGCCCCAGAACAAATACAATTAAGATAGCAACACACAGTGTGATTCTTATTCATGTATTGTGCTTACTAGGAGTTGTGAGTCACTTTTGAGAGGATTTTGAATGGAATTTGCAAAACTTCACACAGAAAAATGGGTCAGTTGGTTGGGGGTTAAAGAAATGTATGACGATTTCTGCTATTGTTGTGGCTTTAAAAGATCATTAAAACTTTGCGTGTCTCAGCCATTTGCAAGTGAGAGGAACTTCTGTTTATTAAAAACCTTTGAGCTATACAGATGATAATCAACATCCAAGCTGCTCAGTACAGTAACGTGGTTTAAAACATGAGATTACTTTTACAGTAATTACAATCAAGAAAAGGAAATTTCTGTCTCTTATTTTCAGATTAATCCCTTTAATGAGTTCCCTACAATATCAGACTGCAGATAATAATAGTGTAATTTCTATTTTAATTAAACTATGGTTACTATTATGATACACTTAAATCAGTGACTCCTATGAATGCTAGATTTTGTAACAGTTTATTTCTCTTAGTAGTTTCTAAAGCTGAGCTGTTAAAGAGAAGCAGAAGGCTTCCCTTTCAGTACTCGGGTAAAGTTACCATACCTGTAGTTATGATAGAGATAAATGCCACCGCAACAAAAAAGACAACAAAAATAATTTCTATCCTCATCTGGAACCAGCGCAGTGTTGACAGGTAGAGGAACCAGTTTGCTGTGTGCAGGTTTAGGGCTTTGTGAAACAAGGTCTCAAAATACGGCTGCCGTCCAAAAGCTCTCAGCGTCCACAGCCCTTTTAAGCTTGTTACAAGATGGGTGAAAATTGGACTCCGAGCTGTAAAGTGTTTAAATTAGAACAACATAAACATACACAAGCAAATACCTTTTGATATAATGCAAACACACCCGTCTATGCTCTAACTCACAGCAGCGTAACTACTGTCAGTGTGTGATTTGCACATGTTGTTGGAGTACATGACTGAAGTAATCCTAGCACAGGAAAAAAAAACAACAGTCTTTGTGAGAATGTGTTGCAACTGCATTCAGTGCACTGTCAGGAAGGGATCACATTAATTCTTCATAGTTAGCACACTACGTGGGGAAGCTCCTGGCCTTCTGTAAGATGCCACAAGCAAAAGGCTATTCCTCCCCAGCCAAAATTAATTCCTGTAATTTTGATAACTCTCTCATGTGAAGCTTTTACAGCACAGGCAGAGTACTTTAATGCTCTGGATTCAACTGTACTGACATGGTAATTTTAAGCAGATCTTGCATTACATAAAAAGTGATGAGCCAATGTTGGTTCCCTGCGAACATCAAAAAAATTTAAACTTAGATCTGAGGAACTTCAGAATTACACATAAGTAAAAGGGAAGAGGATCATCACTGTTTAAGATTCAGGACTGATTTGTTGAGAATCAGCCAGTTTGTTGTAGAGCCAGGCAGCAGTGCCTGCTTCTACAAAGTCACACTTCAGAATGAGGTTTTCAATTTTATTTGGAACATTTGGGTCTCTTAACGGGGGGAGAGGAAGGAAATTTAGTCAAACAATTTATTCAAAAACAAGATTTTTTTTTTGCAATCAAGATATATCAATTTAAAATTTTCTTACAAAGAAACAAACTCAAAGGGCACATAACAAGTCTGATCGCAATTCTGCAACCTACATTTACTCTCAAGAAAACTGTATGTCAGGCCTTTATCTGTTTTCAGTTGCAGCAGTGATAAAGCCCACCTTTAAAAAGACCTTCCTTATTGCTCTTTGGCAGCAGAGCACTCAGGATTGGCTGGATCAGTAACAGCCCTGGTTTTAAGGAGATATGTGTTCTGCTCCCAGAGACAATGTCTTGCAGGAGAAAAGGCAAAAAAGAGGAGAAAGGGTGAATCAATTCTCAATTGATTTGTTGTGGATTTAGAAGTCTACCGATTTTGCCACTCCTACCTTCAGATTCCAGTTGTTTCAGCTGCTGAGAAGTGTGGAGGAAGTATGCCCTTAACAGAATAAAGGCTGCTATCACAGGCACTGATGCCAGGAAGATGTAGGGTTGTAATATTGAGACTACTGTTATAGCGCCAATCACAATCAGTATTAACTGCAGAATGAAAGAAAAATACTATTGATATAGTAAACTTGTCATTTTATAGACTAGAGACTGATGATGAATCTCCTTCCCATGGCAACCATGTATTGTTTCAACAAACACAAAGTGTTAACCTAAGTAGGATTTGCAGCTGAGAACAAACCTCCATGAAACAATCACAAGTAACTTGGACCAGATCTATAACCTGTTGGAATAAGCTGCCATCTTTTCTAATAGGTGAAAGAAGTGTTTTCTGTAGTACAATCAGTATTGCAGGCTTCTAAATTATGAAGCCAATGACAACTAGGCACTCACTCTCCAGTTAAAATTGTAAGGATATTTGCAGTATCTGCAGCCACCCACCAAACTTACTGGTGCTGCCTCTGTCTCGCCTGGACTCTGTCCAAGACTGTCAGAGGCTGAATGCCAGTCTCCTGAAGCTTCTGGGCAAAGCAATTTTGTTGAGGATCAGAAAAAGTGGCAAGTCGTACCTTACTGCTTGCTCAAGGGACTTTAACCCACATATGAAACTAGCACTACTGTTCATCCTGATCAGAAGACAGGAAATAAGTTGTATGAGAACTTGTGGTATGACAAATTAGCAGTTTCAGAAGAACAAAAAGGTGGTTTAAGGTGACAAATGACTCAAAATTGTTCCAGAGTTAATCTATTTAACCCACCAGAGACTACCATCATTCTAGTTATTGTCAGTAGCTCCAGACAGATTTACCTAAATCAGGTCTCAATCTTTACTCTAGAAGTACCTTAAGCACCTAGACTGTTTTTGTCTCATATCTAAATCTAATGAACATTGAGTATGTCAGTATACACAGAATAGCAAAAAGTACTGCTTTGTATTAGGGTGTTACTTTTAACACTAAACAACTACTTCAAGCTGCAAACTTACCAGCATAAATCAACTGCAAATGGACAATTTGGACAAAATTATGAACATCACATTGAAACATCACTGCAAATGACCAGTTGGCAAAGAAACAGATGGAAAGCAAAACTAATTTTACATTAGGAACAAAACCTGCAGTTGGTGTTTTGCTACTACATTCACATAAATTCAAGGAAGGATTTAAATTACCAGTACTCCAAGTTAGAGGTCTTTCATGAGCAGATAAGCATGTCCTAAATTTCCTACATTTTTTTTTCACCAGAAATCTGAGTAATTCAACAGCAACATCAAGGTCTATAAAAAAAAATTACTGCAACAAGCTAAGGGGGGAATGGCTTTAAACTGAAAGAGTATAGATCTAGATTAGATATTAGGAAGAAATTCTTCCCTGTGAGGGTGGTGAGGCACTGGAACAGTTGCCCAGAGAAGCTGTGGATACCCCATCCCTGGAAGTGTTCAAGGCCAGGTTGGATGGGGCTTTAAGCAAACTGGTGTAGAAGAAGGTGTCCCTCCTCATGGTAGAGGGACTGGAACCAGACAATTTTTAATATCCCTTCCAACCCAAATGATTTTATGATTCTATGATTTCTTTCACTGTTTTTCTGATTTCTCTTTAAGGAATGGTGACACATGTGCGTTATGCTTGGTCAGGCTGTATAGCACTGGTCTGCAGCAATGCAAGAATGGATTTGTGTTTACTCATTACTGTGAACTGCAGAATTTAGTAACACTTGTATCTCTAACTCCCAAGAAGCAAATGAGCTGTTCAATTGATATTGAGCCGAGTTATACAGCTCTCACATTACTTGAGACTACAGTCACTCCGTGACTGTTATAATTCCCATTTATGTCATTTACTCAAATTTTGCAAAGGTCACTGTGATGCCATACTGTTCGCACTGCAGTCCCACAGTTACTTCACTAAAAAGCTGAATATGAACATTTGTGTTACTTCATAACCTCCAAACACAAAATAAGTGTAGTCAGATAGAAGATGACACCTTCTCTAAAAAGACAGAGGCAAAAATCTAAAACACCAGCCAACTATATTGGCATATGGTTGAGGAACAGCAGCAGAGGGCTCATGCAGCTGAATTAAGAGCCACAGTGCTGTGCTGCAGTGACCCCAGATGCTGAGCTTTCAGCTCTGGGACAGAGGCCAGAAAGAGAGACACCTTCAATGCTTCCCAGTTTGGAAAATGCAGCTGGTGGTAGAGACAGCAACTCAGCAAGGGTTCAGCGTGGCAATGACTGCAGTGGTCAATTTGATTAACCAATGGGAGTTTATTATTTAGGGAAAACCAGTCATGACCACAGGCATAATGTTCAATAAGTTCACTATGACCTTTTGAGTGTGACTATATTAAACCTTAGGGACAACAGTATGTGCTAGTAGCATCTCACATAAAGGATCTCCAAGAAATGAATACTGCACTGCAAGCACTGGTAGAAGAGCAAGATAACTGTTAAAGAGTAGTGGTAATGTTACCACAGTCATTAGCTGGATGTATGCAAACAGATCAGATGGCTGTCAGAGAACGCATCACAAATGCTATCTCTTGTCACTGATGGAAAGGTTGATGCCGCTTCTTCTTTTATTGGCAACTTGGTATATCCCCAGGACCGGAAAGTAACACTTACCTCTTTCATCCTGAAGCCTCATTCATCTCTGATGAAAAGCCCTGCTTCCTAAAAGGGAAGACCCTTTGCTATGTCTAACACCCCTAAAATTACAAAGAACTATGGCATGATATCCACACCTGCAACAGAGAAGGAGGCAGTGTCCCTAAACAAGCAGTTAGCCACAGTCATCTACCAGCTTGTTCTCAAAGAAGAGGAAGTAAAAACCAGCTCTACAATTTTGAATCAAATTCTCAGTGAAGTTAGAAGGATGAACAAACATAAAGTGAAGATTAGCAGAAACTGCCTCCATCTCCACCAGGCACAGATTTAGGCACCCCAGAACGTACAAAAGCCAACCTTTTCTGCAGATCTCTGCACCTGGGAAGAAATAACCACATGCATCTGTACAAGTTGGAGGCTGACTGACTGGCTGAAAAGCAGCTTTGCAGAGAAGGTCTTGGGGGTTCTGGTGGACCATGAGGCAGCAACAACACTCTGCAGAGAAGGAGGCCAACAGCAGCAGTATCACCATCAGATCAAGGAAGGTGATCCTTCCCCTCTTCTCAGCACCAGTGAGACTGTGTCTGGAGTGAGCTCTCCAGTACAAGAGAGATACAGACATATTGGAGTGAGTCCACTGAAAAGTCTTGAAGATCATAAAGGGACCGGAGCAACTCACATACAAGGACAGGTGACAGAGCTGGGGGGGATCGTCTCACTTTGTATGACTGTCTGGTGGTATTTATTATATTTATATAAATTATAACTGTTTCTGCATATGCAAATATTTATAATTTCCATGTATTTAAAATTTATATTGTTTACATAAATACCACTAGGTATTTCTTATGGAGCAAATGTGCTTGAGCCAAATTCTTTTCAGTAGTACACACTGGGAAGATAAGAGGCAATGGTCATAAGCTGAAATGCACAAAATTCCATTGAAAAATAAGAAAAAGCACTTTCATTTTGGGGATGGTCAAACTCTGGAACAGGTTACTCAGGGGACAGTCTACACCCTTGGAGATATCCTAAATTCAACTTGGCCTTGAGCAACGTGCTTTAGCTGAACCTGCTTTGAGCAGAGGGGTTGGAGAGATACCTAGGTCCAGAGGTCCCTTCTACATTCTGTGACTCTTCAACAATCAGTACACAAGGAAAAATTCCTGTGTATAACTTTACTGTATCTTTCAGAGAAATGTGACTTTTTTCATTAGCAATGTCAGTGGAAGTCTGAAGCTGCCAAACAAGTCTGAATCTATGAAGGATCAGAAGGAATTTTTTATGAAAGAATGACTGGTAAAATGATTCAAGATGGTGGGTAGGTTCAATGATCTTCAGCAGAAGAACCTGCAAGGACAGGGCAGCTTATCATACATGTCCAGGAGCCTCTGATGTAGAGACTGAGGAGAGAGAGGTGAACCTGTAGGACGTAAGAGCATAGGTAAGCCTCTGAAAGGCATCAGAACAGAAAAGCCCAACCTTGAGATTTTCTTATCCTTGAAAACAAGAAAAACTAGTCAGTTTCTTGCAGAAAGTTTGACATGTAGAGACAGACTAACTAACACAATTCTGGAATAACATCCCCGTGGTAGGTGCAAAATATCAGAAGCAAACAGGCTACACTAGAAAAGACAGTGACTCCTGATCACAGCGAAGATTATACTAATGATCCAGAGTTTCAGTGTCCATGTTTACTCATTCAGCAAGTCTTCACGATGTGAGCAAGGCATGAAGTAGAGGTGTAATGTACTTGAAGCTCTTCATGTCGAGCTGCACTGGCCTCTCTGAAGTCATGAGCCAAAGCTATCAATTACTAACAAAGATACAGGGAAAGGAATTCTGTCTTTATCAGATCACCTTGTTGGTAGGGACTGAAAAGCAGAGCAAACTCAAGATGGAGACAGGCAATCTGTATAGCAGAGTGTTTCAGTTGATTAGGTTGGGCCTGTATATCTCCTAAATAAAGGTAGAGAGGAACAGGAGAGATTTGCTTTTATTCTAAAAATTTTCTGGGAACCAGTTCCACCTAAGGAAAAGCTGAGATTTCCATAGAAGATAAAAGAACAGAGAGCCAAGAATATATTCAATAAAAGAGAAATTAATTAAGGGTGATGCTAGCAAAATGGGAACAGAAGAGCTTGAGGAGGTGAAGTCATGAAAATGACTGACTGCAATCAAAAAATAGCATGAAAAAAATAGTAATCTCAAGCCAAGATAACGGAAAGAAACCAAGAAATGCCCTTTACATCTTGCAGATAAGTGTGGGCAGGAGCAGGGATACTCACCCTGTAGGACAAAGACGTTTGTGAGCCTGAGTATTAAGAGTGGTTTGCACAAACAGTGGAGGTACAACATATAGGAAAGCACTAAAAAAAAAATCAATGAAGTTGACTTATAGGATAAGCAGCTATGTAAATAGACACAGAGACTGAAAAAAATTTATATTACTTGTTTTGCACGATGTACAGCTGAAACCTTACATTGCTATAAGGCAGGAAAGGTCAGAACTTTCATTCTACAAACCTGAATGAAGTCAAATACTGTGAGTGGAAGTAAGTCATCCAGTATTGCGGTATCTTTTGAGAATCTGTTAAGCATACCACCTAAGGATTAAGAAATAAAAAGAAGTCAATTTTTTTAACACCCCCAAAATCCAAGATTTATTACTTTAACAAAAGGAACAACATTTTTTCTGAATACAAAATATTAAGGATGAATACAATATTTTTTCAAGTACAGACAATTCCATTCCAGTTTAGTGGAGCCACAGCTTCTTTCCCCATGGAGGAATTTGGCTACACGACTTCTGTTTCAGCTGTTGGAAAAAAGCTAGGAAAATGTAATAAAAACAAAGGAACAATTATAAAGGGCAGAAACTGAGGCATAAAGCATAAGGTCTGTAGTCCTTATGCAGCAGGCCCTGCTGATATGCAAAAAAATTTGCACATCAGCATTTGTATGAGTTTGTAACCAATTTCTTTGTTTCTAAACAGAATTACTGTATTAATCGTCAGGTAATGGAAAAGTAAGCAGAAACTGTATGTTGTAGTGTCATTTAACACTGTCTTTTGTGATCCAGTACACACCAGTAAGAAGCACGTGAGATGGGAACTTCGTGTGCAGTGGGTGATGAAACTTGTTGCACCAGTTATATAATGAGCTTCAGTTCAGCTCCAGAACCAAATTTGAATATACATATCATTATTCACACTGACTGATGTTTTATGCCATTTTAGTAGGATACTCATGAAATAAAGCACTATATCATCCACACCTGACTCCCTGTCACTCACAACATAGCTGACTATATCTTTTCCAATGCAGTTTTAGACAAGGTCTATTCATTAGAAGTTATTCTAGTTTTATTGCCTAGAGCAGTGAACAACTCATTTTCTCTTACTTACAAGGTGATATTTCAGAATCAGAATTGACAACCGAAATATGTCACATTTAAGTGCAAAAAGTTTCATTAAAAGACGCACAAATTACTTTATGTGACAAACTTTTAACATTCCACTTGACTTAAAATGTAAATGGAAGGCAACAGTATCCTTTAACAAAATGAAAACTGTTTAATTGAAATGAAATGCATAGATGAGTTCCCATTTCAGTTACCTGCTTTCCAAGAGTTGAATGTTGACATAGGTGCATGAAGAACTGCATGCACCATCTTCTGATGAAGAGTTTTAGACACTGTTATAAGTGTATGCACAAGGGGTAAGCCCCTGAAGATTCCCATGGCAAGCAGGGTATCTGCCACTCCCACATAGATGTAAATGATGTAGTAGCTGCTAGTGTCAGTGACAATCACAGGAGGTTTGTCAGAGGTATTGTTTTCTGACTGTGTTGAATTTGCCTTCAAAGCTGTCCTGTGTGGTGGAAATTAAAAATAAATACATTATTGTAAATTGTGCATTTTTATCTTTTCTCTGTTAAACAAAACCAAATAGTACTGCAGTGTTCATTTGTTTTAGAACTATGTTAATGGTTATATAAATATATTTCCAGTCATTTTTTAAATATCGTCATGCATGTATAAAATATAAATTATGAATGGCTAATAAATCTACTGCCTGTTTAATCACCAACAAACCTAGCCTAATCAAGGAAAACACATCCAATTCTTTTAAGCAGAAAAAATAAGTCTTGAAAAAAACTAAATTATTATGGAGTAAAATGCTTTAGATGTACTAAAAAAATCAAAGGCCTTAGTGACCTATTGTAAATGGAAATCACCATAAATCCCTCTTCCTCCAGATCAGACCTAAGTCACCATATGCTTCTCTACTCAAACATGGACTTATCGCTGCAGGACCAAAACAGGGATCAAAAGCATTAACCCAGGAAAAGCCATACCACTGCTCAGTATGTTTTAACCTTCAATTGCCTGACCCTGTGACTTCTAGGAACTTTTCATAGGTCAGCAGAGGAAATTGTAAAAATGGGGTCTTACAGATGTTGCTCCCTCAAAATATTCCTAAGCAAAAGTCTCACCTGGCACCTCTGAAAGACAGCGTGAACTACAGTGTGTTGAAGATAATCAGGTCCATGCATCCCCAGAGTGAGCTGACCCAGATGAAGTCTTGCATATGCTGTTGTGTACTCAGTTACAAGGCACAAACTATTTGTTAGCACTTAAAGAAGTACCACTTTAAGGTACCATCTACATGAGATATTTAATCATCCTTCTATGAACTATTTTGTTGAATATAAGCTAGTGCCTATCCACATAGAATTCTGGCAGAGTTTACTAATTATCTACAGCAAAAATCAATACAAAGGAGACCCCAAACTTCTCAAATCATTACCACTACTTACCTTTTAAGAAACCATACCCCAGCAAGAGAGGCAGCTACCTGTGACAAAAGAAAACAGAGTCAAATTTTGTCTTATAACTTTAATTACTTTCTCATACTTATCTTCTTTCATTGACTTTATACTTGTTTTTAGAGGAAGCATACTAAATGGATGGAAGTCAAACCTCCCTGAAGCAAAAATCTTGTCATATCTGCTTTTTTCTACAGAAACAATTTAGTGCATCCCACCAGGAAAGCTACATTTAGACTTGTATCACAATCAGGCTCTAAAGTGCCTAAATATTTTTTTATTTTTTTTACTGCACTTTTATAAAGGCTTGCTAATGCATTCCCAATGACACTTGTATGCTTTAACATATTTTAATTTTTAAAGATTAATGTTTTTAATGACCACAAAAGAGTAAGTCTCTCAGTATCTTCAAAGGCAGCTATCCAAATATGAATGTCAAACCTTTAACACTGTTATTGCTGCATTGTTGTTCTTGCTAGCCGATTGCTACATTTGGTGTATCTATGTGGCTGATACTGCTTGGCTGCTTAGTTTTACATAATTCTCCACATAATCTACTGTAATATTTTTAAAAGGTAGAATTAAACCCTTTTTACTGTGAAATGTTTCAGTGCTCAAAAGAAGCTTAGTCTATAACACATTCTCTTGTCTGTCCGCTGAGATACTGGAGACCTTCATCTACTCTACCGCCTTTTCAATCTGCTCTATTTCTGCCTATGATCTTTTCTCCTAAGAGTTGAAACAGTTTCTACATTTTCTTCCTATAAATTGTTATGTCACTGGTACAGAAATGTATTGTGATAATACCTCAGCACATAACTAAAGTCTTCTCATTGGGAGCCACTAACTTTTGCAGGTCTTACAGTAAATAACTTATGATTAACCATGATGTCCTGCATTAAGTATTTAAAAGAATTAGTCTTCTTTCACAATAATATGTTTATATCTCCCAACAGAAGTCAGTTCTCATCTTGACTCCTCACAACAGAGGAGTTTTTTCAGCTGTGATGATAAAGGTAGATAATACTGTGAGGAATAGTTTCATGAAACCTTTCTCTCTGTTTCCACTTGTAACTGCTCTTCTTCCAGTTCAGCAACCCAAGCCTCTGGGTACTACATCTAGGAAACACAGTTTTGATCTGCTTAAGAGAGCTCCTCACACATACATACACCCTGCAAATCTATGAAGTATGTACAATTGATGCCCTATGTACAATGATCTGTGTGGACTCACCTTGGAATCTTCAATACAAAGCAATCCATTCTAAATCAAAAATAGTATCTCTAATATTTCCACAATAGTCCCACTCAGCTCTGAAGGGTCTCAAAACTCCACTCTCAATGTACTTGTAACTACTTTCTCAGCTCAACACTTGGATGTTCATCACTAGCCTTTCTTCACTGTCTAAGGTTAGAAGGGTACAAACTGTTAGCACAGGCCACATAACCACTTGGCACAGTATTTCAGCTCAGAGGTTCGCTAAAGGTTGTGCTATGGCTGAATATCTTCCAGCCCATTCATTTTCAGTAGGCTTTTACTTAAAAAATAGTCATATCAGAATGTTTAACTTGTGTGGAAAAATTCTTTTTCATAAGATTTCTTCTTCAATTAGAAGATGAGGCTTTTGAATTATTTAAAAAGGTTTCAGTCTAATATAAAAGCAAAAGCAACACAACCAAGATTAGAAATATAGACTGAATATACAGCAATAAATCTGATATCACTCAAACCTAAAATTTCTTTTGCCTCTATAACTCACATTCAGCTTTGCTACTGTAGGTTTACACAGCCATTTTTCACTACAATGAAAATAAAACTTAAATGACATGACCACCTACACATCTAAATACTGTCTTGCCTTCTGGAGCTGGTTTGAAAATTGAGGATGTTAAACTAAATCTAAGCTCCAGGTTTCCTTATCCAAGAGAACTAATTTAAATCACCTGCCATCTAACATTAGTGTAAATTCAGGATGCCATCAATCACTTCTTCGTCCAGCTACGATGATACCAGAAGTTTAAATCCCAGTGCAGAACTGCTAAAACCCTTTTGTTGACACAATCAGACAGAAGTTAGTCCTATACTCCTAATGGATTCTTAATCTCTTCTTTCAGTTCATGTTGAAAAAATACCAAGAGAAATTGGCACTGTATTTTATAAGTTGACATATGAATACAGTCACATTGATCTCCCAGTCTGAAACATGCTCCTTCCCTCAGAAAAACCTTGATTTAGGATATTAACTGTAAAGGAGGACACTATGAGATTCTATATGCTATAAGTCTTTCCTAGATTGAGAGGCAAGACAAAAAGCAGGCAATTTCTGTTATATGAAAAACAGTCAGACTTCCACAAACTGCCAGACATTCTTCAGTGCTTTTTCCAATAGTGCTTTACACTGTACTTGGAAAAAGTGTTCTTAGCATGCTGCAGGAATACCCCATCCATCTTTAAATGCCATCACAGCCATTCAGCACTCTGCCTTACTCACCACTCTTCTTTCACTAAGAGCAAAGTTAGTAACTCATTTCTCAAAGCAATTTTCCAGAATTTATGTATGTGTTGAACAAAAAATTACATTAATCGTTGTTAACTCCTCAAGGCTCTGTAAATATATATTTTAATGGAAAATGGAAGATTATTCACCTGTGAAAGAGAGACCTGCATAGGGCGACAGTTCTTATCTATGGTACCATGTAATAGAAAATAACCAGGATATTTTGAGAAGTTGAGTCTTCTGCTGCTGGGCACTAACCACTATCTTTGGTAAATAAAAATACTGCTCATCGAAGCAGTAGAAAAGTCACTGCAATATAATTTAACAGAAGCTGTCAATAAGCAATACACACATGAGCTGATGCCTTCATGCTTTATCCATTTCTCACAAAGAGCAGAGTTTGAACAAAAATAATTTGTAGCAACATGACACCAAGCACAGATTTCCTTACCTCAACTAAGAAGACGATCACACACAAAATAAGAACAAAAATCAAGTTTTTGTGGATGGTAAGGTATCTGAAATAGGTATTCCACGTAGTAACAGTACCCATGCTTTCAGGATCATCTATGAAGCATTCCTATCAAAAGATCAGTTAGACCATAGTAAGAATGATAATAGTATTCATATATGAGAATTTCTGACACATGAATGCTGCCATTCTTTCTGCTAATCCACTCCAAATAACTGAACTGCAGCATTTAAATCAGCCAATAATGGTAGAGAGCAAGGTACTCACTTGTTGAGTCATCTTTGATATAAAAGTACAATTTAGAGATTATTTCAAATTTTCAGATAACACTGAAAGAAAGAACCAAGATTTGTCCAGCGCTATGAGAATCAAAAACTATTAATCAATACCTATTTTCTTTCAATGGAGATTATTACTGTAAATTTGTAAACACACTGAGGGTTTTTTTTTCTGCTGAGATCACAAGAAAAAAATAGGTAGTGCTTCAGCAAATTATGAGTTTAAATATTTCTTGGAGATTTTTATCCACCTAGAAAACTCCTTCAGAAAATTTTCCTATCCTGAGAAAATATGCTGTCAGTTTTCAAAATGAAAATAGTTCATCATGACTGACTAACAGTTATTAGGGAAAAAGGAATTTTGGTCCAGTTCTTGGTATAAAACTCAACCTTAATTATATAATTTCCAGTACATCCACAAAACCAGAGTAAAATCAGGCTAACTCCTCTGTTCAGGTATCTGTATCGGAACACAAGAACTAAGCAGTCTGACCAATTTGCCAAATTAAATTCCAGTTCTAAAAACTGTGCTAGTACTTTAAACATATTTTATTTCTTCCATGAGCCTTAAGGTTTCAAGAGTCAATTTCACAACATTTAGGTCAAACGTTTTACAATGACGTTTTTCCAAGGTAAAATTTCATTTTAGCATAAGTGATCTTAAAGGTAAAGTGCAGGAGATGAAAACTCTGTATTGAAATTCTCTACAGATAACATTCAAAATTAATAAAAAATCAGGTAAAATAAATTTTTGAGGATTTCAATGATTTCAAGACAATATTTGAGGTTAAAAATTTTCACACGTACTACAAAAACATATTCCACAAAGAATGACTGCATTAAGAATGAAATAGTAGAGTACAAAAACACATGAGAAATATATTGCACTAAACTGTTACCATATCAAAACCCAAGCTGAATGTAAATCAACACACACCTTCAAATCCTCTTCATTGATTTCATCAGTTATGTCCAAGATGCTGTCTCGAGACACGCGCCTGGTGTAGATATCTATCTCAGAAGACAGGTTTGTCTGAGGCACCATAGACATTTTCCGAAATGTTGTACTTCCCTTTTTGGAAAAGTTTGGTCCGTTGTTCATGGAGGTGCCCGTCATCAGGTTTAACACAGATTGCCTCCTCCGACCTTGCAGTATATGGTCAGCACTTAGCATGTTACTCCGAAGCAGACCTACATCTCCCTGTTCCAAGTCAGGAACCAGGGAGAGCCTCCTTTCTGGTGGGTCGTTGTGGCCATCATCTATCCCATTGACCTGCATCCCATTCTTCTGCACTACTGAGAACTTCCTATTTGCGTTAAGGGGGTTAATAATTATGGAATTCTTCCTTTTGTCATTAAAATCCGGTTTTTGTTTAAAAGATTGTTTCTTTATTTCATTTCGTGATCCAATGCTTTCTCCTTCAATGGAAAATCGTCGGAGAGTCTCAGTTAGAATTGAATTTCTTCTCTCTGCACTGAACTGATCAAACGAATCAAATCCCATAAGCTCTGAGCTGAAGTCTGGCCGTTGACCCTGAAGTTCAGAAAATGTTCCATAGAAATAGCAGCTCCCTTCATGTAAAATTAATATTTTGTCAGCAATCTTTAAATGCTCCAGTTTTGAAGTAACCAAGATCCTAGTTTTATTTGCCATCAACTTGCACACACAGCTGTAAAAGATGAAAGTGTTAACATTTAGGTTTTTTTTTTCCTCATGATTTAACGTTGCTTCTATCCCTTTCACTTCCAATCTATTTGCTCTTACCTGCTTCTCTCCCGGTATAAGCAGTTTTGGGTGCTCCCTCAAACTACAAAGGAAATGGTAGGGCTAAGATATGTAAAGGGTGAGTATTTTATCGCAGGAACCAGAAAAAGGGGTACAATTTAATCAATTTCAGGTCAATCCAAAAAGCACAGTTCAACTTGAAAATTAAGTATTTCTTTTCATCTTAGGGTTACTCAGATCTTTTGCTGCCAAATCTAAAAGTATTAGCTTGATTTCAAAGCTTCGAACTTATGGTGACTAAAAAGCTCATGGATGGCAGTGTTTGTCCTTACTCTTTTGATCAACTGGACAAGCAAAAAGTCTCTGTCTTGGGACAACCTGCTACCAATCTCCTGGTCAGCGGGAACTTTCATGTGACCCAACTTTCAGTGATTAGAAAAACATCACAAAATACAGCTATTTGTAAAAATTTATACTCACAAAGCAAGTAAGCGTTTTTAAATTAAAACCTTTCTGGTACACAGACACAACAGCTACAAAACCATGCACATGGGAGTAAGAGATTATAGCAGGTTCAATATGTTGAGATGGAAGAGGGAGCAGTAGTGCTTCACATCTGAACCAAGCTGGTTCCCAGCATGGTGTGTTGTCCTGCTGCTAACACAAAATACTCAGCCACGAGAATCCCAAAAATAATATAAATATAAAATAATGGCCAGTCTTCGCGAACAAAGAGACGGGGAAGGTCCTTACCCGCATATGCAGATAAGGCCTTCGAGCCTGCGCAGTGGATTTTTTAGGTGACACACAGTGT
>JAWWES010000041.1:23210683-23248896 GCA_035583135.1 Lophotriccus pileatus
GGATTGCCTTAAGGGCTAACGAGCTCCATCTGCCCGGGGAGCTCCCTGACCAGGAATCGAACCTGGGTCTCAGCGGTGACAGCGCCGCGTCCTTAACCACTAGACCACCAGGGGCTCCCATCCCAAAAATAAATATCCTCAAAAGGTATAATTTTGATCACTTCAGTATTTTTGTACTGTTCTTAAATTCCTGTTCTTGATTTTACCTTGTGCTGGTTGGTGGCATTGTTAAATACAATCTATCAAAACACACAATACCTTTCAAATATCTCTTTTTCTGTAAAAATGTCCAAATGTCCAAAAGGAGAATCCAGGAGATACAAATCAGCATCTTTGTACACTGCTCTGAACAGAGAAATGGAAAAGACATTAACATTTATACATTTACATAATGATAACTAAAAAAGAATGCCTTTGCACTTGTATCTGAAAACCTTGCAATTGATAGACTTTTCTACAGCAGCAATATGGAGCTGGAGTTTAACAGTAAACGTGTTTATATGTATAGAAGACACCTTTCAATAAAGCCTTTCCTTGCTGGAGACCACATTACCAACTCACTCAGTTTTTCATTAATTTCTTTGCAATTAAACAAAGCTGTAGAGCTGCCTTTTACATAGGTTACTCTAAAGATCTGTTGATAGGCTGAATCTGACAATCCCCACTGGTGTACAATAACCATTTAAATAAGATCTGTAACATCTACTGATGGCTGAGGGAATATTACATGTATGTAAATAGGCATGTAAAAAGACTCAGGTGTTAGAACTATGTTTTAAAAGTACTTCAAAATAACTGGTGAGCAAAGACAAGAGTATTAGTGAGGCCTCATCTTGCAAACACTACATAAAATGCAAAAAATATATAAAATTATATATAAAATAAATATATATAAATGTACAATATTTTGAGTTGAAGAAATCAAAAACTATTTATCGCATTAAGATCTTAAGCTGAATGTACCTGGACATGGCTCACTGAGACCCTAAACCTTTGATTAAGAGGGTTTTTTAAAAAAAACAATTTCAACAGAAGTTCAGAAAGAACCCTTGCCGTCCTCTGTGAGAATGAAAATCATGATGTGGTATCAATCAGTGTATAATTAGTAAAGAAATCTGGACAGCTGCATTTTGGTATTTTTTAAAGTATGTTAATATGAAAATATCCAACCACCAGCAGAAAAGGCCCTCAGTAATAGCTTATTATGTCAATAAACCAAGGAACTTTACTGAAAAGTTCTCCATTACAATGGATTTTACTGACCATACATCATGATGTAAGGCTGCATAATATCAAAAAGTTCTTACAGTTCAGGGTGCTTTTATTAGCAAGAAGTTTGCAAGGTTTTTCCTGAAATAATGGTAGCACTCAAATTATTGCTATAATTTGTGTGTTGGACCTGGTAGCTATAAATAACTGGCTTTAGGGTACCAGGCCAGCAAGCTAGTTCAAATCCAGGGCATGCACTGTTCTTTTCCCTTGGTCCTTTCTTTCCCCTGGCTGTGGCTGCAGGCACAGACAGTGCTCTGTAAGAAAGACAGACTTGTGTACTCTCCACCTGCTTCGCATGACGGCTGGTTGGTGTCACTCCCATCAGGGATTCTCACTTCATGTGACCTTGCACACAGTACACCTGATACATGTATGCATCCAGTCCAAGAAAATAATGTCCGGTTTATCACCAGTGCAGATGGGTACAGCCCAGAGCTGTAATCCTAAATTTTCTCCTCCAGCTTTTCAGAGCTTCATCTGCAACCTACACCTCAATACCTGCACATCTTGAAGCATGCTGAGCTTCGACTGGAGCCCAAACAAAATATAAGATGGACACTGTCTTTATGACATTTAGTTGTTCTGAAAAATTACACAGCTGACAATAAATATGTAAGTTCTGTGACCCTCCAGGAAATGAGCTGAGACTGTCTGAAAAGTGACAGACGTGATTATTCATAATATCTAGGGAACAGTTCCAGTAAATTCTGCATTTTAAATGAAAATCTAGCTGTGTTTGTTGGCTTGGGGCTTTTTGTTCTAAAAGTTTCACCTGTTCCTCCCCTCGTCTCCTCTCTTACTTGCATGAAACAGAACCATCCATATGCCTCTTCCCTCTCACAAATCTGCTAGAAAGATCCACACTGAAAGATTCTCCATTTCAGTGAATTCACCTATTAGCCTCACACAGACATGCACATCTTTCATAGGATAACAGTGCAGATCACCATAATGTGATCTTACTTCTATTCAGTGTTTCTGAGCACGGGAATCAACACAATTTGCACTTGGCACAGGAATAAATGGGGCTATTTACACATCAGAGCTGTCATTACTGGACTTCTGATGATAGCTAAGTGATTCTGCTGAAACACATAGCTAATTTATAAGACAAACACCTATGTTATTGTTCTGTAGACCTTCAGAATTACTTACTAACACTGGAAGGTCAAACAGACATAGCCATTATTCACAGATGCTGACTAGCCACTGCTTTTCACTTTTTCTTTTTACAACTGAAAAAACCCCAGAAGGATTAGCAATATTTTTTGAAATGTGCCTTTTTTTTTCCATTTTTTTACCTGAAGACAGGGATTATGTCATTAATCAATATATAAACTGCTTTGAAGAAGTGTCATAGCAGGGAAAGATTCTGGAATATTTATTTGTATCTTTCTGCAGGTTTCTTCAGTACTTAGGAAGCTACAGTTAAAGGTCTGAATTGCCAAAGGCATCTTGCACCAGGGAGGAAAGGATTCATCTTATGCTAAGCCATAGCATATGCCTGACATCCAACTTTTAGAATTCAGGAAATTAATATGCAGGTGTATCACAAACAAAATTGCATAGCAAAATTCAGATTTCTGATAGTAAAATCAAGTTTCTGATATCCCTGGAGGATGCTGATTTAGTAGGACTTACTCCATATGTATTTAAATGCTTAGCCATAGTATATTGCATATACATGAAACAGAACATTAGTTAAAAGCAAAATACTCACCTTGCTAGTGAGATTCGTGCTCTCTGGCCTCCACTCAGAATGATTCCACCTTCACCCAGCAGCGTATAATCTTTGTCTGGGAACTTGGAAATATCCTGTTAACAATTTTTTTAAGAATCAGACATGTATTTTCCATATCCAAGAAACCAAGCTACAGACTGGATGGCAGCATAGTGTACAATGGTGTACCAACAGGGTAGTAGCAGTTGTAAATAAAAAAAAAGTCCCATGGAGGTTTATTTATTTCATTTGTTTATGTAATCAAAAATGGTGATAAGAGAAAGTATATCATTCTGTTGCAGAAAGCAATCACGAGCTGCAAGATCTCAAGAACAAATATTTGTCTGATTAGTTAATCTCCATAAAAGCAAGGAATGTAACTTCATACAGTGTCAATCCAAGACATTAACTGTTCAAGTTTTCTGTCAAATAACAATGATAAATGCACTTGCTGCTGAAGTTAGGGAGAGCAAGAAGCAAACTCTAAATCTGAGCTCTTTAAAATGTAAAGAAGTTTATACTTCAGGCAGATTGATTAAAAAAGACTTGCACTAAATTCCCAGCCAGGAATGCTCAAGGTTTGCAATAGGTTTTGGAACCAAGTCTCACTGCTTGGGTTGTAAGTTACTTTTAACTCATGACTAGGTTAAAAATGAACCTTAAGTCAGATAAAAACAGAAAATACCATTTCAGTCTCATATGAGACAGAGAAAGGAGAAAAGGACATTTTTGTGCCCCACTGGCAGAAGATTTTCTTGAGAGGAGTATTTAGCACCAAAAGTGATGATCCATGCAAACCACACAAATTCATGGAGCCAATGAGAATGGCTTGTGTGCCTAAAACCTGTCTAGTTTTTCTACTTTTACAGTTGCTCTAACAAAAAGTATTAATTCTGCCTTCAAGGTTACTTGACCTAGATCCTTAAGCCAATACAGTGATACCACGATCACTGTATAGCGGGAAGCCCTGACTATCCCAGTGCCTGTGTTCACTGCTCAGCAGCACCATACCGCTGCTCTTGCTGCCTGTGCACACCCCCCTGCTCCCAAGGCAAGAGCCACAGCCAAGGAAACTGACCGAGGCATCCAATTACAGACAAAATCAGTTCCAGTGTCCTCCTGCTTTACACATATTTCCTTTGAGTGCAGCTTCAGTAGGAAAAAGGTGGCATACCATATCTCTCAGAAACTGAGCTTTTGAGAGCAAGCTTTAGGCAGTGCTATGGAAGAGGTAGCCTGTTTTGGGGTCTTTTCCCCCGGGCAGCTAAGAGGCACGCAGGAACTCAACACGCAAGCACTCTGCAGCACCCACAGAAACCCTAAAACTTCTGGGAAACAGACTGGAAGACACATGAAACACTTACAGGGCAGTACTACCTGGGATTCTAAGTTCAGCTGCTCTCTACAAGTTTGCATTTCATAAAAAGTCAGATACAATCTAATTTTGATGACTCTTGCTACGATTTTGAGGGTTGATCAGTCTGTTGGGCAGCCTTTTGGCATTCCAGGCCTTTACGGTTTTGCTGAATAAATAAATAAATAAATAAATAAACACATAAATAAATAAAATCCTTCCAGATAAAATGTTTCCTTCTTCCTCCCCTGCAAATTGCTCTGACCTCAGGAACAGAGTGAACAATGCTGTTCAGCCCTGGCACAGTGACAGGTGAACAGGTCCAGCCACTCAAGGGCTAGAAATTGACTGCCTGGTCTGTCAGGAAACAGGAGATTCTCCCAACTCTTTAATTTGATAATAGCATTTACTTCCTGACTTAGAGGATTCTGACCTTATAATCAAGATGCTCTTATGTATGGAAAATCTATTGCAGGTGATTTTGAAATTATTCTCATATTAACTAGTTATTTCCCTCTTGTAAAAGGAGAGTCATACAAGCAAATCCCTGCTAATAACATAACAGCTCAGTTATTTGCAAAAGAGGGGTGTGAAAAACCATGCCAGCAACAGTTTTAAAGGAAGATTTTCTGAATGTGACAAAATCACATTCCTATAACTCATGAAATATTTAGAGAGAACATCTGAAATTCTGACATAAAATCTTTTCTGGCATTTATTTGAGACAACCTGGTCAGATCACTTGTGGTTTCATTACGTATGTGGGAGTTCAGTTATTCATCTGTGCCTGAACATAGGGATTTGCATGGTTAAGTATCTAGATCTCTAAGCTGACTTCAGCTGTTTCCCAGTACTACCAGTACTGCTGCTTGTAATGGTGCTGCTGCCCTTGCTGTTTCCTGATTCTACTTCCAAAACAACCCAGGTGAAGAACTGGGCCCAGTGTGTCTTCTGCAAACAGGGTAAAATCCTAGCCCTACTGAAATTCATTGCAGGATTCCCATTGTTTTAAATGGTAGTGGCATTTCATCAGATATATTTCTTTGCAGGTGTGTCAACATGGAATTTTAATCAGACTTTTAATGAGTTCCCCTTCTGCTCTCCTCTGCCCTTCACCTCAGGATAATACATGGCATGGAACAGACAAAGAACTTTTCAGGCTGTAATTATAATAATTAAAAAATATTTAGTAATTTCTTTCAAAGGCGTAAACAGAGTAATGAAGTCCAATAGACACACAATGCTATTTGTTGGAACATGCATGACCTATTGTAAAAAAGTACACAGGGCTGGTCCAAATACATCCTTGCTGTCATTCTACGCAGGAAGTGAAATCAAGCCAGGGACAAACCTCATGTAATGATGCTGAACAGTACAAAGCCCAGCGTATTAATGAAGTAGCCACTGGATTTTCTTTAACATATCAATTTCTAAATGCTTAAATTGAGGAACCTGTTGGCCATTATTCAGAGATTAAAATCCCTACAGTTCCCAAAACATTAATTACTTTTGTGGATGCTTCTAATATCAGGAGTTAAAAAATCTCAAGTTACATGCTCCAGGAATAGGCACCCCTTTTAATATCTATTTACATTTTTAGGGTCTAAATGCCATAGTCATCTACCTCAGCAGCAAGGGATGAACCTCATAATACCTTTGGGCTTGGTATGGAAGAATACAGCCAGGATAGCTTCACCATGAATAGGAAATATGACCTCATTATTACAAAAGAAAACCTCAGAATGGACTTCACACTCCAAGTCTTTTCTGTAGAGATTAATCGTTTGATAAATCATTAGCAACAACTAAGATAAGAAAGCATGACAGAAAATAGTCTCTAAGAACCACGCCTTTCAGCAAACAGTTGCTTAATGTATCCAAACTCAAGCAGTTCTAAGGATAGAACATAAGTATTTTATTTATGGGGCCTCTCTTTCGTCCTTAAATTTGTCCTTAATTATGTGGTTTTTGATCATCTCTCTTCTGACTTTCCTCATAAAACAGTCACAAAACTGATGGAATACAGCAGTAGTATTGACAATCTCCACTTCATCTTCATTCTCTCCTCTGACTTCTGCTTTTTCTACATTAACAGCTTCGTTGTCATCTTTATCCCCTTCCTTTTCTTCCTTGCCATTAACATTCCCTATGTTTATTTTAACAGCTCTTAGAAACAACCCCCCCCTCACTGCTACCTCCTTCTCACCTACCAAAGTAAGGTGAGAAGATCCTTTTTCATCATCTTCTTTTCTCTGTGTATTGGAGAAGCTGCCTCTGATTACACTTTGCCATTTCTGTTCTGACTATTTACACTAAATTTGAAGAAAAATACTGAAGCCCTTTTGTATAAAAAGCTGAATGTAAGTGAAGCAGAAGCAGCACTAAGGATTTCAAGCAGGAGTTGCAATACCATTCCACTCTATTCAATAATTTTTCCCTTCAGTTATATGAGAAAATTTAACTGTTACCTACTTTCTGTACTTCCAAGTAATCATATTCAATTCTTATATACTACTGAGGTAGAAATGGAACTGAAACAGACCTCCAGATTTTAATTCAGTGATTACTAAAAATCTTTAAATAATGAATCTGAAATGTAATTTTGCAGAAAATATAATTTTCCCTTTGTCCCGATTTTCAGAAAATAAATTATCTTAGAAATAACACAGATATGAATTAAAGTGCAAAATTTCAGTTTTTTCAAGTTTTCAAGACTTGTGTTTCAGATTACAGAAAATTTCCGTGAAATTTTAAAAGATGAGGAATTTCCAGTACTTTTTATATCTTGGCTTTTAGGTAACTAGCTTATACATACTTGAATCCTCATTTTCCTGGAACAGAAGCCAGAAAAACAGATTTCTTTAAAGTATTTCAAATCAGATTCTTTAAATATTTTTTTTTTTATTTAGGGAACTCTCTTCTCTCTGTCCATGATTCTTGAAGCCAAGCCTTTTGTTAGCCTTTAGCTGAACCATTTATGAAGGAGTCATGATCCAAAAGCGTAGGTTTTGTTTTCGCAAGAGTTTGTGACCTCGAACAGAGTGTCAGGCTCACCCAAAACTCACACGAATGCTGGAAAAACTTGCTTTCTCTATGGTGTAATATTCCCATGGAATAGATTTTTGAAATATGAAGTAGTCAGTATGCTGTATGTGGGTAGGTTAAACCCAGGGTAAGAGAATTAAATACAATTTCAGAAGTGACATGGAAGATAAGACAACATCCAAGGTAATCAGTCCAGAGCCCTGTGCCTAAGACAGCAAAAGTGGTGGGGAAGAGTCATCTTTACTGAAACCAGTTTTAACTAAATGGTATCAATACCGAACATTGAGGAGGGGCTCTGTTATACGCATATATTTGATAACTCATAAACATCTTGAAGTCAGTGCATTTGGGAGTTTGAGGCAGGTTTGTTCCCTAACCAAGATGTTCTACCGCTAAAAAAGAAATATGCTAGCCTATTAACTTCCAGTTCACATAGAAAACCCACTGTGTCAGCAGCTTCACACCTGACCTGCCCATGATTCTGGGCCACAGACAAGAATTTTACTTAGAGCAGTCTGCTTATACCAGGGGATCATACCAGTGTGAGGTGGAAAAAGGACAAAGGTAACCAGCTTTTGGGCCCACGTGTCTCAGAAGCAACGGTTGTAGTGGGAGTTTTGACATATTATGTGGACTTTCTGCTCTTTTAGCTGTTTATATGAGGATGTGTTGAACTCCACCTTGACAAGCCCGTTGCTCTCCCCAACTGAGACGACAGGCTAAGTAACTTGCTCTCACATAATTTACACTATAGATAACCAAGCTACCATTTAATATCCTCTTGTAGAGAAGTACATACTACAAAGCACTCCAGGCAAGACTTGAACTCCTTATTGTTCCTCTCTTCTGCACACTTTGTAATCTGCCCATATCCCTAGTGAAAATGAGTCTCAAAATCAGGGCACAAAGTATTTCACTCACTGACATAGTAACTCTCAACTCCTACTGATTTATTTATCTGCCAAAAAAAACCCCAAACCAAGAAACCAATCAAAACCCAACCCCAAATCAGCACAGATGAAAGGGGCTGGAGCAGTATAGTGACATGCAAAGATATGTGTTTCTGTTTTAGGCCATCCTTGACATTGCAGTGAACTTGTCACCCAGGGATGGATGCCATACTTTGCAAGAAGACATGAAACACACAGGAATACAAATCTGGGCTTGGCATATCGACAGCCTCTTTCTACAGTTAATCTCTCCATAATCGAAGTTCTTAGATAAAAATGAATCTCCTGCAATCCTCGTAAAACCAGAATCTGGCCACAAATTTCTTTAGTACTATTATATCATTTGATTTTACATGGAAACACTTCCTCTATTTGCATGCCACGTTAAACATTACATTCATGAGCAGTTGATGGCTCTCAAATCAGAATATGTGTTTACCTAAAGAATGGTAATCTCTTAAAGGTGGTTTGCCCATTACGTGTTTACGATCTCTTAGGTAACTGTTGAAGGATCAAATGAACTAACTAGGTGGAAAAATATCTATCTTACAGAGCAAAAAGGTAAAACTGGAAGTCATGGAAGTATGGCTTCAAAACTTATGAATTACTGGCCCCCTTCAAAAGTGATATGATGCTTGTTTATTTTTAAACAAGAATAACTATAATGGGCCTGCTTTCTGTAGTTGAAGAACATCTTCTCTTAGGATGATTTTGTTCAGTGTTAACAGCATTTAAACATGAAGATTCCAGTCAACTTTTTAACTTATCCAGTGCTAAATAAAATAAAACAAAAATCGCATACCCTGAGTATAGCTATTAATAGAGTTTTTCAACCTAAATATCATGTTATCCCTGCCATTACATTAACACAACCTCCAGTGTGTTAACAACCTACAGTCTCTAGGGAAGTCACACTTGTAGAATTACAGCAAATTTAGTGGCAGGTTTCCAGAGACATACAAACTCAAGAAGTTCCCATGTCTCAGTGGCTTTGGCTATATACTTGTTTCTTAACTTGAAGTGCCAGGCAAAAGTTCACAACTTTCTTGCTACAGTTTTATCATGAATGTGATGAAAGGAACTTGATAAAAAAGGTAAACTACTCTGTCAAAAGTGCTGCTGAGGCAACACCAATTCATCTTATCTTACTTTTTGAGTACCTTTAAACTTGCATATGAGAACTGTCTTCAGAAAATGCACTCAGAATCCACACCAGTTACATCTTGTCTTCTCTCCATCATAGCATGCCAATGTAAGACTTGAAAGGTAATAATTTTGAGATAATACCTTAATACCTGCAAACTCAAACTCATTTAAATAACTAATTTCAAAAATGCCTCTAAAAAAAAGGACAAATGGTAAAGACTATTGGTCTGTGCTGAAATGGTTTGATCTAGGTAATGGCTAATATAACCCGATTCACCATTCTTTAGGACTTCACAGAATAGAAATCTAACACAAAACACATTCTGACCTCTGAATAAAGATCTGATTTCCTATAGAGGAAATATTCTATTTTTGGACAACTAAAAATACGGAAAGCTCCGGGGAATATTTACTTGCACTTTCCATCTTTCATAATCACGTTGAGATAATTTACCTTGAGTAATTAGCAACTCTAAAGACACTGTAATTGATAAGTCCATAGTAAATTAACTATGTACGAAGCAAAAAAAAGTCAGGCAGAAAAATGTAGCACTGAAATTTCTGAAAAATCTCATGTGCCTCAAATTATTTAAGTTACACTTGCATAAATTCACCTGCATACCTCCATACATCTAAAACAAAGTGCAGAGCACTTTGCATAACATCACCTTGCTTCAGTGTCCTGCTCTGCAGCAGACAAGAACAGGCTACTCACTGTGTGTCTGGGAGCCTCAAACCTATGTAGATGATACGATGCAACCCACATAGAGTAACCTGAAGTGTATTTTTGCAATAATGAAGACACAGGGGAAAGATGTCAGATTTAGGAACTGGACTAGACCTTTAGTATGCTTCCTCTATAGGGTGATGGTCAAGATGACAAAGCAAAAGGGGCAATTTACAGGTATGTTACTTTTTGCACTAATAACACACAATTTGCACTAATAACTATTACCCCACTGGGTTAAAGAACGTAGTTTTGTATTCCAAAAATGTTTGGTGAGAATGGAGCTTGGAAATAAATCTCACATAGCCACTGTTAAGAGTTGTATGTTAATTGACTTTGAACATATGTGCAATAAGGAAATAAACTCTCTTGTATCACAAATCCTTGGTTCCCTGAAGAGTCCACATAAGAACTAGACTCAGCAACAGGTCTGCATTCGGGTGAACTATGTAACTACCTAGAAAAGTTGCAGAGAAGGGGGCAAAGTGAACTCAGATAAAAACCCTCCTTTCTGAAGAACAAGAACACATATACGCAACTCGAACGTAAAGCACTGATCCTTGTTGTAAAAAACTCCTATAAAGTCACACTGGAGAATAAACATGGAATTAATATTTGAAATCCATCTTTCAATCTGCCACACTGAGTCTTGTTCGGCAACTTATATATGAAAGTTAATGAGACCAGAAAGCATAATAATAGCAATAAGGTAATGCATTTGGCTTCCTTCCAGGCTATTCTGCCTTCTCTTCAGGCCAGCCCAGCTTATTCAGTCCAGAAGAAAATATCCTTGTAAGTATCAAACTTGATCTCAAATAATGAGCCCTGCTAGGAGGTGAAGCATATCACTCTGCACAGAGTTGCACCAACATTGATCAAAGCTGTCTTGATTGAGCCTGTTCGGAGAACAAAGGAGCTGCAGTCTGCTGAGACACTGAGCCATCCCACCAACACAGAAACACGAAGCTGTCCCACCAGCTTGAGACACTGAGCCACCATTAACACCTGCTGCTCTATGAAGGGCCTGGGGTGGGAAGCCTTTTGGAGCGAGGGCAGTTTTGAACTGCTGAAGCTAGCTGTTTCTTGGAGCTTTGGCATTAACTACAACTTCTACAACCAGGGCTAAGAACTACTCTGCAGAAAGTCTGACACGGAATTTGTTAATTCTCCTGTCTTCAGAAGCTTTCAAAGAAGATTTCCAGAAAACACAATCAAAAACCCAAACACAAGCTGAAATGGCCAGAAACATAAAAGAAAACATTACTTTATAGCTTAACAATACCCTGGCCTGAGAGAAAATGCAGTACCTCACCTTATTTTTTAAACAGACTGGCTATTGTTTTCTTGCTTGACTGGTGCTAAGAAAAAATATTTTTCATTGTGAAGTCTAAAGAAAAATCCTATTCATCACAGTTAAATATTTACTGTTTTTATTTGCATATTACAGGCAAAATGCCTGATCTTAGGGCTCAGCAGTACATGTGCAAAGGTCTAAAATGATGTTTCCTTTTGTATCTTGCCATGTGAAAAGATATCTTTTCCTACACTACCCTCTGTCAACATCAAACACACAAGGACATTTTCATGTAATTGTACTCATTGTGGGCTACATGTCACATAAGGATCGATCCTGCAATAATTTCCGTTGTGAGAACTTTGGATGTGCACACAGGGAAAAAACCCAACAGCTTTAGTCAAGATTTTCCTCTAAATAATTCAGGTTCGTAGCACAGAGTTCCAGTCATTCCTGGAACCATTTCTTAAGTGGCAAAAGAAAGGGGGGAAACACATTAATTTCCAAGAGTGTAAGGAAAAACTTCTTTATGGGGAAGAAACATGACCAAAAAAACTGTAATAACAATATACTTTTTACATAATTTCTTTAACATCATTATGTTTACTCAGGTTTTTTAACAAGCAACAAAGGCTGAGAACACAGACACCATATACTATCTAAGCAAGCTTACATAGCTCCAGTTGTGTAAACTACCAGAACTGTCAACATCAGCATATCTCCCAAGGAGCTGGCAACAGGCTGACTTGCAGTTCCACAAAACTGGGATGCCAGGCTGAGTTCCTTAAATCTCAGAAATATCTCACTTACTTAAAGCCCCATTCCCTGACTTTTCAAGGGGGGGGGGGTTCAATTGGGCGTGGTCTTAAAAGGCCTAGGCGACTGACCTCTTCCAGTTGGCAGGCTTTGATGACACTCTTGTATCGATATTCATCATAGGATACGCCAAAAATTATGTTTTCTTTTATTGTTCCAGGCATGATCCAGGAGACTTGAGGTGAAAAAGATATCCTTCCACTGTGCTTAATTTTACCCTGCGAAGGCTCCAATTCTCCCATTATCAACATCAGAAGAGAAGTCTGAAAAATTATTGACACTTGATTAATATATCAGAGATCTGTACAACAATAAGAAACGTTGAAAAAAGTGAGAGTGTCACTCTGCTAAGTCACTTAACTGGCATATTTGTCCTGTCAAGAGTGTCCCTACAATACTGATCTAGTGCAAACTGCAATTAGTGGAGATTTTCAGTGGTTCTGAAAGGCCTCTTACATGAGAGAAACTTAACGTAATGAATGATAAAAATAGTGTAAGATATCTTGTGAAAAAGGCATGCTGCTGCACTAGTATGTAATTTTAATGAAACTTCCAGTAATCTTTCAAGGTAAAAACCTGTGAGACACATACACACAAAAGATATTAGCACTTATAAAGAATGTTATTCGATTTTGTAAAATTATCGGTGATTATGTTGTTTGTTCTTTGTACAACATAATTCATGTTTATAATTTTGCTAGTGTTCATAGGTATTTTATCTATACTGCCTTGAAAAATGCAATTTCTTTGTGTAAGTGTATACAATTTCTCAGTGTGACCTGAATTTTCCTCTGTAACTGTTAACTCATTTACGTGAATGTATGACCTAAGTATATTTACTATTTCCCTTCATAAAAGAATTGATTGCAATTTCAATACTGACATGTTATAATTTCAAAGTTAATCAGTAGCTTGTAGTAACCTTGCCACACATCACTGGCTACTAGATCAAAGAATGGAATTGAGAAATACACGGAAAAATTTGTTACAGAGCCACTGCAGTGGCATTCTTATCACCAATAAACAGGCAACAAAGCTGGAACATAACACCAAAGATGTAAAAAAACTATCTAAACAGTTTCATGCTGTGAAGCCAAGATTCTTTGACAAGTTATACAATATACTGGGGGAATCCCATGAGATTCTTTCCATTATACCAGGATCTGAGTTTTCCAAATTGATAAGAAGTTTCCAATCTTGCAAAGGACAGCTGATTTTTGTATGTTTTTCTGTATGTTTTGTACACTTCATGTTAAACTACTGTATCTTGTGCCATATAACACAAATTAAATAAAACCAAAACAAAACAAAAAAAACCCAAGCCCTATCTAATGAGTTGAATGAGTATTTTAGAGCTGATGTCAGGCTTAATACATGTTACAGATAAAACAGTTGTGCAGTTTGTGTCACAGGCCTGACAACTCCTGGAATGTATAGTAACAGCCCCAACGAACACGAAGGAAGCCTTAAATTAAGAGGGTGTACGGGAAGGAGAGTCTTTTTTTGTGTGGGTACAGGAGGGGGGCGCCAGTGAACCTCAATTTTTGTAAATTTTTTAGATATATTATAACCCTTTTTTTATTGTCTTGGAAAGCACAGATTTGTTGTATGTATGTACTCACATAAACTGCTCAGTGTAATCTGAATTTTCCTCAATTTTCTCTGTAGCTGAATAAAGGAGATATACATACGTCCTTCAGCACTTTCTATTTGACATTTCTATATTAAAATTATCAGCTTTAGCAATAGCCATAGATAAACTGCTCTGCTAATTCAGAAGTATCATAGTAAAATGCACCTTAACATATCAGCTTGAGGACAACTGCACATTCTGAGTTCCCTGCTCTTTTCATATGGGGATCATTACTGAAAAATAATATAGAAGCCTTGATCATACTGAAATTGATGGGTCCTTTGTCAAGACCTTACCCCTTCAAGAAATTAAAATATTCCCACCTATAATTTGTTAAACAGGAGAAGCTGCCATAGTGAATGTTTGTTTTGACTTTCACATCTCCTCAAAAAACCCAGTAAAGATGAAAGACTCATCTAATGAGTCAAAGTGAACAGGACTATCACAGTTCAAGTCATTTTATATTAATGAGGTTAACTGGATGTGTTATCTGCAAACTAATTGCATTAATAATATTTTGGAGTAGTAAAATGATGATTAATCTAAATCACAACTTTTCTCAGAAAACCACCGGTTTCAGCAGCACCTTTCCAGGCTTTCACATGGGTCTTGGGAAGCCTGAGTGAGGCACTGTAGCAACCGGAGTGTAAGTGATCAGCTATACCACAGGTCCAGGGCACATACCTAGCTAATTCATGTCAGGCTTGTCAGGTGACCATCTTGTGCTCAAATTTTTCCTTAAAATGCCATCAAGGCAGGAAAAATAATTGCTTTCTAGCACACTGAGCCATCTGAATATCTATGCTATGGTCTCCAGTTTTTTTTTAAAGGCCGGGAGATTCTCACCATAAGCCTTAACTTTAAGTTTCAGTCTACATTACTCCTGTAAATCTACTTTTACTTCCAAGGGGAATACAGTCTGTATTGTTGTATTACAAAAAATATCCAGCAAACTCTCATATTTGCCACAGAGTAAAATTTTAAATTGGCCATTTTACTGAAACTTACAGTTTATCCATACTTTTTCCTGCAGCCATCATTTCTACAGCATGCACAGGATAGCAAGAATACAGTAGCAATACATATAACAACACAATATTATTCCCTGTAATTATTAGAACTTCTCTCAAAACAGCAGAAATAGAAATACCTTGCCTGCTCCAGTAGATCCAGAAACAGCTAATAATTGTCCCTTCTCAATCTTGAAATTTATGTCCTGAAGAACAGGAGAGGCATGAAGTGGAAAATTACTGAAGAAGAGACTGCTGTCAGTGCTAAGAGCTTTGCTGTTGTTGTTTTCCTGGTTTGCCTTCACAAACAGCTCTCCAATTCCCTGCAACATAAACAGATATGTATTTGGTATACATAAAAAATAAATAAATCATGCATCTGCAGACATGCATACCATACTATGGATTTATTAAAACATATGAACTTACTTTTCTCATGTTACTTTGCTTGTCAATAAAATATTCATTATGTTCTGAAATATACATTTTTTTGTAATGTATGCATTGGACTTGTGCCTAAATATGTGGACACAAAATGTGCTTATTATAGAACTGCTTCCCAATGTTTATACGTGTCACAGCCTGATTCTGTTTTCAGGATGGCATAAATCAATAATAACTGCCTATTACAGATCTTAATACTTATTAAAAGGTCTCTCCCAAAGTTTCTCAACTGTGGATTATTTGATATCATGCAATAATTATTTGCCAGGTATTCCTTGCCTGCTGAGAGCCAACGCTAGATAAAAGTGTAGGCTGCTCTTTCTGGAGAATACCATGGCAAATATTAATAAAAAAATATATACTCCATGTTTTAATATAGTTTGGGTAAAAGTACCAACCTCATCCCAAAAAGCTGTTACTTTGTCCAGCTCAACCCCAGTGGTTGTTAGATTATACTCCAGAGCTTTATATTCTTTTTTCAGCAAGAAATCCTAGAAACACCATGAAAGCAGATGAGAGGAAACTGTAAAGGACAAGGTTGTATCACACAAACCAGTACACACTTGCTTACACTAAATAATATTTCTGATGGGGCTATTGCATTATAGTGCTTTTAGAGAGAGGCCTAAATATAAACTATACATTTACTGAATGCAGAAGGAAATGCTTTTGAAACTACCAATTCTTTAATTTCTGGTAAAAACACAGCCATAAAGGTATTTGGTTCTAATTTACAAAGAGTATCAAAACTTGGAATTTGCTTTGCTTTCAGGACTTGTGTCAGGCAGGATCACCCCTCTGACCTTAATCCTTTTCAAATAAAGCTTTGGTTTTGGAGGAAGATGTGGCAGGTTGCACTCTGGTAAACAGTTAAAGCACCTACATGCCACTATCTCCTTATTCCAGAACTGCAAGAGTTTAAAAGCGTTGGAATGATCTCTCTACCAACAAAATAAAAGGCAGATAATGATCCTGGCACGTGCAGCACTTGTGTTACCTTCTGGGATAGTATTAGGAAAAAAGAGTAAGCCTATGCTAATGTAAGAAAGACAACCCCTCTATTTCTTTATTTTATTAAGGTTATGCAGTCTATAGGTACTACCTCGTTTAAATTGATTTTTTTAAACTACATGGAAGCAAATAGGTCTACATGGGCAATACAGTGGACAAACTAAGCAGAACTGTGGGAAAATCAGTTCTCTACAATAAACTTCCAAATTTTCCAAGTAGAACAAGAAGGGAAAAAGCAGATGATTGAAAGGGCAGGAACTGAAAAACTCAAAGGCAAAACACACATGGTTTATGAAAAAAAAAAAAAAAAAAGGAAAGGGATAGCTAGGCTTTAATAACAAAGGCAGTGGGGTCATCCAGTGGAATTCCTGAAACAGTGACAGTCAGAGAAAACACACTGATCCAGAAATACTTCATGGTCTACAAAACATGGGTCTACCTACAGAGAAAATATAATAACCCAGGGGACATATCTGGCCCAACTCTCTAAACTGATGAGTGAATTAAATCAGAGAAATGTATAAGTGGTTTATTATTTTGTGTTTATGCTTCTTATGACTTGTAAAACACTTGAGTATTCTGGGACTCTGTCCAGTCTGGTTATGGGGACTATACTGAACTTGCCACAAAGAGACTATTATTTATGGATTCTGGAGCACCCATTTGCTACTAACCCCAAGGACAAGCATTCAGTGAATTGAGGGCAATGATATGACAACTGGGCTTGCCAGTTCTCTGACAAGGCATTGGATACACTCTTCCAAGAAACAGGAGAGACAGGATACCTCCGCTTGCGCCTAAGGAATCCAAGAACACAAGGACTGCCTAAACTGGGACCCAACAAGGCAGCCTTCTGAATGTCAAATAGAAAGGTTTATGGCTAGATTTGTTGAATTTTCTGCCCACTTGAAAAATACAGAAATCCAATATCTGCTTCTTATTCTATTCTGAGGTTCAGGTGTATGATTAAGATCTTTAACTTCTGTATTAGGTATTTTTATCACACTAAAAATAAAAAAATCTACGTCCTACAAAAAAAAAGAAAATCTATAAATATGTAAAAAAAAAAAAGCCTTAGATTTCACACCAAAAAAGAGTAAGAATTCTTCTTCTGAAGAGTGATTTGAAAACAGCAGATAAAACAGAGTTAATGAGAATTCACCCTGATTTGACTCTGCAGATAAGCCGCTCATGCTGGTATATGAGCAATTGATCTCAGTAGGTAAGGTGGGTAATAATTATTTGACTTGTATCTTAATTATGTTTACTACTCATAATGAATGAGATGTACATTTGCATAAGATACATAATCTTCTGCTGTTCTTGCCACTAATATCTAGAAAAACAGAAGATCTCTGGAAGCCGTGCTATAGAAAACATGTATTAATTTTGAACTTCCTTTTCTGAAGGAAAAACATCTCTTAAGCACCATAAATCATTATATAATTTTATTAAGTTCCTTGTTCTGCAATGAGAATAACTAACTAAATGTCACTGCTTCAAAAAAAAAAAAGGCAGCAGGTAGCATGAGACTCCTGTGGTTATGCTGCCTGGGGAACCGCCTAACAATATCAAGATTTATAATGACATTTCATGGTGTTTAGTCAAAGCAACATATATTCAGAAAGTCTGCATAAATGCTGTGTGCTTTTGTTGATCAACTGACAAGATAACACGATTTGAAGAATTAGCTTACGTACTTGGGAAGATTTTAGTCTAGGTACCCTACCTGTATTTTGTTTATTGCTCCAACAGAGTCATACCAGGTCTGTACAGAGCCTGGAAACTGCCTGGTCACTGTCATTCGAAGAACAATGCAGAAGGAAATGGTGGTAAATATTTTTCGGAGAATAATTCCTTTAATCACAGCATATGGAAGTACAGCTAGAAACACCACAAAAAAGCCTGAAAAGAAGAAGGCTGAGCTGTTGAAATATCTCATATAAGCAGCTTTTCGGGTAAGCTTCAGTTCAGTCCTGTTAAAAAAGCAAATACAAGTAATTAGCATAGGATTTCACATTTACATCTTAAAAGTATTTTGGATGGAACTGTTGGTACAAGAATTAACTCAGAAGCTCCCTCATCCTTCTTGTTTTCTAGCATTGCAGTTAGAAAGTAAGACTCCAAACTATTTTTTGGGTCTAAAAAATCGTTAGAGCCAAATTTTGACATTAATGCTCAGAGATGTTAGACAAAATAACAATAATCTATGTCATGATTTAGATACTGCATAAACCACAAGCCTCTACAATTCCTGACACAACCAACCTTAAGCATCTAATTTTGTGGTATGAGATACACTGCCAGAAGCATCATGCCATACTTATCTCCTCATTTAGATTTAGAATTAAGTTATCACTTAAGCTCAGTTTGAAGAGGTGGAAGGCAAGGAGTCTGCTTTCTACTTTCCTTTCTCCACAGAAGCTCAGTCTATGGAGTAGCTTACTGATTTCTGTGCAGGAATGCAGTTGGTGATTCCAGTTGCATTCTAGCTGCTTCCACATTGTCTATGCATCTTATAGCAAGCTATTAAATAAAAAGAGCAATAATCCAGGGAAGGTAATTAATTTTCTGAGTTGATAGCTCTAGCTGACAGTGCTGAATCTTTCTCTTGAATGCTTTCATTTTGATGCTGTTCACTTCACATTCCCCTGGTGCCCTGCAGCTCAGCTTTGCCTGGACAGAGACACCTCTGCTGCAGCAAAAGAGCAATTGCTCTCCTGCAAGAGCAATAAACTGGGCCTAGATATGGAGCTAGACACCAAGGTGTCCATTCACTGGGCAAGCGCTATAACCACTGGGATACAGTGCAGAAGTCTGCAGTCACATTGCTGATGGCAATACCTGGTGTTGCAAGGCTGAGCACCACATCCTTTACGTGTCTTTAGCCAGTGTGTGCATCCAAAGTTCATCCAGGATTTTGGTGCAGTGTGAAACCCTCTTTCAGCTCCCCACCACACATGCATAATACTTCCATATGCACCCAGCAACTTACCAACTTTTGTCAGCCAGATAGGTCTTAAAATCTGAGCTCATGCAGTTTTGTACTAGGGTGCCTAGCACTTCTTGTTAAGTCTGTATTTCACAAGAGAAGCCTGAAGAAAGTAGCCAGACTTGCAGGTCAACACCATAGTAGTAGCCACTGTCCTGGAAAAAGGGCCTCCGAAGGCTTGTATGAGACTGTGCATGGCAGCACTGAATAGTGCTATATAACACAGATTTTGGGACTTGATACTCATCCAGTCCCGCAGAAATGTCTGGCTGAAAGCTACCAAAAAGCTCCCCTGTGCTGAAGAACACAGCCCTATTCCAAAGAGGGAGAATGAAAGCACTAACCCTTTTCAGTATGCTCCCAAGTACCAGCCACAAGCAAAAAGTTTTCCAGGGATGGGTCTGTGTGATTCAGGCTTGAAAGCTCTGTAGATTAAGCAGTCACTTGGGACAGGTCTTGCTGATGCAATATGGGTACTTGGAGAGAGATATAAGGGGGTCTATGAGCCTTGTGCATATACAGAGTGTATATAGCAGTGCATGCCTGTTTTTGAAGTGATGCTGGAAGAACCAACACAAACATAAAAGCTTGAGATCCTTTGCTTCATATGCCCTTGCTGACAAAGTACAGACACTTCCAGCCTAGGACTTCACCTTCTCCAGTGCTACGCTATGGTTCAGAGGAAGAGTTTCGCAGTGGTTTTTTTCACTCTGAATACACTGCCCCTAGGAGTGCAGATATGTTTATTCAGGCACCTGTTATGAACAGTTATTATGAGTGCAGACATAAGAGGGCACACAGTAGACAGCTCATATGGGTCTCTCTGAAGTGTCACAGTTCCCTGAGGGAGTTTGCCAGTGGCAATGTTACACCTGCAGGGTGGCCAGCCCTGGCAGCACAAGTCTACCAGAGCAAGGGCACAGGTCTACCTGGTTCATTGATTAAACTGGTTTGCATCAGAAAATACCAGCATACAAAAATGGTTTGATAATGACTAAGTTACAACACACCATTGCTACAGCACAGGGATGGCTTGAAGCACAAGGCCTCCTTTCCTACCAGCTTAACAAGCCAGTGATTGGGAGGTCCTGCAGAGCTGGTTCAGCAAGCCAAATTCAACTGAAATTCTGACATTCCAGGGTCAACCTGCTCTGGTGATGTCATCACAAAGAGACCTGTTGGATGACTCAAAAAAATACAGAAGAATCATAGAATTATAGGATGGTTTGTGTTGGAAGAGAGCTTAAAGGTCATCTAGTTCCAACTCCCCTGCCATGCACAGGAACAGCTTCCACTACACTGGGTTGCTTAAAGTCCCATTCAATCTGACCTTGAACACTTCCAGGAACGGGACATTCACAACTTCCCTGGGCAACATGTTCCAATGCTTTACCACCCTCACAGGGAAGAATTCCCTCCTAATATCTAATCTAAATCTACTCTTCTTCAGTTTAAAGCCATTCCCCCTTGTACTATCACTATGTACTCTTGTAAAACATCCCTCTCCTGATTTCTTGTAGGCCCGCTTCAGGTACTGAAAGGCCACAATACGGTCTCTCCAGAACCTTCTCCTCTCCAGACTGAATAATTCCAATTCTCTCAGCCTTACTTCATAGGAGAGGTACTCTGATCTCGTAATATTGCTATCATTCTTGTCTTTTAAAAATCCATTCATAATACAATAAAAATTAATTCCAGTATTACAAAATCCACTATAAATCATTGCAGAAAATATAACTCATAAAATATGATTCTTTTTCTCTGTTTCTGTGACCATTTTGTGGACTACAATTTATTTAATTAATTTCTACAGGATTTGCTCACATGATTGTGGTCTCAAATTTCCTAAAAACAATGCATGTGATTAGTGACACCAGGGGAATCCTAAACTAGTTTTATCCTCAAGCTAGCACTCATACTCTGGATTCAGACTGAGTTTTCTCTGATTGTTTACAGTAAATCATTACAAATTCTGATGGTAAAGAACACTTCACTTTCCCTGGATTGTCTTTCAGAAAGCAGCTGAATAAGAAGGCGTTTGTGTAACGATATAATTTTTTGTCTTTTATTTACATGATAATACAACACTTATATTTCTTTTATTTTCCCAATCACACACCTGGCACAGAATTTCAGTTTTCTGTAAAGGATTAAACAAACACAGAGGACACACGGGACAGCCTTAATGCAGTGTCACCCATCAATCAATATGTCACTTCTCCTCCCCTCCCCCCGGGACACCCTGTCGGTAACACGGACTTCCTTCTCGCAGGTCTTAGATAACTAGGTTAGTACCTCACCTCTTTTCTGCTGCAGGTCTGGTAGTTCCAGTTCAATCTTTATATTAATTGAGGAGATAAGCATTATACAAGGCCATTTATAATAAATGTTTGTGTAAATGTGCAGGATGAATACATGAAGCTAGGCTACTTAATCCTTTCAAAGACTGCATGCAAATTTTATAACCAGCTTTATTGCATTTCTCAGGAAATGACCGTACAGGATTCATATTGTTCCCTTCACCACAGAATAGGAATGTCTGTAAAGCCTTGAGTAACCACCACAAAAGGGCTTTTTATTGTAAAATGAGGATAGGGTTGGCCAGAAACAAACACAGATCCCACAATTGTTTTACCTGCACAAACTAACCACTGAAATATCATTGTAACAAATGAGGAAGTAAATAAAAAAAAAAAAATCTCACCTTCATAGGGTGAAACAAATTGGGAAAAAAACCCCAAACTGCAGTGTGGGAATGCATGGTTAGTTTATGAAGGATTAACAGTTGTTGCTTTACCTCTTCACTAACCACTAAGACCACAGATGATGTTTATAGCCACCTAAGGTTTTTTTTGAGCACAAAAAAATTTAACTAACAAATGAGAACACTTACTCACGAATGCTTTCAATCATTTTTTCCATTGCATCTTCCCAACAATAGGCTTTAACTGACTGTATATTTTCAATTATTTCTGAGGTGATGACAAGTCTCTCATTGATCTTTCCTGCTCTCTTATTCCTACAAAGTAAAAAGGTAGTAGGTCAATCTTCATCTTTTTCACACTATATAGTTAGCTTGTATCTCATTATACCTTATGAAAACACCTTCCATATATGCTTCTCTTAAAATGTTTACTTTACCAGAATTATTAAGAAGAATGCAAAAAGAACTATTAGAAATCCAGTAATTGCTTTACAAAGGCAAAAACACATATTCTAAAAAGAATAAATTAAGTCACTAACGAGAAGTTTTAATTCTACAAATTCTAAATTTAATTCTAGCACTATTTACTGCTTTTCATTTTGTTAAGTCTAGACACCTGCTGCTAAATAGGTAAAGGTTTGTCTGTAACTTTCCCAACACAGAAAACACTCTCCTACGTAACATCATAACCAGAGACCTTAAATCAAGTGGTATAACTCCTTAAAACAAAATATATTCCAGGAAAATATACTGAAATACTTTAAAACAGTTTTGTCACCTGTATTTCATCATCATTTGTCCCAGCCAGGCTTGGAATAAGGCCATGACAATTAAAAAAGCAAGTCCAGAAAATGCAGAAGCTTCTAACATATCCCAGAGTAGTCCCATCAGCAGTGCCACTTGTAATGGTGCAATCCATACAAAATGAGCCAGAGCAAGACCCTATGGGAGGCCACAGCAGAAAATAATAATAATAAGACAAGATACAGATGTGTTCTGAAAACCATATGAAAAAGAAGTAGACATTAAGGTGACACTTTGAAAAATGTAATGGAGAATGGTACAAATATTTTCAGTAGTAAAACAAGTTTATAAAGGAGGACTGTAGGGGTTAGAGGATTTGTGATCCTGGGCACATAGCATTCTGGGTGTTAATTATGATGACAATGCAGCAATAAATATACATTCCGCACCTAAACTTTGATTTTTCTAAGGCAAAGTTCAGTGTGCAATTGTCTCTTTGTTATGTATATGCACAAGGAAAAATCACAGCTTTGTAAAAGTAAACAGAATTTGGTATCAATGCTGACTTTTTCAAACACTGTAAGATGAGAAAAATACACACAAGAATCTTCTGAGAGTTTGTTAATCTGATATAGAAGGCAAATATTACTTTGGTGAAGAGATCACTGTTATGTGAACACAACTAATTCAATACAAGGTTGTTGCCTACTTCAGTCACATTCCTGTACATTCAGATTTTGGACTGAGTCCTGTGATTAGACTGCACAGGAGTCTGTGTTAGTGCAGCTACACTGCTGCAGTGACAGACCACTTGCCTCAACTTGTTCAGTGCTAGCTGACATTGCTCTATATAGTAATACAGTGCTTAAAGCAAATACACCCCACAGTCCCAGCCTTGACTCTACAGTCTCTCTGACCTTGCGTCTTTAATGGGAAGCAAACCTTATTCTACCAATGGGCCAGTTAAACACACATGATGAACAGAAGTTCATAGAGCTTCCAGTTCCTGAAGGCATTAGCAGGAATTTATCGCTATGTCTTTAACAAATGAGAAGTTTTACAGGAGACTCTGTAAGTATTGCTTAAGACAGATGTGTTGGAATGACTCCTAACACAGTCTTACATCAACAATCACTCTTAGGACAGTGAGTAACAGTAGCAACAGGAAGCTGAACCTCGTCACTTGTTCAATGGCAGGAATAGACTGGATCACTTTAGTAAAAATATACAGTCACCAGGAAATAGGATGGAAGGGTTGAACCAGCAAGTTCTGACTTCTACGAAACCAGTGTAAAACACGGAGGTTTCCTGGCAGGTTCTCACCCGACTGCAGAACAACCATGTTTTTATGACATGAGTGGGTTTTAGATTTCCTCTACTAATCAGCATAGGAGATAAAGGATATCATAAGTATCAGAATGAGCATTTCCATGACCATGTGCCAACGCATTTTCTTAAGACAGGGTAGATATTTTATAACTACAATGAGCACTCAGTTGCAGTTCATCATTTATGCTCCTTCTTTCCTTAATATTTGTCATGAACAGCTTGAAGTATTGCATTTGTATTTGATGGTTCACCAGGTGAATTAACTGATGACGCACCTCATCAAATTTGTTCAGATTGTTGGAAAGAAGACTGACCAATTGTCCAGTACTTATTTTATCTAGAACTCTGCTTGATAGTTTTAAGATCTGTAAAAGAAAACAAAACAATAGAAAAGCGGTCATCTAACTCATCCCCATAAAACAGAATAAGTACAGATAAAGATGATAAACAATGGCACAGTAGTATAAATAATAATCCACTTATCTGTTTACGCTATAAAGAAAGTCTCATTAAACTTGTTATTTATGTCACTTGAATTCAATATAGCCATTAAACTGCTTTACAAATATTGATTTATTGACTTAGTCCTTGCTTTCTGTTGAATATTTTATGTATATAGATATATATGCAAATACAAGTTTTAATTAAGCATGCATGCTGTGTGCTGTTGTGCATCCTTAAAAATCTCCTACTGTGCCCCTCCCAACAAATATTTTTGAAAGATGCTTTCACAGTGAGCTTCATACTAGAACAACTAACATGTTTGTTTAAATTACCTGCTTTTGGCATTGGTAAAACCAAATACCTTCCCAAAATCTTTTTATTTGTGAGTGTGTAATGAGTCAGTATCTGTTGATTCTTCATGCTATAGAGATCTCACACAGTATCATTCAAACTCAATCCCTTCAATGCTATATTTATTGCTTAAATATTCACCTCTAATTCTCTTTTGAGGATATTCTTTGGCCACCAGCATGTTATTCTTCCTTTGCAGTATATATGTATAACAGGAGCACCACAGTGGTAGAACAATTAAGGTATCTCACCACATAACCAGCAAGTCTGAACTCACACAGAGGCTGACTTCAGCCAAACAGCTGAAGAGGAGTATTTAGTTCTTTGGATTGGGAAATGGAGAGCTGTCAGAAACTGATGTTAGCCGCATTATTCTTCTATGTACTTTGTTTACCTTAACAAAGCTATCAATCTTTCAACAAACTAGTCTAAAAGTTACGCAGGCTACAGACCAAGGTTTGGCTTAGAGCGGAAATGAAACAATTACCTTCTTATAAATCAGGCTAAACATAGCTATCCTCATTTGCATTCCAATATGATGAAGACCAAATACAGCAGGGTGTATAAGCAGTGTTCTCACAAGGAAGAGAAGGCACAAGCCAATACCCAGGTAGTACGCTATGGATCTTTCATCAGAATTGTCCGGATCATAGGAAGCTATTATTCTTCCCAGCAGAAGGGGCTGCACAGATTTCGTGACTTCCTGCAGATAGAAAGGAGAAAAATAATTTTGGTCAACAGTTTTTACATTTTTTCAAAATGGCGAACATTTTAATTTCAAGTCCTACCAAATCAGATTTACAGTTTTATGTCTTAAATGAAGAAGTCAGGCCTGTTTTGCTTTGCAAAACACAGAAAATTGCAGTAATTACACATGAGAACAGGAAACTCACTGCTAAATCCATGATGCTCCTGCAACTCCACCAAAACAAATCTAGACTGTAAATTTTATTTAATTGTTTTCTACAAAAGTGACAACTGAGATTAGCTTCTACATTTACTTTACAGAGTTATAATGGATTAGCCATATCATATGACTGAATCCAGCTTATCAGGCTAGATCTCTGTTTTGGCCCCTAAGGAACAGTTCTCACTGCACTTTACTGAACTTACAGGACACAGGAAGACTCAGAACTCCTGAAATGAACACCACCAGAACAATGAGATATAGCTACAACCAAAAGCAAATGAAAATACTCACAGAATAAAAGTATAAATAATTGGGTCATCCTCCTCAATAGCTCTAGACAGTGTATCCAGGTTTGTAACAAAAGCAGGATGAGAGGGAGTAAAAGGTAGTAGAGGCAAGTTTAAGAAAAATCACACAGAGAAACCAGTCACTCCTGCACCAGAAGCCCCAGTACTTCCCACACCATGATGAGCAGCACATGAGCACACCATGACGAGCAGACACAGAGTAGGAGAGGAAAAAGAGGCAGTATGAACCACCAAGGCATCCAAATGATTTGCTATAGCCCTAACTACTTTAGCTTGCTATTACATTATCCTCAGTCTCTTTTGCTGTTGTAATTAAACCTCACTAGTGCTACCTCACCTTTGCCTTCCATTTCCCTTTCTGCCCCATCATTCTCATACTTTCACTCCTTCAACCCCATCCTTTTCAGTCTGTGCCTCTTGCCCCCTCTTTCCTTCCCCAGTCCTTCCCCAAGAACTGCACTGTTAGTGCTGTGGTCTAACATCGCTTCATCTTCCACTTGAGCTTCAGAAGGATATGAAGCATTTATGTGCTCCTTTGCTTCACTGTTAATTTCAATGTAAAAATACTTAGTGTTATGAACTCTTATGCTTGTTTCCTTACACTTCTTTCTATTGTGTTGCAGCAGAAAGCATCTGACACTTCCAAAGTAACAAAACATCACTGAATTCTTTTTTATACAGTTGTGTTAAATTCTGCTAAAAGATTACTGCCTTCCAGCTGAAAACTACACAGACCACTGTACAGAGACTCAGACAGAAGTGAACTGGTGAAGTTCAGCTGTAATTAATGTTCTGCTGTGATAAATAGATTGGGAAAATTCCCTTTCATTTTTTTTCCTTCTCCTTTGGATTCCCTTTGGTCTCTTATACAGAAGCAATCCCAAATACTTCTACAACCTGTAGTGTAATCTCTTTTGAATGTCCCTGTTTATGGAGCTGATATTCATCATTCACTTTTTCCACAGAAGAGGTGAAATTTTACATCTCAAACAGCATACCTGTGCTATGAGCTACATTTCCCAAATTAAACACACCACTCTGTACCAACACAAATGCAGTAAATCAGGAGCCAGCCTTGACAAAGACTTCAGTGTTATTACTAGTAGGCAAAGGTAGCAGTGTTTATTAAAACACACATGACCCAAGGCAGCTGTGCTTAGACCATATGCATCCCAAAGCATCAAATTGAGACTCCCCAAAACTCACAGAATACAAAACATTCACCTCTCAAGGACAATGAAGTACATTCATGCTTTCAGAGATTCCAAGATAAGCTTTTCTACATAGGCTTAAAATAGCAAGACTTTTTTTTTATATATACTTCTATTCCAGTAAAAATGCCATATTCTGCTGCTGTGTTTGTTGTGACTATAAAGGTATTGCATACATTCCTAGCTTGCTGGGAAAAAAAGGCGATTTACAGACTAAGTGTAAAATAGTGGCTGGCAATAAGCCAACTCATATGCGATCTCGTGGGGCATAAAAATTCACTGGTTTACAGTGGAGATTTATCAGCTTACTTACCAAAGATATTATCTAGTCTACATATAAATCAAAGCAGAACTACCTGGTTTTCATTTTTCCTCTTGTAAACTTGAAATAATCTACTGATGTAAGTATCGACAAACTGATTAGAACAACCTCCCTAAAAACACAAATGGCATTTGTGCACCTAACAGAAAATTCATTTTTCAAGAGTCATGTTTTGCCACCTCCTGTCCTTACTCTTCCCTCTGCATTCATCATAGGCCACTGAGAAACTTAAAAATGTCTCCCTCACAGAAGTCTTAATTAAAAGAGCAAAGATCTGAAGAGAAATGAGAGTATGACACAGGATACTGTGCTAATCTGAGCTGGCATGATTACTCTTACACAACAAGGACTTTTTTGTTACGTGTATCCCCCATATGTTCAAACACTCTGCATTTGAAGACAATAATGCACATTCTGCTTTGGCATCTGCCCAAGAAGTCCTTCTGGATTTTCATATCCCTCCCTGACTCCTCACTCACACCCGTGACCCATATGCAGGAACTTCAGGAAATCCTCATTAGGGTCCTTTGGGATATGATACTAATACCGCTTCTGAGTTAACGTTAGCAGCTGCTGTGCTTGAGTGGAAATAAACATTTTATGGGGATTAATATAAGACCAAAATACAAGTAGACTCGAACTAATCCTCCCAGCAAAGTACCTATTTGATTAGCAGGTATCAAGCTAAAAAGAAAGGGTTTTGTTTCACCACCATAACACCTTTTCTTTAAATTGCAAGACTCATCTTCCAGTGGGATGAAGCACGGAAGCTGCTTCAAACAACAGGGCAGCAGGTACATTAAGCGCAGTAACTCAATGTGCCTAACATAACACTATTTATGAGGAAGAGTCATAGTACTCTAGGGGGCCAGAGCACAAGTGTCCACCCTGCAATAACATCATTACCTATGTTGTGTCAGGGAAAAGGGAGAGACAGTAAAAAAGCTAGACCTAATGAGAGCAAAGCTGTCATGCCAGTTGCAACGATAACTACACAAACAGCAGGGATGTGAGCACAGTTTAAACCACACTCCAAGAAAGGTGTCATGAAGACGGCTCAGAGATTAGATGAGAAGATCTGAAAGGAAAATAAAGTTCAAAGAACATACAACTTGGTTACACCTATGCCAATACGGCACAACATCCTGTCCCCATTCAAACTGATGGCAAAGCTCCCATTAATTTCCGCAAGCAGGGCCTGAAAAGAACACCAGCAGCTTCAGGAGCAAGTTTTTTCTCTTATAATTCCTCTTTCAACAAAATTAAGCATCTTTCAATAAAATGAAGACTAATGATAATAGAATCAAGAATTTAAACTGAATTAATCCTTACATATTCACTGAAAAAGGGGCAGATTTTGCTTACTATGTGATTAATTGCACATATTTGTGATTTCTTAAAGAAATTAAAAAAAAAAAAAATCTACAACCAAACCAAAAATAAGACTCAAATATCCTGCAGTCTTGCTCTGTCTTCACTTGGTCTAAAACTGTACTCCATTAAAACCCTGCACAATTTCATGTCTGCATACTCACATACATGGCCTATACTTTGGGAAAGTGTTATGCTCGAGACTGCCTGCAAAAGCCCTCAGACACTGCTTAACTTTTAACATGAATGCATTACTGCAAAAGTTTTGGCTGGCAGACTTTGCAGAAACAGCTATTACAGTGCATGGTAGGCCATTTGGAGAACAGTTTTGCTGTTGGGGTTTTTTTTAAATACAAATCTATCATGAATAAGGAGTTGCTGTTTTGGTAAGGAAAAAAATTAAAAAACTAAAGGCAGTTATGAGATGACAGAAGCACATTAAGGACATGATTGAGTAGGGGTCCACAAATAAAGGATCTCATGCAAGGGAAGAGCTGACAAAAAAAGGTGAAAGAGGATAGAAAGAAGGGTTATTATGCAGGCCCTTAGATAGCAAGATGCCCTGTCCTAGAGGGTGAACTGCCCTATCTGGACAAAGACAACTTAGGGTACAGTACCTAAAGGGTATCCCCTAACACTATGCTACCCTTTGCATCCAGCAAAGGATGAAGACTCTCCTTAGCCCTCCTTTTGCTGCCAATGTATTTATAGAAACTTTTTTATTGTCTTTAACTGCAGTGGCCAAATTAAGTTCCAGTTTGGCTTTGGCCCTTCTGTTTTATTCCCTACATACTCATTCTCACAACATCCTTTTAATCCCCACAAGCTACCTGCCCCTCCTTAGAGAGGTGACATGCTCTCTTTTTTACTACTAAATCAAAGAAACTTGAAAATAACATGGATATTTTATGTGCATATTGGTTAACTGCAATGTTCAGATTTACAGTCTGGCTATACAACACACCTAGTGAGACACCATTGGTAATAAACTATTTTCACAGCTCCTAACCCCAGTGATAGGATTGTCAAACCAACAGGTGGCATTTGGTAAGTCAGGTTAATCCTACCTAACATGTTTGAAAGGTGATAAACATAATCAGTTCAGACTTTTACATCAAGTTCCTGATCACACACTTTGGAGCACTGACAGCACCAAGATTCTATGATATGATTTCACATAGTTGTTTGTGCAGTATTGTTACTACTGGTGAAGACAACTTGTTTATTGCATACATAAACGTCAATAAAGCATTTAACTATGAATGTGTCTGCTAGACACTTGGAACAAACTGACTGAATCATGTAAAATTTCATGGTCATTGTTTTAATGTAAGGTAGAAAATTCTTTAGAAACTTCTTAAAAACCATAACATGAGAAAATAAGTACTTTAGTTCAGCAGTGATGCAAAAATTCAGGTACTCTACCTGTACTTGGAGAAGCATGTGCCAGCATTAGAAAACATTTTAAAATTAATAATATGTATGTTTTAAAGATATTATCAGAAAATATTTTTTTAAATGAAAGCCCATTTATATTTATCACCTTTGTAATCAATCCACAGAGGAAAGATCTGTAGCTATTGAAAGGACTCTGTATTAACTTAGCAGTCTCTACGACTTGGGTCTACTTATGGAACACTAAAAGTTTACTGAAAAGGAGAACAAACCTTACCCCTAAATATAACATTATTCCATAGAACATAAATTTCCAGAAAAAACATCGTCGAAGAGCATTAATGAGTTTGGGTTTCTTCTTTGAAGTTGCCAGCTCTCTGTCCCACTCTCTGAAAAGGAACCAAAAAAAACAAGTTGTGCGAGCAAATACATGGTCTATGGGTCTGACATACTTCAATTTACCCAAGTATATCCAAGGAGATTTAGCTAAGGTGGCTAATGAAAGCAAGCTTTGGAGAGACCACAAAGACCTGGCCTTCATTGATCAATAAAAGTTCAAACCTAGTTCAGCCACATATTTGGGAGTTTTAAATACTCGGTCATCCATCACTCTGTAGGGAATTAATTCATTAAAAGGTTACATTGTATGTTTTAAAGAAACCTGGTATACTTAAAACCAAAGCACAATAATAAGCAAATAAATGTTTTGGAACTTTTCCAGTCTGAAAAAAAAACCAAAGCACCAACAAAGCATCAAAAATGTGACTTTTCTACTGCACAGCACTATTTTTAACTTGTGTTTCTGGGACAATAACTTTTTATTGAATAATAACGCTGATCAGAAGTAATGATGCTCAGAGAGCAGAGTCAAAATTAAACTCACAGATTAAAGTACTCCTGAGAATTTCCATACCTAACTCTTTTCTCCATTTTCCAACAAAACATTAAATAACCAAAATATTCCATTTACAGACTATCAAAATGCTTTAAGCATACCACTGTTCTCAATATATTCCACCAGTTTTGAATACTTATGCTAAACTGCAACTAAGTTTAATTGGATTGGCTTCATGCAGACATGAACTGCCCCAGAACACCAGGGAAACCTACACAGAAGCTGGGGGAGAGGGAATGGATTTACGCACTTGTATTGTAGGAGTCAGTCACAAGTTCAGCACAGTTTCTGAATTAGAACCCACTGAAATAGGGTAAAGAAGAGTGGAAGCCTAAATGAGGAAAGTCAGGGTATGATTTCTGCAGAAACACTTAGTCTTTCAACAGTGGTATCAAAGAAAAATAAGAACATTATTTAGTTGAAGAAAAAATAAACCAAGGTTTTACAAGGTTATTTTGTGAAGAAAGAACAGCAGAAAGGGGAACTAACATTGAAGCTGTGAGTCTAGCCTCTTCTCATCAGTGGAGAGATGTCACAGGTACCTGTATGCAGGTTATTTAGAGCATCTAGGTGGTACATCTCCACCAGGGATCCCAGTCATCTCCAAAGTACAACTGTGCGCAACCAGCTTGCATCCAATGCTACTTAACATTTCATCCAACAGTTTTTATATCAAAATTGCAGTGTGATTCCTGAAACACACTTATTTCATGTATCTTTCTTACCTTTCTAGTTTTTCAGAAAGATTATCAGCAGAGTCTGCAGAAGGGATTTGATAAATATCTGACAGCTCCAAACGTCGTCTGTAACCCTTTTTCAAAATTGGTTTTGTCCATCTAAGCAGAAATAAAAATAAAAAATAAAAAAATCACCAGCTTCTGAGGTTAATCCTGGAGCCGCTTTGTCTCACACTTAAAATATTCTCTTCACAGCATCCAAGCACGCCTATGTGCACACGCACATGTATAAACACACACATACATAACATAATAACAATGCAGCTCTGTATTATATTTACAAAACTATATTACAAGTATAAAATTAGAAGAATAATAGTGAAACTTGCATTTTATCAGTTTGGAGGTGGAATCACAGCCGAAACTTCCTACTGATTCAGTAGCAGACAAATGAACAGGGGATTGAGATCCTTGTACTGTATTTCCAAATATGCTATATGCCATGTCCATATAAATGAATAATAAATCAGAACTATTACTAAACTGGATATATAGGTTTCTTTCTTATCCACTCCACCCTCATGAGATCCCACCTGGAGTACTTTGTATAGCCCTGAGGTCCTCAGCACAGGAAGGACATGAACCTGCTGGAGAGAACCCAGAGGAGGCCACAAAAATAATTAGAGGGATGGAGCACCTCTCCCATGAAGAAAGCCTGACAGAATTGGGATTATTCAGCCTGGAGAAGAGAAGGCTGCGGGGAGATTTATAGCAGCCTTCTTGTACTTAAAGGGAGCCTACAAAAGAGCTAGAGAGGGACTTTTTACAACAGCATCTAGTGATAGGACAAGGGGAAACGGCTTTAAACAGAAAGTAGGTTTAGATTAGATATCAGGAAGAAACTGTTTACTATGAAGGTGGCCAGACATTAGAACAAGCTGCCCAGAAAAGCTGTGAATGTCCCATTCCTGAAAGTGTTCAAGGTCAAGTTGGATGGGACTTTGAGCAATCCGGTCTAGTGGAAGTGTTCCTGCACCTGGCAGGCGGGTTGGAACTAAATGATCTTTAAGGTCCTTTCCAAACCAAACTATTCCATGATTCTATAGGGGTTCCTTCAACACCCTATACTGCACTATGCACTTAACAACAGAAGATGATTCACAGGCTTCATAATAAGATTTTTATTGTGTCCATTTCGCATTTGTTTTTTCAAATGTCATGTTTAGAAATCTAATACCAATTTAAAGAGCATGCTGAATTCAAACAAAGCAGAAAAGGCTACTCTGTAGAAAAAAAAACTTTAGAAGCCTTGACTAATTTTATAAAACAATTCAGCTCCAGAAAGGGATATGAATCCCCAAGTGCCAACTTGTACAAAATTTTGTAGCAGATTCTGTTTGGAAATCTTTTTGAAAGGACTAAAACAAAACATAAACAAGGATCTGTAAGAACTAATGGTGTATTTTGAAACTACTCAAGTTTCTGGTTTACTGCCACTGATAAAAAGTATTTCCTTAAAAAAATGAAATGCCTGCAAAAAAAGTAGTTTGTGGTTGCTTGCTATCATGCTTCCATATGTAAACAGTTTGTAAAAAACCCCATATGATTTATGATGATAAAAGTTCTGCAAAACCTCAATTATTTCAAAATTTGCTTTTTCTTTATAAAAAAGTTTAAAAATGGCAAAAGAAATGCAATAATGTTTCCCAGAGTCACCTAGAAAATACAAACAGCTTACTGGATATGCATACAAGTATGCCTGTAAGAACACGTGTCAGACACACAAAGTAACCCACATTCTCAACTGCAGCCTCTGAATTTGCAAAGAAGTTGATATAAAGGTAAAAAAAAAATCGTTAAGCACTACACAAGTGCAAAAAGACCTTAGCACGACAGTTGAAGACTATTTGTGTACACCTGTGTGCACACACTTGTACACTAACATTTGCTTTAAAGAAATTATTAATTGCATAAGACACCAGTCTATAAGCCCCATAATTCAGAAAGGCACAAAGATATTTCCCAAGTGCACAGTTACATCACACCCACTGCAAAGAGAACGTGTTCTAAGAAACTAGAACATTATCCTTTGTTTCTGCAATAACAGTATGGTTTCAGATGAATCCCATGGCTTTTAGCTCAATCTTCCACACCCCTGTAGCTGAGAAATAACACACGGTAACATGGTACGTTACAAGAAAGCAGCTAGTCCACTTTGGAGAATCATTGGTAAAACATCTGTAAATTTTACTTCTACTGGAAACAGAAGCCAATGTTTTCAGGGATGTAATAAGATGAATTAGAAAAAAAACTCTGAATTTAAAATAACTGTTGTCTGAATGTCATTCATGGCCACTGCAAATGATAAATCCAGTATTGATTTGTATTTTGCCAGCTCCTGATGGCAGAAAGAACCAGCTGCTATTGGCTTTGCGCACAGCTTGTAAAGAACCGGCCAACCCTTATCCTTTAGGAACAGAAACTCTTGTAGACTGGCTTCACCAAAAGTTCTGTATATGCAGATATTCTGGCAATGATAGAATGAATACATGTTATGGGACACAGAACAATTACTGCAGCTAATGCAAGTAAGTAAGAGTACTTCCTAAGCGACTTTAATTCCCAATACCATAGCTAGGTAATAAGCTTGCTGAGCCTGTTAGTAATGCTTTGAGACTGCAATAAGCAATTCCCAACTTGATAAAAGATAAATGCTTTACAATTTCAGACTTTGTATGTTTTGGGAAAACATTTTTAATTGCACTCTTTCCCTCCACACATTTGATTTCATTTATAGTTTTGATTAGCACCTACTCTGGCATTTTGCCACTACCTGAAGTAACAAAACGTGACTGCATTTAGAGCAGAGTAGTTGTATCAGCTTGTATTCAGGGAAGGTAGCATGTGTAGCAGATCTCCTGTATACCTAGAAATGTCTCATTTTACTCTTTCCTTATTTAGGTGCACTTATCAATAAATTATGTGGTCCCTAAATCATCCTCCTCTCACAAGTCTTCCGTACAGACCGAAGAGCAAAGTCCTCATCTCACTGCTCATCAGGGTAGCTGTACCTATGGTGGATAAACTCCTCCAGCCAGCTAAACGAGCAGTGCTGACACCTTCCCCTGGGTACTTGCTAGTCTCTAGCCAGGTTCCTACTGCAGGCTGCAGGCAGGGCTTGCACAGAGAGGTTCATCTCCCAGCTGCCCTGGCTTTGCTCAGAAGTCCCACCCTAACTAGATCTGGCCAATTTATGCACTGTGCCAAGTGGCTTCAGGTTGGAGTGGTAATCGTGGGAGGAGCTGGTCTGACACGTGATGTTTGTCTCAAAAGTAGATTTTCAACAGCTGCTTGGGTTGTGCTGTCAAGAACGGTGAGAGACAGTATGTATTTTATTAAAAGGAATATACTAGATCTAAAATACTTAAATATCTCATAAACCGAACCATTTTCCAGGTTCCAATAGCATCCAGTTTGCCACTATTATCCAGTTTCATTGCAAAGTTTTGAAATGCAGAATGACTACAAATTTATTTTAACTGACAATATAATCTCTAATTATGCATGTTTTTTTAATACCAGGTGACACACCTCAGTCAGAGTTTGTCAACAAATATGACTCTTCTATATTTGGGCTTAATGGAAACAATTTGTCAGTGTAATGCTGAGTTTCTTTTTGTGGTTGCTGAGAATGAGAAATTTCTCGTGCAAAGAAGTGAGCAAGAGGGAAGGGAAACAGATCGTCTTTACAGCATTACGTTAGCAAATACCACTGGATTACTGGCTGGCATTTAATGAACTCTTTTACAGAAAAACCTGTAGTGTTGTCAGAGTTTTGCCACTAACTAGGAATGTTATTATGGGTACACACACATGAAACCCAGCAGGGGACAAGTTTCAAGGATGTAAGTAGAAAAGAAGAAGAGAAGGAAAACAAGTTCCACCTCTATTATTTACTGCCAGTAGCAAAAAATACCTTACAAGTTTGATATGTAAATATCAAATACCTAACATATTGTTTGGTAGATTTCTAATTTGTCGTTCACCTTAGCTATACGTAACAGATTTCTTACTATAGCTAGTGCTTTCTCCAGCATGTTCAGACTCATCCCATTCAAGCAAATTGTATCTATAGGACAGATGTCTTTGGCTTTCCAGAGAGTATTAACACAGACAACTTGTCAATAGGATTTGACTCTCCCTTAAGGCTGCTTTGCATGTCCCTGAAGACACAAGGAGCCTCTGTGTTGCTAAGCCAACTACCCAGATCTTCCTCCCAGTCCCAGGAATACCCTAGCTCCATCAGGCTTTTCAGATCAAGAAGCACAGGGCATTGAGACAGTGACAGAACAGTGGGGCTGAGCTATCTAAGACCTGCAAAACAAAGCAGCTCTCCTCCAAGGGTCACTGATCAGACTTGTACCATTTCAACGTGGGTCCTGTGCACAACACAGCAACACCTCCATCTCAATGGAGAGGGCAAGAAATGTGCCTCTGGCTTTATCTTATCCTTCCTGCTAACAATTAAGGGGAGGTGAAGCAGGGAACATAAACAAGCCACTATTATGATGCTTTGGAGCCTAAGTTTTACAAGGTGTTTGTAAAGCCATGAATTTCTACCAACTGCAGGAAAAGGCTGAGGTACCATGTAGATCTCAGACATTCCCGAAGGGTCAAACCAGACCGGACTCTTCCAGAGGCTTTGCACTTCCATCCTCTCCCAAAAGATACCCATCATTCTCGCAGCAGCAAATTATAAATTGTTGTTTACTTTATACTGGAGGTGTCAGCTCTACTACACCCAAAACTGTTCCTCCAGAATAGTGTCTGTACCACCAGCCGTCTTCTCTGAGCATCCTGCAACCCAGATGTAAAGGGTGATCTGCGTGATCCTTGCTAACAGATGGGACAAGTCAGTGCACCCATGGAGTACAAGTGTCAAGCACCACAACCTTATTCCTGCCCCTTGGTTACCCTCAACAGAGTAGGGTTGAAGTTATTTTGTTTTGAACAGTAAACTACTGAAATTAGGATGTTAGATATTCTGTGAACTACATTCGGACTTTAGCATTTTCTCCTTTAAAAACAAACAAATGCAACACAGCTTAATATTTAAATATAATAATTGCAGGGCTTTGACAACGGAAAGTAAATGCAGACTCTACTGATTTCTGCTTTTTTGTGGTTGTTATTTTCCCCAAATCACAAAAATTAAGATTTTAACTTCTTCACTAATACACAATTCTTCCCCATAAGGTGTTATTTGACATGGAAAGTATTTAGCTGCAATCTTATTGACTCTGCCACTAGCTGTGAGCAGCACCATTTTAAGAATAATCAATGTTCTGCTGAAACTCCAGGATTTCAATAGCAAATCTTAATTAGGATTACTCCATGGTAATTCTTGGGGAAGGCTTGCTTTTTATGCCCACTTTTTGTGAAGTGACACTTATTCAAATTATCTTATCTCTAAATGCTTTTTACCAGAAATTCAATACTTTTTCCTTACAATTCGGAAGGTAGTCAAAGTATTTCAGTTTGCAGAAGTACTGAGAGCTATTTTTGTGAGGAAAACAAAACACATTAGGATTTAAGTTGTGCAAGACTGAAGGACAGAATACATTAATTTATTAAAATCTGTCAATTTTATATATACTAAAGTGTAAGATATGCTTCAAATATCTCTTTAACAAAGCTAGCCAAACAACATAGTGATGATGATGTGCTATGAACAGCATTTGCAAGGCTGTTTCAGCATATACCGACAGTGAGACTAACTAGGAGAAGATGTTTCATCTTCACTCTTTTTCTCCATTATATATCCCACAGCAAAGAAAAGAGAGAGATTACTTTCTCCCAGTCCTTTGAAAGAACAAGGAACCTTACAGAAAGTTTGTATCAGAAAAATTGTTGCAGAGCAGTGCTATTCATGATTTAATTGAATTTTAAAATCTCCCAGATGTATCACTAATGTGATAGCAACAAATTTCGCCCAATTTAGCACTTCACTGTCTTAACCATGCATTTTTTAGAAACATTTCATAATAACATACAGTTGCACATCAGCTGCCCTTTTCAAACATGTAATTTGTTCCAAGCCCAATGACTAATAAGTAGTCAGGTACAAGCACCTTCACG
>JAWWES010000041.1:23248996-23276482 GCA_035583135.1 Lophotriccus pileatus
CACGTTTGTAATATATTTTATTTTTATTTTAATACCAAGTATCAAAAATATAAATTGCCATTATAGTAATATGGAATTAATCCTGAATTAGGTGTTGCTTCTCTTATTTGCTCTTCGCCATTTTCTCTGTTTCCTGGTATTTGATGCTGCTACTCCTCAGCATGATCCTTGCAAGTTAATGAGAAAATGCCTCCTATCTTCTGATTTCCGAAACAGTCTTGGGCTTTGAGCACAGCAACACTGTGGGGGCATTGCAATTTTGTTTTCTTTGTATTTACTACTGCCAGAGAAAGAAAAGTATTCCAGAATTTAGAGATCAACCTTGAACTGAGTTAAGGCGAAACCATTTACAGTGAGACATCAGACTAAGTCCAAGACAAAAAAGGTTCACATCCTTTATTTTAAAAGTTGAAAAAAGAGATTTAAAAAAGATAAATACCAATATTGAAACATGGGAATATGCCCGAAAACAACTACCTTTCCCAGCTGTCACTTAGGATTTTCTCCTAAGCCACAATCTTGCCCATGGAGTCAAGACAGTAGTACTGCAGCAGCCCACCCCAAGCACTGCCTTTCAGGATCATTCCCCACTCCTGCCTACCCTCTCCTGAAGGAAGAATGCTTACCCATATCTGACAGGCAGGAGGATTCTGGTTTCAATGGAAAATCAATGCTGTTTCAAAATATGTTTTAAATGCCTACTTATTCTCTCCTAATTTGGGGAGCTTCATGACAGTGCAGCTTTGGTTCATCTACCTGCTGGCTGAAAAAGCTCATGCTGATCCTTTTGCTTTTGTGAGAGGAAATAATACCTAAACAGCCTCCCAGCTCTTGCTCATCTCACCCAGGCACACCCCCAGTCTTGTGGAAGGCAGCTGAACTGCATCTTACAAGTTCATACGGCAAAATTTGGCACTGTGTTTCACTAAAGTCTTCTTATATACTACTTTAATTTGAGCTTTAACTTACTTTAGAGGCCATAATGTGACAAGTTATTACCCAGGTATCAAGTTGGCACCTTCCTGCCTCCACAACCACTACACCTACACATAAATGCTGTAAAGCTGGAGAAGGGGATAGGAAAAAAAAAAAAAACACCTAACCAAGATAACAGCAACCTGTAGAAGTCTCCTGCAACAAGACACATTGCGATGTCACACTATTCTCACAACATCTTTGAACCACTTGAGGGCTGACTTTCAGAAGCACTGAAGGAGCACATGTAATCTGAAGGAGCATGTAAGGATCACTTGAGGCAACAGGGAAATGATCAGGTAGCCTCACAGAGAGATATTCTGTGCTGCAGCTTCATTTGTGCTTGGTTATCACTAACAGCAGGATTTACGATTACCTGGAATCAGTGAAAGGCAGCTCCTTGGGACTAGACACATAAAGGGCCTTAAGAATATACTGTAAGAAATTTACCTGGTAGAAGGGTCTAAGCTGACTGCCCCAGCAAATGAGCCACAACACTGTGCAATTCAGTCTACCTGCTCATAGTTGCCAGAGTACACAGAGGCTCCCTACTCAAAGAGGAAAGGTGAGCAAAATGCTACAGCTACGTATCGATAGGGGATGCTCCAAATATATGTTGGTTGGGACAATTTTTAAACAGCTACCCTCCAGAATAAAATTTATAGAGATGAATTAGGCCTTGAAGCTTTCTATACAACATTTGGGGTTTTTAGGAACTCAAGACAGTTTGAGGAGACATTTTGAGTGCAAGTCAATACAGTAAACCCCAAACTTCGAGGAAAACACATAAATCCTTCTCTGTTCAGGAATCAAAATCCTAAGTAACCTCTTGGTATTAAATTCTAAGATACACAGTTCAAGGATAGAGCAGGGACTGCCTAGGGCAGGTCTGGCTTTAGTTGCCTTCTCCGAAGGGATTCAATTTAATTCTCATGAGAATGTCTTTTCAAACCAGAAACTGTCTTGGCCAAGGCACTCTCAACCTTGTAATTATGACTGAATTAAGCTATGAAGAGTGATACCATACCAAGACTGTAGGCTATGGGCTAGGTACTTTCAAAACCTAAGTCCTGGATTCTGTTATCCACCTTAAGGGTTATTAACAGAATTCATAAGAAATGGTCTCAGACCAGAAATCAGGACTCAAAAACAAGTTCCTTACCCAGTAGACTACAGAGTCACTCTTGCTTACACACTTTAAAAAGAGTAGCTGAGCCAGAGACAGAAAACTAAAACACACTCACCACTAAACACTGGTAACAGTTGGTTCTACTTCCTAGAAAAGGGGAGGTATAAAATTGAATTCCTTTTCCTACCCTTCCTGGCACATATAGGGCAAAAGAAGGAATCCAACATTTATCTCCTACAGGCTGTTCTAGGAGCCACTTGACAGCTGTATAAAAAGGCAACAGATTTATTTCTCTCTGGTTTGGAAACAAAGAAGCAACTAGAGCAGGCCTGATTGACTGAATTGATGAGAAGACTTGACACAAAAGCTGGCTAGTTTGTATTTCTCATTTGGATTTAATAATGAATCAGGAACTAACATACTTGTCCTGCCAAGAGTTGTCACGTTTGGTATGTACAAAAGCAAAAGTACATGCTTAAGACAGGAGCATAACATCTATATGTTAGACAGGAGCACAAGGATTACTTTTTGAGAACCTGTTGTTTAGCATACAAAGTTTCAAGTAAAAAAAAAAAAAAAGAAAATCAGAATTGTCCCATAGTTGCAGCCATTTCTGAAACTCCAGCAATAACTCCATGTGCAGGTACTAAGATAAAAATTGATTAATTAACAATACTTCCTGATCTCAGTTAATCTTCAATAAAAACTGGGTGATTGCAAAGTACTCTGACACTGTTAACAAAAAAAGGTGTGGCCTTGACCCTGCAGAACTCCAAAACTACAAAAGAAAGTAAGTAATGGTTATAAAGACAAAAGTTAAGCTTCACAATGAATATGAGACTAAGCATATGACCTCTGACTGCTTCTGCATAAAACTGTTATCTTTAAACAAGGTAAAAAGTTGCCAATTCATAGGAAAAAAATGTCTTGCATGCAATTGGGATCAAAAGGGATCAACGTACAAGGAAAATAAAACACAAAAGAAACCCTGAAACTTCAAATACCTAGTTTGTAGTGTTTTCCAAGTGTCATCGTAATGGAAGATCTCAAACCACTGGCCTTCACATCTCATTTTTTACCCACCAAAGCTCAGTTTTCAAGCAAAAATTGTTTAAAATTTTGGCTGAAAGTTAATTCCTAATTTTGAATACTTTCTATTACAACCACCCCAAGCAATTATCCTTTTTTTTGCCCCACTAATATCACTAATCTTGGAAACAACATAAAAAGGCAAGATTTTAAGATACTACTCCTTGTATACCAATATACATTTTCTCTTTTTTTGGTATAAAGAATTAAGAAAAAAAGATACAAACAATACTGAAACATGTCTGAATTACTCAATGAGCAAGGAGTTCCATTCTGACTAGAACACCTTTAAACCAATCTCTCCAGCCTGAACAGAATACATTATGAAGTAATAAAACCTTGCCAATAGGTTTACACATCTGTAGCTCATAGTGGTTCATACAATATTAAATAATAATATTTATCAGCAAGATTTCCTTAATAATGACAACTAATACTTTAAAACCACTTGTGCTAACATGATCTTCAACTTACCACATTATATTCAGATTGGTACTTCACACATAATTGCATAGCAACCTCCTATAAAAGTTACTTCACTGAAACATCGTCATATACTTGAAAGCAATTATTTCATCCTCATTGGGAAAAGCAATCTTTTTGTGTATATCTTTTTTCCATTTCTCTGTTCTAGTCAATATTCAATATAAACATCTCCTTAACTTTATATACTTTATTATTATCACTTTCGTTACTGTCATCTGACTGATAGCTGGCACAATATAATGCATCATGCATGATAACCATGATTAAAACACTATTTAATTGACTTAAAGACTGTGACTTTAAAAGACCAGCTCAGGTTCGAAGATGGTTAATTATGCACTTAATGAGCTTCAGCTTATTGGGTTTTTTTCTTCATACCTTCAGCATCACAGGTTCTAGACTGACACTACTCTGATGGAAGTTTTACAAACAAATAAAATTGAATACAAGTGGCTCCTTGAGCAATTAAATTAATATGTAGACTTATTTTCTACAGATTCCTGTTTTATACTTGACAGGAGAACTGACTGAAGCAACTTTCATGGAGAATTTGTAAAGGCTTACACTCCAGTCATCCACACTCCCTGGCTCTAACAGCAAGTATGGCTTCTTTCCCACCGCAGCACCACTGAAGAACACCTCTAGGATCCTCATGTTTACCTGGATGTTTGTAACACTTTAGGAACAGGTTATATTTGGAATTTTTACCCATTATTACATCTGGCTAAAATGGGGGAGGTGGAGGAAGGCAAACAGAGTCATTCATACAGATTCCCTTCCCTTAAGAAACTTCAAAAAAAGTACAGACCAACCTCCTGAAAGCTATCCCAAAAGGATTAAAAAAGATTAAAAACTGAGCTAAAAGCTCCCAGTTGCTCAGGCAGAGACCTAGTGCCAATGGTTTTACACCACGTGCTTCCATTTCAGTCACCATATCCACATCTTACACAAAATTTCCTCCCTTCCTTCCCTGGCATGCAAAAGATCCTCCAGTAACAAAAGGGGGACCCAGCATCCTGGCAAAACCAGTGACATGTGGGCCAATGCCAGATAGGTTATTTGCTCTCTCAACTTCACAGTGTCATTTCTAGCAATGTCACATAAAACATGTTCAGGCTTCCATATTGTCTTATAAAGTACATTGTGCCCAGGCATTGATATTGGCTCCTTCTCTTTTTATTAGAAGTTTTGAGAAAGAAAAGGCATTAAGAAGTGTGCTTGTAAGAGAATATTTTCAAGGCTTACAGGGAACTGCTCCCAGTAAGATTGTACATTACACTCCTGCACTGAGCAAATGATAAACGCTCAAAAAGACCAGAAGGAATCCTTGCTCTGAGAGCATTTCCCCTCTGCTCTCCACCACCTCAGTGTTCTCAAAGTTTACAGTGAAATAACAGATTAACCAGTTGAGCAATTTACCAAAGGTTGCTCAAATTATGTCATAAATTCATCTGTCCAGGTCCAGAGACTGTTTATGACACCTGACAGTCAGAGCCCATTCCTAGTGCTAAAACCCCAGCAACAACAAAAAAAGAGTGATCTCATCAACAAGCGTGACTCCCACCGCTCTCCCCATAGACCTTTCCAGAACTATTTGGCGCCCAGCGCTCACATCCCTTCTCCGCCGGGCGGGGCGGGCGGGGGGCGCGGAGCCCCCTCAGAGCCGCGCCGCCGGGGCCCGGCCCGCTGTCCCCGCCCGCACGTGTCCCGCCGCGCCGGGGCTCCCACCTGAAGAAAAGTTTGGAGAAGATGTTCGCCTTCTCCAGGGGGGACCTCTGCATGGTGCCCGGAGCTGCGGTGCGATGTGCGGGGACCGGAGGCAGCCGCTAATTGCTGACGCCTCTCTCGCCCTCCTCTCCCTCGGCTCTCCCACCTTATCCGCCCGGCCGCTCTGATGTCACCGCCCGCCTCCTGCCTCGGCCCCTCTCCCCGCCTATGCTTTGCCCCGGTTCAAAGACGGGCGGGCAGGGGCCCCAGCCCGCGTTCTGCCGCCGCCGCTCCTCCCCTGCCTCCCCGCCGTGCCCGGCACCGCGCACCGGGCGCGCCCCGCGGCTGCCCCCGCTGCCTTTCCCCTCCTCTCCTTCCCGGCTCCCCGACGACTCTCGCCCAGCCTCTTACCTCCACCTGCCGACTCCGCTTTGCGAATTACCCCACCCTAGGTCCTCAACCTCCTTCCAGCAACGAAGACCCTCGCCCGATTAGGGGCCGAGGAGGAGAAACTGGCCTTCCAGACGGGCCTTCTGCCTTCGCTCCAGGGCAGCAGGGACAGCCCCCTCGGGGCACGGAGACTCCCTGGCCCTCCCGAGCGCGCAGGTCCTCACCGCAAAGCCTGCCCCAGCACACCGCCCACCTGCTCGCAACCCCCGGAGACCCGTAGGAGCTGAGTCCTTTAGTGCGGTTTGGCCTTGGTGGGTACCGAGGGCCCGGGCCAGAAGCCCCCGCTCCCCGCCCCGGCTGTGTGCAGTCCCGCAGGGGAGCGCAGCGGCACAAGGGCTTGGGGCGGGCGGGCAGCCCAGGGGAGGGTGCACGGCAAGCGCGATCGTACCCACTTTAAAATATACTTCCTTCAGTTTTTCAAGTTTTTTGGCAGGCACAGCTACCTGAACCGAAAGGAATGAGAACTGAAGTTATATCCTTAGTAAGTTTAGCCCAAACACGCAGATCTAACACTAAAGCTATTTATGAAACTTTATACGTGTGTCATAGAAACAAAATCACTGCTTTCAGAGTGCGCAGTAGAAAGCATGCTTGAAAGAGACAATTATGACAACAAGCAGGAAAAAGGTGTGATTTATTCTGTATAAGATTTATTTGATCCTTTATTGTGCTATTTACACACTCCAGTGTCCTTTCACTTCTGTGATTTAAAACAAAATAGGGACGTAAAAAGCCATGCTTTCTTAAGCATGGAGTCCTTGCTCCCTAAACTGGCTCTGTAAAGTAGTGAACGTACCTTTCTATGGATTTATAGCTTGAGCTACACTTTAACCAGCTGTTACTCTCTGCAAACTTCGCAGACATTTTTTATTTCACCGTTTCTCGGTACACCCCACTGTGTTTTCATAAAGAATTCCTCTCCGCCTTGGCAATTCTCCCTCGCAGACTGTGGATAACCAAGAAGTGGCTTCTTACCCTGCCACCGCACCGTGCTCCTTTGTGTCTCAGACCTCCCTCGGATTCTTCCCCATTCTGCTTTATTAATGACAAAACCAGTAAGAAACGAGGGGCAGGCAGGACTCCAGGAAACTGTCCGCATTTTATCATGTCTTCAGACAATAGTAGAGGCAGGACTAAATCCGCCCGGGCTCCAGGACAGCAACGCGGAGCCCTTCAGGCACCCTGCCACCTAGTGGAGCCGGACCCGGGTCGGCACCCCGCACCTCATCCCGCATCGCACCGCCGCCGGGAGAAGGCGGCACCGGCCTCTGCGGGTGTTTGGTGCCGAGCGCCAGGAAGGCACCTTCCGCAGCTCCCTAGTGCGGCAGTGACAGCCCGTCACACCTTCAGCGCCTCCAACGATCAGGGCGCTCAAGTAGGAATGCGAATCACGATTCAGATCCCTCCTCTGCGGGAGCCTCGGCAGGGCTGGGATCCCACGCACTCCATCGGCCTTTGAAAGAAGTTCTTTGAGTAGGCCCTGACATGCAGATCACTAAGTCCCCAAATTTCTTCCACTTCATTAAAAAATGGTGAAACGCTAAATTAGAGACAGACTGGAAACAGAGTCTTCTGACCAATACACGCCCTCCTGCTATACGGACTCTTTCCCTTCACATTGCTGGTACAGGTGAAGAAAGCAGAAACTGAGCAGGAGATTAGACTTTTTTTTGTGTGATTTACATTAGAAAATGAGGTATGTTAGTCATTTAAAACGATTCATGGATCAGGTCCAAACTGCTTAAAATGTCAATAGGTAATGAAGTATTTTTCATAACAGTATCTCCCTGTTGCTATTGCCACCAAACCCGATTTATGTGCATTTGGAGCAAATTTGGGACTAACAAAGACATCCCATCAATCATTGTTGATTATGTAATTTTTTTTACATGAAAAATTCCACCACCTTTCCCTAATTTTGAACATTTCTTTGCCTACTTTCTTAAGTATCAGCTTTGGCTATGTTAAGCATCACCAGCACCTGCAGAGTAATTATTACTCTGCTCTGTGAGCTAATAGTTTTGCAAATAATTCATCTGCTTTCACACACACCCCAGAGTCACAAACTCCTAACTAGTTTTGTTTTACATAGTTCTTGTCATTTTTCTTTCATGTGTCCACAAAGTTTCCACCAGTAGATTTCCTTGCTTATTTCAGAGCCACTCTTATTCCTTATTTTCTCAGGGATCTTGAACATACTCATCTGACATGAATGTGAAACTTGTCATTAACATTACTGTGAGTAGGAATAAAATGTAGTATTTCTATTTTTCTCTAGGGACTGAAATACCTCCAAATTTCATTTACATGATCTTCTTTCACTTCTACAGAAACGCAACTTGATACATCGAGACAACAAGATACATCTTTAGTGGTATCCACATCCACCATCTATTGACTTGACTCAACAGAAAACAGTTTAGTTAATGTAGTAGTGTTCAGTCAAAGGTTGGACTCTATGATCTTGGAGGTCTTTTCCTGCCTTAAATGATTCTATGATTCTAAGAAACTAATTATATCTGAATTTTTGATTAACTAATGTCAGTGTACCAAGGGGTAGAAATTATTAGTAGAAAAAAAGCTTACCATCTCCTCAGAATGTTAAGCAAAGTAGCTGTCAAAGCTAACACTTTAAGTCACTTTTTTTCTTGTGTAAAATGCAGAAGTGTTTTGTTCAGTTTCTTAATTCTGATCTTCAGAAAACTTTATTCTTTAAAATAGCCCTGACCAAAAGAAAAAAAAAGAAAGTACCTTGCTGCAGTGATAGGCAGAGAGAAAAAAGGCATAAGGGCTTTGTTTGGTAATTGAAGCAATCTGCCCTACCAATCACATTTCTAACCAAACTCCCCAATTTTTCTGAATCTTTTAATTAACTAGAAACTATTTGTGGTTTTTTTGGTTGGTTGGTTGGTGTTTTTTCAATGCTTCATTCAACCCCAGAGCGGTCTGGTCTATTTTCCATATGTTTGGGGGTTTTTTTTTAATAAAAGAAGATAACTTTATCCACAAATCTGACAATGGTCTTTCTCTCAAGCTTCCCTGTGCACTCAGTTGGACCTGGGTTCACTTCCTCATTCCAAGTGATTTAAATAATGGTGGGAGGCCTTGCTTCAAATCCTCTTAGATGGATGCCCTTAAAATATGTGTCAGGTATAGCTCAATATCTCTTGTGAGATGGCTTAACTTCATCTAACTTTCAGCTTCTTTTGGGAGCAGGGAAAAGAGTGTGGACACCTTTCCATAGGGCAGGGCTCCATTCTACCCTACAATTGTCATTTACAAAGAATTGATTGCTCTGTCTCAGAGCTGCTTACACGCCAAGAAAGACTCAAAATAGTAAAGCAGCATCAATGAAAGAACTTTGTCAACTTCAGTTATAAATATATGTATAATATTCAACAAAAGCATTCTACCTGATGATTTACAAATATCTGCTTTAGTTGGTGAACTCCCCAGAGTATTCTCTAGTTGTGGATTAATTAGCTATATCTCACTAGTTTGTTAATTTTGGCTTATACTACTATGAATTCCAAAGACCTTCTCTATTCCCAGGAAATATAATGAAAACTGAATCCTAACCAAGATAAAAGCTATAGCAGCATTCATTTAAAAAGTAAACTATTCACAGATATTTCCCAGACAAATACATTTTGAGTCCACAATTATAATACTTTTAGAATACAGATGGACATGCAGAAGATGCCAGACTGAGAGCTGCTGGATCCATTTACATAAGCCAAAACTGTATCCCAATACATTATCTTAATACTGCTAAAATTGCTTCAACCAATGCTTCCAGTATTTGAAGATTAACATTCTTAATCTGTGCACACCAGATACTTTTAGCAAGCAGAGTCATGTACGCTTTCCCACACTGCATCATCAGTATCTGACTAGGTCAATTCAGTGCATGGTCTCAATAAATACTGAAAGCATCTTAATACTCCAGGAAAACTGCACACATCTTCTACCAGGCAGGTATTTCTGTGACACAGTGTCTGGACCTGGGACATGAAATACCGTAAAAATACCACACCTTTTGTTTTGTACATGCAAAACGAGCAGATGACCACATTTTGGTAAGCTCTTACATGGAAATCACAAGAGGGAGGGAAAACAGCGAAGAATACTTCACAGGCTTGATGTAAAAAGAGAAGAATAGCTGTGTGTTGGTGTTTAGTGCAACTCATACTGATTTTGCAGAGGTTGATTCTACAGGTCCTACAGACTAATTTCTTCAAAGCACTTCAAACTGCACACAATTTTCAACAAAAATTATAACATCATACTAGAAGGAACCATCAGACAAAAGGCAGATATATTCATATGCTGCCTTTTGGTCCATGAAGTTAACTACCACTACAAGAACACCTTTTTAAACTGGAAGGTATCTTTAAGCCTTTGACACACAATAACAGAAGTGAAAATGTATTATTTCATTCAGAAGCACACGATTTTGTAACAACCCATTTGTATTTATATCGATGCATCAAAACCAGTAAAACTTCTAGATCTACTAAAGTGTCATTTTGATCTGCCTTGCTACATGATCTATCAAAATATTGACTGAAATCTTGCTGACTAAGCTTATGTCAAATACAGTACAGAAGGAACTAGAATCTGAACAGAGGAAGTTTAGACTGTGGCCTTGATTACATAAGAAAGTCATACTACTCATTTTTCTAAAAGATTTCTTAAAATGCTGAAAGCCCTGCTTTTAGTAACCCTCATAATATCAAGATCTGTGGTGAGTTTCAACAGTTTGGATACAGCTTAACCAAAAACAATAATTTTCCTGGCAGATAGGGCACTTAAAAAAAATAGAAAAAAAAGAGAGATTTTTGACATATTGAAGCTAATGAAAAAAACCAACAGAACAGTTATCAGAGGTAGGGTACATTTTTTCCCTTTACACTTGATAAAATATATTTGGTTCTTTGGAAGCCACAACAGAAAATAGTTTTCTGAAAACTTTAGGGTTTGTTTTCTTTCAGTCCAGAATAAGAGTGAGGGGAACCTGAGAATCCCAGTCTGACAAGCTTGCAAGGTTTATGTTTCCAAAGATAGCTTTACCTTGTTCCTCTTCATACTGTCATGTAATAATCCTAGAACAATGATATTATTGAGGTTAAAAGGGCAAAAATCCAAGACTGATACCTTCTGTGACTCAGTAAAAGGCACATGCCAGCAATCCTTAATAGTTGAGCAACAAAGATTATTGAACCACCTAGAGCATAACAAAAAGTGCTTAATCATTTACAGCTGCTTAAAAGAGAAAGAGCTTGAGTTCCTGACAGGGCACTGAGACAGGAATCATCTTTACCGGAATCTTACTGCAAAGATCATGCAGTATAAACTCTGCCATGTAAATCCATGCAGCTCAATGAATCCTTCTTTTTGAAAGTGTGCTAATTTTGGTGGATGCTATTCTTGCCTAAAACAAAAGAACTGTAAGGCTTGGTCTTTTCTTCTAGTCTTGAAATAGCCTAAAACTGCCACTTCAGTAAGGAAGTTTCAAGTAAATATATATATATACATATATATATATATATAAAAAGGAGGGATAATCTCCCCCCCTAAAGATACCCAAGGATTTTGAGCTCACTGTGGAGTAAAGGGGCAGACAGGGCTCCACATGAAGACAAGGGGCTTGGTAGCATACAATCCCCATGCTGAGATTCAGGTTAGTAGGTTAAAGCCCTGTGTTTAGTCAGGCTTCAGAAAACCAATAATGTTTTCACGTACAAAAGAATAAGGATTGGGTTGCTGACTGACATTTTCACAAAGGATTTTCTCCCAGCCAAAATGAGAAGCGATGTCTTTTTTCTTTTTCTTTTTTTTTTTTTAATGGCAGCTGTCAACAGAATATCATGAGTTACTGAGTTTAATTAAAAACCTTTCACATTGGACACAATGAAAAATTTATACAAGGTTAAAAGTTTCCCATTGTGAGATCTTGCAGCTACTTGTGCTAAGCCAAACAGGTGCAGCTGTATTTTAAATAGTTTAGATTTTTGAGGCTAAAAGCAAGACCTCTGAGGGTGAGTAGACTTATATCAAGCTATGATTTACATAAGTGACAGCAAGAGAAATCCACCGCTATATAGCTATGGAAGATAATTGACTTTTTCATTCATTTATTTATTTATTTACAAAATACTCTGTGACTTTGCTGCAAGAAAAAAGTTTATATTACAGAATAAGAACTGTGTTAGACAACCACAGCACAATGGTATCAGTGACAAAGTGCATCAGCCCTGACACTGTCTGGAGAACTGGTTGAAAAAAGCATTCCTCCACTTGAAAAGGAATTCCTGAAACTTAAGAATTCCATTGACACTTTTTAATAAAAATTGCTAAGCATAAAGTTTGATCATCAAGCCCAGGCTGTTGCTATTGTAGGTAACTCTGCAGAGCAATCCAGTTCTGCACATCTCCAGATGATGTAGATCAAAAAATACTTCCCAGGGTTCTAAGACATTTAAGGCTTACTGTAAAATATTGGCTACCACTGTTAAGAGTGCAAAAATAAGACAGCAAGGAACATAAAGCAACTCAGGCCCCTTACTTTTCACTCAGTTATTTACTAAAAAAACCAAACTTTACATACTGAGGATATAATAACTGATATGTAGCGGAATAAAAAGCTGGTCAACCAAAGGTTAAGGTGCTTTGCAAAGACTTAAAAAACTGGTGATGAAATCCATGTTCCACTAAGTTCTGACCATGAACTTGCACCACGATCTCCCAGGCCTGGTAAGAGACCTAACCAGATGATCATTCTGAGAGGAGTTTCTGAGTTTGCCTTGCTAAAGCTGCTTCAGCTAAACCTGAAGACAGTCAAGCACCCACAGTTATGAGCTGCTTAGTGGTACCCAAGTTGGAATCCTTTATTTGAACTCTATCTTTTAAATGAGGAATGACATGCTGATTTGTTTTCTTTGGTTTGGTTTCTTTTCTTTTTTTCTGAAAGGAAAGGTACTCTTTGATAGAAGAAAAACCACAAACAAACAACAACAAAAACAGAAACCACCACCAAACATGTCAGGTGTGTCAGTTTCTTCCCACAGGAGAATGGGAGAATGAATAATCTCAGTTTTCTTTGGTATGAGCATGGAGAGACCTGGTAACAATGGGTTTTGAGAGAAAATAAGAAAAAAAGGACAAATTTAACAGCATTGAGTATTGAAATCACAGACTCAAACAGCCCTCAAGAGCTTATGGGAGAAAGGATTTTCAGATTAGGCTGCAGAATCTAAAAAGGCTCTTTTAAAAGTCAGTTTTATTTTTCTACCCAGGGATTTCTATAATTAGTTAGCTACAATTAGTACTATTATGTTGCTCAATGTCAGCACAATACTTTTAAAGTAAAGTTTAAAAAGCCAGGTATACACAAAAATAGTCATAACTAACAAATAGGGTTTATTACTTAAGAAATTGAAAATATTTGCAGACATAACAATTTTATTTTAACTGCATTTATCACAGAAATTAAAAATAGAAATTTAATATTCTAACCTTGGATAGACTTCTCCCTTGCTGGCTACAAAAACCTTAATTTACACTTCCCTGTGCCAGTATGATAGGAACAATATGATCTATTCATGCACTCTAGTGGGTTATAAATTAGTATAACCATTAAGGGAAAGAACCAACTGTGGGTTTAATTGTAGACAGCACAATGAAACAAGAGTGGACAACTAAGTTAAGAGACAGAAACTTATAATTAAACTATTTAATTATATTATACAGAAATGTAATGATTTCTCATCAAATATTTGTTTCAGTCTCATTCATCTTTTCTCAGAACAATGGAAAAATAATGTAGAGTTTAACGTAGAGAAAACAGTGTAGAAAACAATGAAAAAAATTACGTTTTTCAAATACAGGAAGGGCAAAAAAAAATCAAGCACTTCTGTCTACCCTTTTGCATAATACATAAGTAAAAGGAAATGCTTTTCTTATTCAATGCATAGTTATGCTGCGAAAGTCAACAACACACTGCTTTGTTCAGCTTGTAAGGACTCAGGACACAAACAAATATATACAAAGGTAAATATTTAATGCATTTACAATAATTATTTACCAAAATCTGAAATGCCTTTTTCTTAAGACCATCTCTATTTCTGTGAATTTAGGAGGCAACATTTGGTATATGCATTCTATCACACAACATCATTTACTGTAGCTTTATTTTCTTCACTGTGGTATGCTGTACAAGATCTTGGCTAGGGTTGACAACCACAGTAGATTGGTCTGTCATATACATTTGATTTGGCTGCAGGAAACTAAGAAGCTTTTATTGACACAAATTAAGACTACCTATGGTCAACTAAATCAGGATTCTACTCTCTTTTCTCAAACTACTTTCAGTTTGAAGGTAAGATACAACAAATAAGTGAGAGAAACTTTCAGACTGGGAGAAAACCTGTAAAAAGAAGAGGCAGCACGCATATTAGAGGCCCCTCTTTCAGCTCACCCTTTTCCCAACCTCAGCCAGGTTTCTGCCTCTCTGACTCAGGCAGACCAAACACTTTGGGAAGTACAGGTCCACCCAGTTATACGTGGGTGGGTAGGAAGATGCCCGGGATGCATAAGAGAGAAGTCAGAAAAAGAAGTAGGCATTTATGATTTTTAGAAAGAAGAAGTTAAATAGAGATGTGGTATGATTTCTTACCCTCTGCCTTAAGAGATAATTAAGAACACTAGTAAAAAGACCAAAGACAGGCTAAAAAAAGTTGAAGGTTGTGTGTCCTGAATTCTAGATGCTAAGCTGAGAGTAGAAACACTGAAGGCTAAAAGAAAAGGGAGTAATGGAAATAATTAACATTTATTCTTCAAAAATTAAGCCAGGAAAGGAAATAAGAGGAAAAGTTTTAAATGAATACTATGCTGAAAGATGCAGATATAACTCTACAGGTATGGCTATCACACCTCATTTCATGTGCATATTGATGAAAACAAATATTATAAATAGTAAAAAAAAACCCCAAACACTAAAATAGAAAACAACATATCCGTCTTGAGAAATGTCATAGGAATTCTGAATACTGAGCATATGAGGAGGCAGCTTTCCTCAGCCATAAGACATTTCTTTACCATTCAAACACTTTCTTGTCTAACTACAAATGTCTCTATTCTACTACCAATGCCTGGGGAAAAGATCACTCTCAAAACAGGCTAGAACACCAAGTGCCTACACCCAGTCTGACACATTCTCTATATCCAATGAGCTTAAGTTGGTAGCTTGCCACAAACACCCTGCTTCCACAGACAGGAACAGCAAACAAATTTCATTGCAAAAAGGCAGCCTTTTTAAAAGCAAACACCAAAAGTGTAACTTAACCCATCCAGACATAGCTGACGCCCATCAATAACCTTGTTAATATTAGAATAAAAGATTGACCGATAAACCAGTGAAGAAGGAATATCCTCCATATAACAGCTCATAAGAAGGGGATGTTAAAATTTTCTGTATAGGTATATGAGCTGTAAATACATAGAGACCAACTCATTCCCACTTGGGATATTCCCCAGGAACACATTCATGGGAAATTAAATTAAAACAGGTGTGGATCAGTGCTGCCCCAACAAGAGAGCAACTGCTTGGTGAGATTTCCCTGCCTAATCCATGATTTTCAGGCACTGAGTTTCTATTAAAAAAAAAAAAATCCTTCGTGTTCTTCTAGGAAGTTGGCATTTTTTCTGAATCATTCAGCCAAACTGCACCCAGGACCCACACCCATCACAGACTTGCAAAACTCAGAACTCTCCAGATATCATTTCTCTAAAAAGGGTCCTTACATCCTGCCTCCTGCAATTTTATATATACATTTTTTTAGTGCTGAAAGAATGAAGGCAGAGAAAGGTAAACTGTAGCCTAACCAAATCAAACGGGATGTTTCTTAAGTTTCTGCTGCAACTCAGTAGCATATAAAGCACATGATGCAAAACGCAGCCTGATCAATAGAAAAATCTCCTTTTTGCCTTTTAATCATCCCTGCATCAATTACACCTACTACTCCCATGTACCATGCTTTTAACTAAATTTATTTTCAAACAGCAGTTTCAATGCTGTTAACTGAACACTACATTACCAAATGGGAAACAGTGCCTTTCTTTATCTTTAATCCACTGTTCGCATTATACCTTTGTCATTGCTGTTTTGATCATTAACTGTATCACTAGAAACGGCTTAATAATTACTCATTGCTTCTTAGAAGGCTTAGTATAAAATTCTTCCTGATTCCTCAGGTTTTCTGGAAAAAAAGTATTATTCATGTTTATACCTTCCCCTGTTGGAAATATTTTAATACTATTCCAATAGATAGCTGCAGCTTAAATGGAGTCTTCCAAAAGTATTATAAGTACAGCAGTGACAGTAACAGTTCAACAGAGCAATCAGATGTTTGGATTGCTTGATCATAGCAGAACCCATCTGTAATGAAAAGCAGTGCTTCCTGTAGGTCTTCTACAATAACGGTGCAACAAAACATACACTATTACTGTTTTGCAGAAAAACTCCCCAAACCAGGATATGTATTTATCATCTTATGCTCAAATTTAACCAGCACCTGCTGGTAATATAACAGGCATTAAATATTTTAGATGATCACCATTATGCACCCGTGTCTGAAAATATGCATTTTCTCTATTTGTAAAAAACTTTAAAAAATGTCCAACAGACCTTCTTAAACTTTGTATATTTATAGGAAGTCAGACGTTTCAAAGTCTGTAGTGTTGTAGTCCAATTTACTTTTTTGTACTTGTATAGTTATATCTTTGTAAAATTGGTGTAATAAATTGGGAAATTGTCTCTTTCATTAAAGAACAAATTAAGGTGTAACTGATGGTGTTGAGCCACATGCTTCCTCCACATTTACAAAACAATTATCACTGTAGCAAATCTTGAATATCTAACAATTACATCCCCCAAACATTACACAGAGTACATTCAGAACCAATAGATATGTAATGCAAGCAAAGGTATTGATAAAGAAGAGAAACTGCATGAAATTATACATAACAGACACAAGACAAAGGACTTCATATAAGTGATGTGAAATAAAGCAAGACCGAGACACCAAGTAGGAAGGAAAAAAATTTTCAAGGGCACAAATAGGAAGCACAAATACCGCACTAGTTCTGTGGAAAATGATCTTGGAAGCCGATTCAACGATTTAGCAAAGCAAGTAGGGGCAAACATGGAGTTGTGAAATGTATTAACACAAGTCGGGAATATAGACCATACAAGGCAGTTATGCTGTTACATTTGGTCCTGGGGCTATAGCTCAGCCTCTGAATCCGTTTATTGGGCGTGTAAGTGTAAGACAGCGTAAGACAAAGACTATGGTGTAGGAAAAGACCTAAAGAGTGATGTGCTAATTTTTGTAACCTATAAGACCCATATCTTCAAATACATCTAAAACTGACAGTTTATCCTCCTATCTACCAAAAACAAGACCTACAATAACTTGCAATAGAGGACTAGAAAAGTCTGCAGTCTCCCTCTCAAGACAAGTTACACAAAATATCTGTCTAGAAAGTTTTAGCTATGCCCCATTTTGTTTCAGTGCAAGGGTTGGGCTGACTTCTTGAAATCTGTTATGACAGGTTAACACCACATTTTGAGAATTCTTCACCTGAATCAGCTGTAACATTGTGTCAAGCGTATGAACCCATCCCCAACCTCAAATGAAATCTTGTTACAAACTTCAGCACGTGCAGACAAAAAGATGTGGTTTCATTCTTACTCCTGGCAAAAATCCAAAAACTTTAGGCATGCACCCATTAAAGCACAGATTTAGCTTATCAAATTTCAATTTACTGACTTCATATATTTCATTTACTGCATTAACAACATAATAACAGGACTTTTCTGAAAAATGCCAAAATATGATTCCAAATGGAGATGGGATTTTCACACACATACAATATAGAGGCTGCTCGAGTGGTATGAGATGCATGGAGCTACAGGCATAATGTGGATTTGGCCATAGCTCAAGAACACTTCATTCAGTCCCTGGCCTTGCTGCAGAGGGTAAAAGAAAATCAGCAGATGGGTAACTACTCATCATCTCCTCAGAAATTCTTTAGTTTCTCTTTAAGTTCCCAGGTTGTGAACTTCTTCCTCAATGACTCTAAATTTCAGAGACATCTACACAAAATGAATTTGTGTAGGAGTTTAAGCTCTGTGCCTCTGCCTAAAAGAGGCTATTTGCTTGAGCAAGACAAAGCAGAAGACTTTCTGTTGGTAGTATTCAAATAAACTTATTTTAGCAGAAATTACAAACAAGAAAATTTTCCTTGATCCAAAAGAATTGTATATTGCTTTTTCTCAAATAAAAATGAAGAGTCTGAAATTACACAATATGGATACTAGAACCAAGCATTTCCACTAGAAACCATCTAGGAACTATCATTTCAGAGGGATCTTGCCCTTCAAGGACTCCATGCCCTCTCAACTGGAAATTTATTTTTCTTACCCTGACACTGCATCACCTTTTGTCTCACAGATCTGGAGAAGAGACGAAAGCAAAATATCTTGGTACCAATTCAGGAAAGACAAAAGTCCCTCTGACAGATCAAAACAAGCATTCAAAAGACAGAATTGTAATGACACATTCTGTGAATACATATACATACTCAAAACCTGCTGGTACACATTATGGTCCCTGTGTTACCTGGGGCTCTGGCATTCCAAGATTGTCAGTTAGTAGCCACAACATGACACGACATGCCTCTTTGTTGTTGCCTGTGATACAGTATTTTCTACATAATGATTTTGGCTTTGTACCCTCACAGCTATAACATCACAATGTGTTGCAAAATGATCAGCGGATGTCAAGAGCAAGTAAAGCAAAAGACTGTTCTGCTAATGCATGCAAATAAAAAGGCCTGAATAACAAACATATGCTAAACAGATGTCATATTGACATGCCAAAGTAGAAACAATGCAAGCAGAAGAAAAAAGATAAATTAAGTTATTTGCGAGCATAAACAACCTTAACACTGCTTCCAAATGCGATGGAGAAACCGAATTCCTTTTTTCCAGGCTAGTACTCTTTAAACTTAAAAAATGCTTAAAAGTTCATGTTAATTACTTACAAAATTAGTTTCTATCAGCAAACACTACTGTCTACAAGTTTATTTGTAAATAATCATGCTATGCTGTTTAGGTAATGTAGATGAGGTTTAGATGGGGTTTGTCATATTAAACGGGTTTTTTTAAATGTGTTTTTCCAGCCTGTATTCTTGGTATAGAACACTAAACATACAGATAAAAAAATGACAAAACCTAACTTAAACTGATTAGGATCAAAATGAGTCCTGAAAAGAGTCAAGGCTTACAGAAAAATGGAACTTTCCTATACTCACCGCATAAACATATCATTTCAAGAGTTAGTTTCAGCTAATTTTTCTTACAAAGAAATTACTAGCTCGCGAATATAAGAAGTCCAATGCTGCATTTTCTTTCCTGGTATGACCTTCTCTGTCTCTGAACATTGATGATTTTAGACCAGTGTACAAAAGTACATACACTTAAGAATATGTAAAAGACTAACAGACATGTAACATTCCTCACTGTTTTTTAAACAAACAACTCGCAAGGTGAAAAAAAGCAGCAGAAATATAATGAGCTGCTCTAGATCAATGAGTGTAATATAGCGTAATGTTTCCTATGACTGAAGATGAGAAAACGGCACAATCATATTACAAAGACAGAAAACAAATTTCAGAATTGGAGTTCTTAACTACTGGAGTGCCAACTATTGCCATCTCCATGGCTGACAACCAAATTTCCACTGACTTCAGAAACTGGCATTTTTTGCACTAGGGGTTAAAGAAATAATGTATTTCTTTAGCCTATTGTATTAGCACACAAAACTACATCATACAACCTATACACCGCATGCACTAAAATGAATAATAATCATGAATTCTCTGTAAGCAGGTCTAAGACCAACTTATTAAGAAATAAGCGACAAACTTCAAATTACATCACCTTTATCAAAACCAATTTGTAAAGCAGTATAGGTGAGTTTTGTCATATCACAGGAACAGGAGTGGGTCCAATATGAATAAGACCCTTTAAATAAAATTTTCCAGTATTGGTAAAAGTTTTAGAAAATAACAACAAAATTGTTAAAATTTTTTTTTTAATGTTACCAGAATTGAATGTGTTGTCATTTATCAGCCTGGTACAATACACTTCCAAAGAAATCTATGTTAAGTCTTAACAGATTCTTAGCTACTACTTGCTAAAAAAAGTGCATTTAATTTAGTACCTCAGAATTATATAAATGCTTTAGTTTGAAGATCTCAAGGTGCGTTGCAAAAGTTAACGGATTAGGTAAGGTACACACAAGTACTGTGCTGACCGGGAAAAAAGTTGTCTCTTGCCTATATAGTATTAAATTCTTTTTCTGATGTGCAAAATTCTTTTTCTGATGTGCAAGCATCTGTGGCTTGTATGGAAATCAACAAAACCCTAAATATTTCCATATATCAAACTCAAGACTAAACCTTATTTCTAGGTGAGCTCCAGAGATTTGACATCACTGGCATAAGTGAAACTGCTGGGATGAGTCCTGTGAGTGGAGTGCCCTGTTGGATTGTTACAGGTTCTTCAGGAGGGATAGGCAGGGCAGAAGAGGCAGAGGGGTGGCACTGTATGTAATAGAAGGATTAGAATGTATGGAGCTCACAGCAGGCAATGGCGCAGTTGAGAGTCTCTGGATAAGAATCAAGGGGCAAACAAATATATGCCAGGACGATGATGCCAACAACTTATTCTTTGAGGAACTAAAGGACACTTCCAAATCAACTGACCTTGTCCTTATGTATAGCAATATGATTAATATAATAAATGAATAAATAAAGAGTCCTTCTGGACCAAACACACTTATGGGAGACTTCAACTTGCAAGAAATTAACTTGGACTATCACATAGCTGGTAGAATCAGGGCCAGAAGATTCCTAAAAAAAACTGTATGACAACTTTATGGAGCAGATACTAAGGGAGTTGACTCAGAAAGGCGCTCCCTTTGATCTGCTGCTTGTCAACAGAGTGGATCTTGTGAGCAAAGTGAAGATTGGTGGTCATCCTGGAAATCTGGAGAGGTCCCAGATGACTAGACTGTCATGATTTTCAATAAGGGCAAGAAGGAAGATGCTAGAAACTACAGGCCTGTCAGTCTCACTTCAGTGCCTGTTAAAGTTATAGAGAAGATTATTCTGGGAGGCATTGAAACACACCTGAAAGACACTGTAGTCACAACCAGCACAGCTTCATGAGAGAAAAGTGCTGTTTATCAAACCTGATTTCCTTGTATGACAAGGTAACCCATCTAGTTGATCAAGGGAAGACAGTGGATGTAATCTTTTCGAATTTCAGTAAAGTTTTCAATACTGTCTCTCATGGCATACTTCTGGACAAACTGTCCAGCACACAGCTGGATAAACACATCATGTGGTAGGTAAGTAATTGGCTCACAGGTGGAGCACAGAGGGTAATAGTGAATGGGGTAACATTAGACTGGTGACCTGTCACTAGTGGGGTTCCATAGGGTTCCATCTTGGTCCCCGCACTCTTCCACATGACTTGGATGCAGGGCTGGAAGGGATACTAAGCAAATTTGCAGATGATACAAAACTGGGAGGAGCTGTTGACTCCCTCGAAGGCAGGGAGGCCCTACAGAGAGAGCTTGACAACTCAGTGTTTACCACTACCATATTCCCTCGTGCCATATCCACATGGCTTTTGAACACTAGAGGGATGGTGTTTCCACCACTTCCCTGGCCAACTTTTTCCAATGCTTGTCTACCCTCTCAGTGAAGAATTTTTTCATGATATCTAACATAAACCTTCCCTGGTGCAACTTGAGGCCATTTTATCTCATCCTGTCACTTGTTACCTGGGAGAAGAGATCAACCCCCACCTCACTACGACCTTCTTTCAGATAATAGTAGAGAGTGATAAGGACCACCTGACCTCCTGTTCTCCAGGCTCAACACCACCAGCTCCCTCAGCTGCTCCTCATTAGCTTCATTAGCTTTGTTACCCTTCTGTGGACACGCTCCCGCACCTCAGCTTGCTTTCTTGTAGTGAAGGGCCAAAACTGAACACAGGATTTGAGGCGAGGCCTTACCAGTGCCAAGTACAAAGGGACAATCACTGCCCTAGTCCTGCTGGCCATACTATTTATACCACAAGCCAGGATGCCATTGGACTTCTTGGCCACCTGGGCACATTGCTGGCTCATGTTCAGCCAGCTGTCAAGCAAAGACAGTCAGGGCATCCCCGGTACATAACTGCTCCCACCTGGCTAATAAGGAAGACTTACAGCTTCCTGTTATTTTTCCCAGCTGTGACAGAGTACCTCAAATTATCATAAAGGTCTCTTCCACAGTTAGACACTTCTGCACATAAGCTTGGTGATAGCATAAGAATGCAAGCATAAAACAGCTGCAAATTAACATCTTTGGATGTTTTGCCCACATGGTATGTTACAACTGTTGGCATTTGTAACAATTTTAGCTCACATCACTGCGGATGTGGACGGTACCACAATTACCCTTGACAAGAAGACCTTAAGGCAGATGTAAAGGAGGTCCTGACTTTACTGGAAGAGATGAACGAGATAAAAGTAGCAAAATCCATTTAGCACATCCTAGGAATTCAGTGAGGGGCAGAACAGTTGCTCTCATAAGAGAAACTGTGAAGTTTTAGGAGCTCTGAATTACTAGTATCACTTTGGAGATAGAATTACAGACCACAATATAAAATACCATCCTGATTTAATAAACTCAAACAAAGCAAGTCCAGGAAGATGATATATGTGTGGGAGTTTTCACAATGCTCAAAGATTACCCTGATGAACAGCCCCAGCAGCTGTAAGAGATAACCAGAGACTTTACATCTTATGGTTATCCTATGATAGCAAAGCCATTCAGTATGCAGAAATGGCAATTAGATTGCATACTTTGCTAACAAAAGAAAAGAAAGAGAAAAAAAAAAAAAAAACCAAAAACAACACGAACCACTAAACATAATAAAGCAAAACCAGCTTTTCATTCGGTTCCTTTTCCAAGAAGCCATATTCCTTTTGCATTGGTCAGACCAAAATAAGAATGTGGCAAGTAATAAAAATATTATATGTGTGAAAAATACTGAAATATGTGGATAATCTTCAATCTTAACAAAACTGGTAAGATAAAGTGATATATCAGATAAAAAGTAATCAGTGAAGAAAGCTCAAAGCACCACTTGATCGTATAAACAGCCATTAGTAAACTCAAACATTTGAGTTTCTAAGAGACAGGCGATACTATTAGAAGTGGCTGCCTGAGTATAAAGCAAAGAGTGAATAGGCTGAAACAAGAAGGTACTCACCATTTAGGAACATGATAACGAAGTGGGAGTACTGCCAGTTAAGATTAAGGGAGTGAAATAGCGTATAACCGAGTAGAGATAGTGGAGGAATGAGGAATTTTTAACTGAGAGGTAACATCTAGTAACATCAAGAATTATTCTGACATTGACTTGTTACACAGACTAAAGCTTCCAGGCTATATGGAAAGAAGCTATAAATTTGCCTTACTGACACTAAAAAAAAAAAAAAGAAAAAAAAAAAAGAAAATATCTTCGACATCCTACTTCCTGTTCTAGATTTTTCTAACATTACTATGATAATAAGAGATTTTTTCATGACACCAGCAACCTAGCAATTCCTGAAAAGGATTCAGATTTACATCATGACCCATGAATTCCCCACTAAGTAGTTCAAGGAGTCTCATTTTGACAGTGGTTTAACTCCTCCACAAGAAAACAGATTTTACTAACAGAAAAATAGTTCATATGCAATTTATACTCAAGCGTTTGGCAACAGATTGAAAGTTTGACATCATGTACTATCCAGAGAGATTTGGCAAAGTGGACAGGAGGAACACAGCTATAAAAAATTAATTATAAGCAAAACAGCTGAAATTAAATGCTTTGCATCTATTCTAAGTCCATTAGAATGATGACTGAAATAACTATGAACAACTCTATTTGCTGTGGTGCAGCAGCTCATATCAAAACTTCAGGTTGGCAAAACTAAAATTGATTTAACACAAATGATGATTTCACAGATCACAGAAAGAACACAGACCACTTCTGTGCTTTTAGAGAATAAATGTCCATATTTTTATACTTGAAATACCTTAAAAATAAGAGATGCTACAGGTATGTACAAGTCAACTGAAAATTCATCCAGGACAGCATAAATTACATTGTGTCCCATTTGTTTCATGAATGTGACCTGTGAAATTGCAATCACTTGTGCTACTTTATGGGACTTTTTGCAAGTTATGCAAATTCCAGGATGTCCCATCCTTAACTACAGAACTGGTACAGCTGTTACTTCAACATATCCCAGCTGAAAATTTACTGGTCATTTGTCAATTCAATAGACCCAGAGCTACTAAACCTCTCTGGGAATGAGGATCTCTTAAATTACTAAGTCCTTTCTTTCTGGAGTACTCATTGTTTGCACAAGGTCTTCTTTCCTCCTCTGCACAAATAAACCAAGAGAACATGAAAGGAATGGGCTCAAGACCTTCTATCATTGTCCCATAGTGGAGTTAAGTTTTGTCAAAGTAATATGTAGCTAACCTTAAGGTAAAGAATCATTGAGCTTTTACTCTAAACAATCTTACCATGCATGAAAATTACATAAGAATACTGAAAAGGCATAGACTCAAACTGTGATAGAGAACTATGTAGAATTCCCCTAAAATACTATGGCCATTAAACATCTAAAATATTGGCTGCTGCATTGTTAGTGCAATGTTATGGAGTAGTTAAGGTTTACAGAGTCACTCTCTTAAAAAATTTACCAATTCTCATTCTCCTCCCAAGAACTTTATCAACATCCTTACATATTTGCTGATTTAGCCTTTTGGTCTGAAACACATGAAACTGAACCAGTTAAAAGATTCTACAATATTCTGGCAACCAATTTTGAATAAAAATTTTTAGCTATGCATTTATCTGTCCCAAATGACACAACATATGAGGTATAGATAAAAATACATAAGAAATTCAACTAATGAAATCTATTTAATACCAGAAGTAATAAGAAAAGATTAAAAGTCAGTTGATGGATAAAAAAAAGCCAAAGTCTAAATGCAAATATGGCCAGCAAGGAGGGTGGCTACAGAGAGATGGGAAGAATATTAAGGAAGTTCTATTATTCAGAGCAAAACCAGGTTCTTAAAATACTGTTATTTACTGCATCCAGTGATTGCTGTCCTTACTAAACACTGTATTTTTAACAGGTATGTTTAGTATAGGCTGACATGCAAGTACACATAGAGAGGCTACACACAGATTAGTTACTTAGAGTAGGCTTTTAATGCTTGTTCTGATGCCCCTTGTGATACAGGAAATTATTCTAAGATGTTTTCCCAGCTTGAGTTGTTCTATAATTGCCTCCTGCATGTAAAATGAGTACTGCACAGCAACGATGAAAAGAAGGTGGGAGCTGTTCCTATCAGAGTAAGTAAAAACATTCTGATATTTGGCAAATACGGATGACAGCCAGTACTTACCATACTGTCAACGAAAGTAAGTCTGCCTAGCTGAAAAATGAAGACAGACTTCAAGGTCACAAATGAGCTGGAGCAAGAAGAATGTGAAAATAAGTGGGAGAGTCTACATCAACAATAATGTTTGATTTACAGTTCCAAGCAAACACACAAGGAGAGATCACCTGCTACCAGCTTCTGCACAGTTGGTTTGTTCACTTTTGAAACAGGTATTAGGTACACTGGCTGCAAGGTTCTTCTGCACTAAGAGCTTTTAAAAGGGTTTTTGGTTTTGTTTTGTTTTGTTTTTTTAATACTAGGTACTATCAGGCCTGTTACTGAAGATGACCTTCTTAAAGAGTGGTGGCCTTTGAGCAAAGCAGTAGCAGCACATTGCACTTGAAGTTTCTGTTGTAACATTTTAAATTGTACAGGATGTAATGCAGAAGAAAGGAAAAAAAACCATAACAAACAAACCAACTAACCAGCCATCTCCAACTTTGAAACCTGAACCAGGACAAATAAACCACAACTGTCAAACACTAAACAATTGGTAGTGTATTTAAAGTAATGAATCTATAAATAGTACCAGCACCAGTTAGAAACAACCCTTTTGGACCACACGGGGTCAACTATAAAAAGCGTGTTTAGAGTTGTGTTTAGAGTTCAGCAGATGGGGATACAAATTCTACTAGCAAGTCCATGTTCTGTAACACAGCTCAGCTTGATCCTAGTTATGAAAACTATAATGTTGAAGACTGGCAGACTCAATATAGAAGCTACAGAAAAAAATGCCATAAATTCTGTTTTTCCTTTGCTGGTAGAAAGTGACATGAGAAGCATTCAGGCCAGTGAACAAAACCACTGAAAACTGAGAAAAAAATTTACAATTTTATAACAACTTACATAGCTACATAAATGTTCAATTATTACACACAGTAAATATTATATCTTCATTACCAAACTTATTTAAACAGAGATTTAGCATATGCAGGTAAAGACAAAATAAGCATATAAAGCTAAGCCTTTATAGAGAGGTATGTATTAGAGTTGACTCAATTTTAGCACCCTTTGCTCTAGGGAGGCTGTGTGAAAAGAAGGGGTTTTGCATTTCTATCAAGTTTCCAGAACTGGCAGTTTCTTTCATGGGAGTTCATATAAAATGTTTAGATAGCTCTTATACCAGAATTCCTCATTGTTAATAACCTGACTTTCATAATACTTTTATGCAAACAGGTTGTCATATTTAACAGACAAGCAAACAACATTCAGAAAACACAGATATTAAAAATGTCAGATGTGCACAACATGCAGACCATGCAGGTTTCTTTTATAATAAGCTGAATTCTTATAGCACTTAATCTGTTCTAAGCACTACACTCGTCATTCCGTACTATTTTCCAAGACCAGCTTCTGTTCTGTTTTGTCAGTGGATGACCAAATTCATTTCAGCCCAGGGCAAGGTCTGGGATGAGCTCAAAGAGCAGTGTTGAAACACAGAATGTCGTTCCTCATTTGTTCTTCAAAGAATTTTACATTAACTTTGTGATGGATCAGAGACTACCATCTGTCATGAAAAAGAAATTTAACCACAGTTTTGAAATTGAAAGTAGTGCCCCATGTAGCCAGGCGGGAGGGTGAAAGTCTGGGTCATTATGCATGGCTGCTGTTCAACCTTCCCACACACGCGTCCCCACCACAGGCTCGGGCCATGTGGCACTGCCTGTACATACACACCAGTGACGTCACTGGCTGCTGTCGGCTGAGGCGGCGTTGGAAAAGCGTACTAATGACGTCAGCAATTAAAGTGAGGAAACCGTATATTTTACCTCGGATTCACACAAATATGCCAGCCATAGATCCAGAAATCTAAATTCACACATTGCTCTGCTGCCTCACCCGACACCCACAGAGCAGTCACACACCAGTGCGCCGTGTCACAGCCACCACTGGTACTGGTTTCTTTCACCTGGCGCCGTGACGGAACCCCCAGGACCGACCAGCCACCCCTTCCCCTGTCCCGGCCCAGCCGCCCGGCCCAGCCGGCATTCCCAGCCGGCATTCCCAGCGCGGGCCAG
>JAWWES010000041.1:23276529-23301127 GCA_035583135.1 Lophotriccus pileatus
ACAGCCACCACTGGTACTGGTTTCTTTCACCTGGCGCCGTGACGGAACCCCCAGGACCGACCAGCCACCCCTTCCCCAGGCCCGGCCCAGCCGCCCGCCCCAGCCGGCATTCCCCGCCGGCATTCCCAGCGCGGGCCAGGCCCCGCCCCTGCCGAGGCGCGCGCGCCCCGGCACCGCCGCATTGGCCGGTGGCCTCGCGCGCGGCTCGGGGGGGCGGGGCCCGGCGGGGCGGGCCGCGGGTGCGCGGGAAAGCGGCCGGCGCGGGCGCGTGACCCGGCGGCGCGAAGGCGAGGTTGGGCAGCGCCGCCATGGCCGAGCTGTTCCGCGGGTCCCGCGTCGTGGCGGGCGGCGACGAAGGCAGCGATAGCGACAGCGACGAGGGCGGCTGGGACATCGGCATCGTGCGGCAGGAGCCGCAGGTGGGGCTGAGTCTCTGCGCCTGGCGCCCGCCAACCGCGGCCGGGCCGCCTCGGGGTGGGAGGCGGCCTCAGCTTGGCGGTGAGGGAACCGAGCGCTCTGGGTCCCAGAGGAGCGTGCGGCCGGTGCTTCCTCTGAGCCATTTCCCACCATGGCGGGCTACCCTTAATCCAGTAAAAGAAACCTGAATTTCAGGGGCTTATCTTATTACGTAGAAGCTTAATGTTTGTTTAAAAGACTTGTCGCCCGTTTAATAGCATGCCCGAGTCCCTGTTTCAGCATGAGGGTATAAGTGACAGGAGTCCTGTAAAACTGTTTCATATGTAGAATCTCTGAGACATTTTCTTGCTGACTTGAAGATTTCATTAGTTTTATTGTATCTAACAGGTGTGAGGCATCTGATAGTGTTAGGTAAAGGGAGATTCCATGTGCGGTATTTAGGTGTTGGTTTGTCTCATGGTGGGAATTGGAAAATGGAAGTAACTGAGTTCTTGCAGTACTCAGGCTCAAAGTTATAGCAGTAGTTTAGGGGTCTTGATCTTTAAATAGAGCTTCCTGTCCAAAGATGTCGATTATTTGCAAATTGTTGGCTGAGCAGAGTACAAATAGGGCTAAATTATTTTGCTGGCTGTTTCTCACCTTTGGTTTTCTAGACACTTGGTAAAATCTTTACAAACGTTTTTGGAAAGATTCCCTACAATATGCTATGTATAACTCTTGTATAACTCTGAGTTGTAATATTATGAGTTAAAAATTTATGATAGAACAACTTTGTCTCATACTCACTTCTGTCCATAAAGAAACTAGTGCATAATCCAATCACTAGTGTATATGAGTGTTTTGTACAAATCTAGATAGTGGCACCATCAATCTCCAGCTGCATCTGCAGCTTTGATAGAGAAAAATCTGTGATGCTTTTGAAAAGAAATTGAATTGGGCAACTGTGATGTATAAACTAGTCTTTTAGTGAGGGCATTTTTCAGCCAAATCATTAATGATGCAGCCACACAAATGCCACTGTCACCACAGGATTAGGAGGAAGGGTAGCGCTTCACAGCAGTGGATTCATACTGTGTTAAGCCAGACAGATAGTCACGGAGCTCCCTTGACCCAATCTCACACTTTCATGTCTGATAGTTAAGTTTTTTAATGTTGCACTTCACAACATGTGAAACGTACAAAAAAAAAAAAAAACAGGTACAGAAATGCGTTGCTAAGTTTTTCTAGTGCCACAAGATGAGAAAAAATCTTAATTGAAATCTAATATTGGTAAGAAAAATTGAGGATAGCATAGGAGGATAGCAGGTCTGTTGAGAAAGAAGATATTTACATTTTCAGAGAATGGAATCTTTCTGAAAAACTTATTTTAAAGCGTAGGCTTTGCAGTGGACCCTAAACAGATCTACAGAGACGGAAGAAGGAAAGTTATCTTGCTCTTTCTCTGCCGTTTCAGAGATCATTAGTGCTTTTATACTGAAATGAAGCCATGTTGTTTTTGCCTTGAAGCAGTCAGTAGGTTTTGACTTAACTTTTCCTTGTTTATCTAGCAGTTGGATCAAGTGTTGCAGGTGGATAAGAATGAGGCATTAAAGAAGGCTCTGTTCCGTGGTGATATGTCTTTAATTGAAGAACTCTTAAACTCAGGTGAGGAAAGGAGTACTCATTGTTTGAATAAATTCTAAAGTTTCTCCTTTCAAAATGACACATTGAGTGCATGTGAATGTTTCCAATACCGGTTATAAACTCTTATTTTAAAGAGTAAATTACTTTTTCAGTGACTCAGCATTCAGTATTCCAGCACATTCCTTCTAATTTATGTTTCTTTCGTCAGTCAGGAGCCCTGAAAATTGAGAAAACTGTAATGTGTGAACTATGAAATGTTTCTTTGTTTTCAGATGCATCTTTAGCCTGCAAATATCAATTGCAAACACTGAATTTGACGTGGGTTGTATTGATGGGGAGAATTCAGTGGGGGGTCTTACTTTGGTCTTGAAGGTTGTATGGGGCAGGGTAAGAAGGGAAGGCTGGCTTTTTTTTTTTTTTTTTGGCTTAATGCTTCCCCAGTTTGGAAATTCCTTTTCTTTTTTGTTTGTTGCGGGTTTTTTGCCTCCTTCAGAGCACGGTTAAGTTTCTGGTATGTGCCCAGTGTGATACTGCTATCCTGGCAACATCAACTGGACAAAGATTTTGTGACTCTGAAAGGTCTGACAGGCTTTATGTGGCATTTGTCACCAAAAAGTAGTTTGTTTTAATACCAAAAACCTTTCTTCCTAATCTGTTACTCAGTATTTGCCTGTAATGTGTTTGTTAATCAGTGTTAGGCGGATTGGATCATTTATTGAAGCATCCAGGGCAGAAACTACATAGCTGAGTTGACCTGCCTAGTGATAATTGTCAGGAAGTTCTGCTTCAGCAAGCAAGGAGAATATAGTACCCAAGAGCTTGTTCTCTGAGGAAAATCTGTCTTGTGGCTGGAAGAAAGTAGTTTCTTAGTTAGCAATGTTTTTTTTTTTTTTTCTGAGTTTTAAAACAATGACATTGCTTGTCCTTTTATAGAAGATGACTGTTTCTCACCCCGATGGGGAAATGGTTTTCTTTTTAAATGAAGTAAAACTATTGCATGGACAGAAATAGAATAGGTGCAGTGCCAGCGTGAAATACATCTGTCTTGCTTTGAGAAAATATGTTCTTATTTATGGATAGAATTTTTAGTGATGTCTGTGCATCAGAGTTCTTAGTTGTTTTGTTAGAACCATCTGTTTTCAATTGCTTGTATTGTTATCAAACATCAGTAGTTCACTTTCTGTGTTGATGCCTGATACACAGTGAACAGTTCTGTGCTGCTAGGAGATAGGTATCTGTAAGAGCATAAGGTCAGGCCAAAGATTCATTCATGTAGTCTAGTTTCCTGTCTTCTGAAATGAACAGGGCAGTATCACAGAAGAATATATAAAGTGGGATCAGCAGTAAATTTTGAGCCATCCAGTACTGTCCTGAAATGCTTCTCTATCAGGGAGGTCTGTCTGAAGAAAGATGACATTGTCCTTCAGAGGATTGGTGCTCAGTCTGATTAAATCTTTGCCTCCAGAGTTGCCTTTAGTGTATGTTCAGTAGAGCTTGTAGGAGACTCACTACCAGCACTCCTCTAAACTGAGAGTTTGTGTTTGAAGTGGATTTCCTAGCAACTGTTGGGGCCATTCTTTCAGGGAACATGTCGTCTTCTGGCTTGCTTAAATGTTGCTTTAAGGTCTTTGGTGCTGAGGCAGGTTTACAGAGCTCCTTTAGGAGATGGACAAGCACCATGTTTTCTCTCCTCACTCCGGTAAACTAGCAGCTTGTTAAGAACAAGTTTCTGAAATACAGTGTTGCAAAAAGTCGTGCAAGCAAGTAGTGGGTTCAAAGATGACTTGAACATTTTCGTCTGCTTTGGGATTAAAATACTTAATGATGTATAATTCATGTGTTCAGTTTCCTAAAATGGAATTCAAAGTTATGACCTCATGATAGTTTTAGGCCAATTAAAAATGTAAATACAGTCAAATCCTCTTTCCTGTTTTAATTCAGCAGTTTGTTCCAGTTATATCTTTGCATGAGTGCTGGAGCACATCTCATCTTTTGTGAGCCAGTTCAGAGAATTACAAATACTAGTAAACTACAGGAGTGGGAGGGGAGAGGGTACGTGAGAATAATTCAGTTTAGGACTTTGAGCCCTGAGTCAGGTAGGAAAGTCAGGTTGTAGTTCTTCGGGCTTGCTAATCTTTTTGAATTTGAGGTTGCATTTTTCTGTATAAAAATAGCCTTTCTACCACAGTTATTAGTCACAGCCAACAAAATATCTGAAAGGGATACCAGACAAACTGTAGTAGTCACAAAAAGAATGCAATTCTTCCTTTGCTGTTCTTTTACTTTGCCATTATTGATATGCTTCACATAGTTTCAGCTGTAGAGCTTGTCTGAGGCCAGAATGTATTTCTCCCCATTGCTGATTAAAGAGGAGGATATTTATCTGTAACTCAGATTGTAAGGAAGCATGTTGCATCTGGTTTCCCTCCTGTCTATAATTTGTGATGTCGTGTGACTGAAAATTGTCTCTGCTTATACCTACAGAGGAGCACAGAGAGATAATGGCAGGTGGGGAAGCCCAAATAATATCCTGGCCCAGCTCCTCCCAGGCCCACCATGGAAGCCAGTGGCCCATCACAGGCCCATCTCCACAGTCTCAGAGAAGCCCCCAGGCAGGCAGGAACACAAATTACAGACTGAGAGGAAGGGACTCCCAGGGCTCTCATAGGGCCCTTGTGCCTGTGAGCCAAGTGCCTGTCGAGACAGGATGACACCTTTTTGGTATTTCTTTCTTACTAGTGTTATTTCAGTGGGCTGTTGGATCAGAGTCACTAAATTCTTGATGTGACTTGTGTACAAGGAAGTTCAGATATGACTGCTAAGGGACACTTGCTGGCTTTCCTTATAGAACTTGTCTGTGGGTTTCAATGGTACGTTTTGTACCCTGCAGAGAAACTGGTGTGCTGTGGCACTAAGGACTGCAGCTGCTATGTATACATTACCAAGTAGATTTGATTGTAAGTTCTGTGGCTTGCAGATGTTAGAATGGTTCAACACATGGCTTTTGTTGATTGCTGCCTCTTTACTGATTGCTTCTACAATTTCAGTGATCTTAAACAGTTAAAGAATCAATCCAAAAGCAGTGACCTGTTAGTCTCTCAGCTTTAATGACTTTATATTGCTACATTGAGCACATCTTTGGCATTGTACCAAGGAAGGGAAAGTAAATAGACATTTTGCATGAAAAAGAAGGCATGTAGCTCAACTGTCATAAATTTCTTAGGATAGTTTTGTTTCTTTTTTTCAGAATTCTCTCTTCCAAAGAAGTATTTTTTATTACCTATAGTTACCATTGGACTAATATGGAACCAGGTGATGGAAACTGTTCTAGAGGAAGTAATACTTGTTGAAGGATTGAAGGAAAAATGATTCCTCTTATTGCAAAAATGCATAGAGTTTTTTATTTGAAAGTTGTCAGATGAGTATCTCAGTCTGGTACTTGGTTCTTTGTGAATTTGGAAGGGCTGGGCTGATTGGCAGGAACACTTCTAGCCGTTGTAGCCATTCTGGCTATTACAAAGAGTAACAGACAATTCTGATGATTGTGATTGAATCTTGCGTAGTCCCCTATTTCTTCTTTTTATTGAAGTAATATTTTTTCAGTGCTGAACACAAATCTGCCAGTTAACTGCCTTGTAGGACAGAGAATAAAAGGAGCTGTGAAGAAGGAAACCCTGGACAATATGATCTTAATTGCCTGACAAGCAATTTGCTTCCACAGAAGTCCTCTTGGCTTGGCAAGAGTCAAAATTTTTCATTTTGATTGAAGAAAGCTATTGCATGGAAGTAGAAAAAACAGGGACTCTGTGCACTTACATGAAATTATTTTTGCAGCTAGATGTTTGGGATTTTTTAATGTAGTCTTTCTTTGCTAGTTAACTCCTTGGATTGAGAACTGAACTTAACTCATGTCAGTTTTAAAAGTTGTTTTCTGGTTCTAAATAAAGATGTATTAAAATACGCTATAAGAGATTTCTCTTTCTAGGACTAATTGCAAACGGTGTAACCTTTGTAGTGATACGCACTGAGAGTAAATTTTATAAAAAGCATGTTTATTGTGATGAAGTTTTATGATTTTAGTATCTGAAATTTTAACAGGCATCAGCATAGAAACTAGCTTTCAGTTTGGATGGACTCCCCTGATGTGTGCTGCCAGCGTGGCCAACTCCGCAGTAGTGCGTCTCCTTCTGGACAGAGGTGCCAACGCGTGTTTTGAAATAGGTAAGATGTGAATGAAAAATGCTGATCAGTAATGCTCAGCACCAGACATTGTCCCTATCGTTATTCTCTTGTTCACATATATAGGAAAAAAATCAGAGTTCACAGTGGAATTGGGACCTAGTCTTCCTTTCATAGTTTTCAAGTAAAAGTAGTAGTTGTAAAATAAAAATTGTGCTCTTGGAACTGATCTGGAATCAGCTGATGGGTTTTCTTGTTCTTTCTCTCTCTATCCTGTTTTCTCCCCCACCTTTCAATCCTCAAGTGCTTTTTTAAAAAGTGTTTGGAAATACTTGTTCAAAAATTCTAGTATAAAGTTGTACAGGTAAAACTTCCTTTGTTTGATCCTGTTGCAAAGTATATACATGCAGAAACCAGACAGCATGCCAAACAACAGGAATAGCTTTCCAGTTCTTGGGAAACTAATGCGTACTTCTGTAAAATTACAGCGCAGTTCTTCTATGAAGTGAAAACTGTTCTTTATTGTTTTACTAAATCACCTTTTTCTGCAAGAATTCAGTTTGGCTTCTGAGTAATATCAGTTCTTCTGTCAATTTTTATGGCTTAATAATAACGTTTTCCTACTTAAACTATGGTTATTTTCTTTCTCTTCCATTGTGTTGGAATATTTATCCCACCAAAATGTATGTAAAAGCAGTGATCATATTTTCCAGTAACTTGCCAATACTTGTAGAAATAGTAGACTGAAATGCAGATGGTATAAATCTGGCTCTGAAAATTTTCTGTAACTTCTTAGAAGTTGATCAGAGTATGAGATTAGACTGCCTGCACCAGAAGCAGTCATGCCACCTTCTAATTACTGTTCTTGTAGCCAGCTTCAGGGAACTTTCATGTGGCTGCCTACAGCTGTGGCTACCTAGAGCTCATCTGCTCCTTGTTTATGGCTATAGAGAACTACAGATGGGACTATAAAACTGCTATGGGCAATAGTTTAGAGTGTCCAGGTAACTGATGCTTGGCATTTTTTCAGTGTGTGACTATTTGCTCAAAGTGGCACCTTTCTAGGATCAGGTTTCTTGGCTTGTTTCGCTGTTAGACTGTGTAGGGAAACAGTAACTAGGGCATATGGGCAGAAGAGTACTGTCCAGCCAGGAGCAGTCTTGTAAGTCATTGATCTGGGTCAGGACACGTGTTCAGTAATGCTCTGCCATCCTAAAATGGTACTAAATCTCACCAGTCCTGCTGCTATTTTTTTGCATCAGCAGGTAATCACATAATAATATATCCTATAATAATAATAACATATTAATATATATAAAATATCATAATAATCTTATCATAATTATCATTTAATGCTTGTAATTCTAATAACAGCTATACTGTTAATCATCTTCAGTCATTCTTTGTAAGTGGTTATTGAATTTTACCCTTTTCAGTAGTTCTGAAGAACAAGGAACTAATATATTATTTACTATGTAAGATGTTGCATCCTTGAAGAATAATTTCACTGGATTTTTTTGTGGTTTTCAGCTAGGTTGAACATAAACTTATATTTTTTGCAGTCTTTTAGCAGTTTTTGTCTGCAAAAGAGAAACCTAGGAATTCTAAGGTGTTTCTTCATTTTCTCTTGCTCACATGTGTGAGCTTTAGGTAGGCTAAAAAAAAATTAGTTTCCCACTCTTTATCACTACCTGAAATACTGAAAACAAGTATAACTCCAGGTTCCTCCTATACTTCAGTCCCAGATTAATGGTGTTAATCACTACTTTTTTTAAAATTCCTGACATCTCACCATTCAGGTTCTGATTGATAACCAGGTTAAACATTTTGAGTAAAAATTTGTCACTGTACCAAGTAATAATTTCTACATGAGGTAATTGAAAATTAAAAAAAAGCAAATGAATTTAAATGCAGAACTAAGTTGGGGAGGTGAGGGATGAGAAGTACTGAGAAACAGAGCAGAGGGTGTAAAGTACATAACAAACTTTTCATGTTTAAATACAGTGAAGTCTGACCACAGTTGAAAAATAAAGATGTTAATTATATACAGTCTTAAAATTTCTACAAGAAAATTAGAAAATATGTTGTAACACTTGATGATGTGGTCTGAAGTAGGTAGCGCTAATATACTTGTTAAAACAATTTGTTGAAGGCATGTTTGAACTTGTGAACAAGTTTGTGCAGTAAACAAAATGGGCAGTTATTCAGATGGCAGTCTTCTAAATGACACTGGGGCCAACTAACTTGCTGGAGTCCCCAAGGTGTTATACTTTCCACATCTCTTGTGTTCTGTGGGCAGACAGCAATGGTGTACAATTTTGATTTTTCAGCAAATGTGGCATGTAACACACATCAGGCTTCAAAGCTGGAGTAACAAATAGCTGAGTATTCTTATGGACTGTGTAGATGTTTTTTAAATCCACATCGAAAATAATATTTTTATTACTACTTCTGCCACTAGTGCACCATAGTAAGCTAATAAATTTAATTCCTTCTGCTTAGGACCTGTCATAAAGCTTTGTTCCTTCAACTGTACGGCCCTCAGTTCTCCCCAGAATTGATGTTGCTATGTGTTTATTATACATGCACCTTTTTTTATCCATTGCAGTTAACTTCCTGTAAGCTGTTTCTTCCTTAGACTGGAGGGGAGGAACGGGGAATGAATTGACTGGTGTGGAACACCAGCCTACAAATGGTGTGTTTGAAAAATAAGCATCCACAGTTAAGCTCCTACTGTCCTTGTGGGGTGTTTGCAAAGTATTCTAAACTTCAGTAGAAATAGGTGCTTTACTATTGTGATTCATTCTCATCTTTCTGAGTATCTTCTCAGGTGCCTTTGTCTTATCTGATAACTCTAGTGACTTTTGCAGACAGGAAAACAAGTTTCTTAGCCTTTTTTAAATAGCTTAGAGTCTCAGAACTTGATTAACAACTCTAGCAAATGTAAAGACTTTTAAAGGAACTTCTGGATTAGCATGGTATTTATATTTACACATGTAATTTTTTAATTGTAAATTTCCAAACAGATAAATACACTGTGCTGATGACAGCATGTACTGCACAAGCTTCAGAGGAGAACATCTTGAAGACTGTAGAACTACTTCTGTCAAGGAATGCTGACCCTAATATTACTTGCAGGTACCAAAAACCCCATGTCTGAATACATCATAAAATTTAATATTACTATACAGAGATGTATTTATAGACATAGATGATGTTGGTTAAAGTGAGGTGTATGTATTTTGTGTAATTTCACTGCTGTCTGTATAAGAAAAGATTAGTGCCCAGATACTTATATTTCCTAGTACAGTCATTAATCTGAGTCAAGACTATAGTCAGTTTTATCAAATTCTAAGTAAGTTCTTTAGCTGAACAAGATTTAAATCAATTTTTTAGTTGACTGAAGTGTAAAGGCAAGAAATATGTTTCTGCCTTTCCCAAATCATACTGCCTCTTCTTCAAAGGGATGTAAGTTAAATCGGTTAATTCTTTATTTAAATTCATATTCTCCTTTTGAGCTTTTTGTGGGTATCTAGCTATATTCCTTTAACAGACTGCCTCCTATGGAAAAGAAAACTCTGTAAATAAAATATATTTATTCCACTGAAATCTGGAATAATCCATATTAAAAAGGAGATTTTAACTCCTTTTAAAAACAAGTAATAGCTTCTTTCTTCAGTTATAACTTCATGTCTCAGCAGTTTGAAGCAGTGCATTGTTGTAAGATGTCTGTAGTTGCACAACCTGATGCAATGGTTCATTTTACATCGAAAATAAATAAATTCTGGACTAGCCCAGGATAAACAGTCCTACCTCTGTTGAAAAAAAGAAGATACTGTTTGGGTCAACTGATTTTTCAACTAACTGAAATTTTTTATACCACAACTCTTTCATCATATTACCTGGGATATACAGATTGAGTAGCTCTCTAAAAAGAATAGAATTGAAGGCCTATTGCTTTTCGTTAGTAGCATTCAATTACACAAGGCCCTGGACCTCACTGTGAGCATAGTAGTGATAGACAAGGAGGAAACCATTGTGCTGATGTGCCACTTATGTCTGGTACCAAATTTAAATGCCATTCTTTTATTCTTATCAGAGAGGCTAAAAAAGGTTCATGAGAGAAGAAAAAGCTACAGCGTTTGAATTAATTACATATTGTTGTCAGATAGCTGGGTGTTAGATTAAACATCCTGCTTCAAAAAATGGGGGAGGTCTTTGCGTTATTAACTTTGTCTTGGGTGTTGAAAATGTAAGCCAAAGTGCAAAGCTTTAGGTTTACATTTGCAAAGGCCTTTGGCTAAACTTTGCTGGGAAAAAAAGTTTGGATGCTGACACAAGGCATAGGAATTTTAAGGGCAAAACTTTATAAATAAACTTAGAGTACATTTTGCATTGTTGATCTTTATATACAAATATTTATTTACTATCTGTTTCCCAAGACCTTGCGCTAATGTGAATTACTTGTGCATCTGTCAGATAGTATTTAATTGTGGTTTTTTCACTTTTGCAATAGTAACCTTTCTCAAATGAAAAGATAAATTAAGTGACATTCAGAAATGTCATATTTGTGCCAAACAAAAGTTAGAAGCTTGAAAAATCCGGACCTCTCATCTAAAATCCTTGTGCTGCCTTTATGCCTTTCCAGTGTTTGACATCTGTGCATACCACTCCATCGAGTTTGCTCAGGCAGCAGCTGCTGCTTCTCATGGGCTTCTTCCTCCGTTTCTGAAATGGGTATGAAACACAATGAACTGGGTTATGTGAAGATAAGGGATCAAACAGCCCCTCTCTGTGGCCCTGCGGTCCCATTTCACCCATTTCCTTAGAGCAGGCAGGGTGTTCTGTAGGAGCCAACTGTCAGTGAACTGAGATTATTGTGAGAGTACTCCCTGTGTGATCAGCCTACCACAGGTGTTAAGAACTAAGGTTCACATTATTTGGGTTTCTCAGTACTTAAGAACCAGAATGATTTAGGAAGCTTTTATTTTATCCATCATCAACTGGAATGTGTGTGAACGCAAAGCAGAATATTTAAATTTTGTGTAAGGCAGAGTTTAATGTTCGTCCTTTTGTTGTTGCACTGTCAGGGCAACCAGTAGGCTCTTTTATTTCATGTCATCTGGAGGTGATACACAGAAACTTCCTTTTTTTTTGGTCTAATGTATTAAGTCTATGTGAATCGGGGAAAGACTAGTGAGAAACAAACTGGAAATCTTTAAGCAGTCTTTTTTTTTTTAAACCTTTTTTTAAAACCTGCGTGTTTTCTTAAAGTTACACTGGTTTTATTAATGTTAAATTAGGAATTCGATTTAGGCAAAATGAAAATGGATGACCAACTGCTAACTAAATTGCTGCTGCTAGGATAACATGTCATAGGTTGTTCAGTAGATACAGATTTTAGTAAAAGCATCCTCCAAGTGTTTCTAGTTTGAGGTTTAATATGCATCATTGGAGTGATGAAACTCTAAAAGCTTCTGAGGATGCTTTCTGGTTATCTGAAGCATTGTTCAGTTTGAGGCTCAGTGGTCTTGCAGCATCATTTCCTTGCTTTGGGATCTCAATAAGAAAAGACTGAGACTAAAGTCAGGGTTAAATTGTTTTCTACCTACTGTATTTTTTCTAATATTATTGATACACTGGTCTAGTTAATAAACTTATATCCAGTTATGAGACTTGACTTGCAACTTTTCAAGATCTTGAAATACTGAATTTTCTATAGATGTCTCCCCAGTAAATGGAAACCTGTGTTTGTAAACCTCTTATCGAAGTTTCCAATGAAATTTGTATTGCTTGAGAGAGTGATCCCAAACACAAACATGTTTATTTGTCAAGTGCAGTGAATTCTGCACCACAGATTCAGTTTAGTAGCAGGTACTCAGGACATTTTTCAGTGAGATATCTTGCTGTCACTTTATCACCAGTTTTATTATGGCTTCTAGTTATCTAGGGTAGGAAGCTCCAGGGTGGTAGGCCAGTTGACTCAGCTTGCTCTCTTGTGATAAAGTTTTGCCTAATTTTTTTGACAGGGTGAAGAGAGCCTGTAAGAACTTCTGGTTGTATCTGTGTGTACATGACACCTGCAAAGTTTTGGATGACTCTAAAAACTGCAAAAGCTTCTGGTTTTGTCTTTCTCCGGCCTTAACATAAAAGCAGGGAGAGTTAGAGAATGCCATGAACCTTTGTCAGAGAACGTTTTAAGTTGTATATCAGGAAAAGATTCTTCACCCAGAGGGTGGTTGGGCACTGGAACAGGCTCTTCAGGGAAGTGGTCACAGCACCAAGCCTGAGAGTTCAAGAAGCACTTGGACAATGCTCTCAGCCACATGGTGTGACTCTTGGTTGTCATGTCAGGGCCAGGAGTTGGACTCTATGATCCTCCTGGATCTCTTCCAACTCAGAATATTCTGTTATTCTAAAGATAAAAATAAACTAACAAAAACCTCTCTTCATTTGCATGAGACCTTTCTTTTTATTTAGGTGCTGAAAAGCTGGAAGCAAACATAGTTGGAACAGGCATCATCCTTCATTAATAAATTGCTCTTATGCTCTTCAAGATTTTATTTATTTTTGGACTATGACTTGACTGTCATGCTCAATATGGGCCAGAGTCACGTGGCAAATTGTGCCACACTTAACAGGTGTTTTGGACAAGAAGGTCATTTGCAAGCCAGACTGGTAAAACATGGTGGTTCCTCAAAATGATGAAAGGATTCTTCAGATCTCCTATGTGGGTGGTTATCACTGCACTCTATGAACGTTTTTAGATTGCACTGAGATGTACATATACATTAATTTCTCTTCAACTTAAGCAGGAAACAGTGGATTTGCCTTGTTAAAGCTTGCTGTTGTGCTTGTGGGGGGTTCTTTGCAGGGTTAGGAAAACAAGGTTTGTTTTCCCTAGTGCTCTCATCTCCCTCCCGTGGCCGTACCTGTAAATGGACTCTGATTCCAGAGGGTGGCTCACAGCACCCCCCTCGCATGTAGAGGTGTGAATTTGTGCCGCACTGTGTTTCTATTCTGAAACAGCTTGTAGCCTTTGAAGTTAAAACTCAAGCATTAAAATGGAATACTTGCAGTACTAATTATGTATTCCTGTTGATGGACATTTTAAATGTTTATTGGGTTTTACTTGCAAATGGAGAATATTTTTGTTGGCTTTAATGTCATTGAGTTGTTGCCTTGCTTTCAGATATTACATCTGCAGTACTGTGCAGCTGTAACCATATCATGTTCTCTGGAGAAAAGACTATTCTGTTGCCTCAGGGCTTTTGTTGAGTATTTTTCCTTTGAAAAAAGCAGAAGGTAATATTGAAGTAGTTGCAGTGTGAAAGTTAAAAAAAAAAAAAAAAAAGGAGAGAAGAAAAAAAGTTGGGAACAGGAGAAATTAAAATGAAATCAGGCATGGTTTGACTGGTTTTGCAGTCAGATGTAAATACTTCAAAGGTGATGACATGGAAAGTGTGTCCAAGACTACCTACTACTGAAAAGAAATGTGTGGGACTGTCTGCATTAGAGAAATGAGTTTGTTGCTACAAGTTGTTAGGTTGTAATCAACTTCTCGTTCTTTACAATATAGGTATCCACAGATATCTGAAGATGTCTAGATATAGATATCTCAAGAGACATATAGAGACAGTGAGGTATAGCTATCTCATCAGTTAGTTATTAAGTTGCAGAGGCAGATTACAGACTCTTTCTCTATTTTTATAGTATCATATCATTTTCATAGGATCACAGGGTGATTCCGGCGAGAAGGGACTTCAAGAGGTTTCTAGTCTGGCTTCTTCCTTAAAGCTACCTTTCCTTAGACATTGGGCTATGTTGACATCTGGTCTTGAAACTTGCTAAAGATGGAGACTAAAAAACTTCTCTGAACAACCAATTCCACTGATTGACCATGACCCATGGTAAAAATCTCCCCTCATATTCAGTCAAAACTTCTGCTTTTGGAGGGTTGATGAACTAAATTGAATTAGTTCTAGACTGATGCAAATCTTTTTGCTTCATTACAAAGTTCCACTGTTTTGTTAACTGTATATCTTGAAGATCTGGTTACCTTTCATTTTGCCTATTTCTGATTAATTGACTTTTTTCCCTACTGTAAGGCAGTTTCAAATTTGTAACATGACTGCATTTCTTTTGGTGCACTTTTAACTGTGTTTGCAGAAGACAAAATACTATCCTAGCATGAGTGATCAAACCCAAAGAAAGATGTGCAAAGCCTTAATTCTAGCAATATTGTCTGGAAGTAGGCAGAAGTTTTAAGACAGCTGCTTTAGGACATACGCTTTTTGGGATCCCTCTAGTGGTCGATGAACTTAGTATTAAGAAACCCAATAGTAGGAGGAGCAATCTCCGCTCTAGTATATCCTAGCAAAATGGAATTATTTTTTGAATCTTTTGAAAGCAGGTTTTTGACACACAGGTGTATGTTACAAGCAATAAATAGTATTTTTCATGAAAAACTATCACTTTTTAAGATGCAATGAATTTTAATTGAACAACAGTAGTAAAATATATTTTAGCTTAAATCTGATTACTTTGTAGCAACCAAAAACTCCCCATCTTTCTCCTCCAAATACTGCTTTCTTTTTTTTTTTTTTTCCTTTAATTCTGCAATCTTATTCCACCAAAGAATAAATACCAGGCATCTGGAAAGATACTTGTGAAGAGAAGCTTTTGAGCAATACTTTCTTCTTTCAAAATATGCAGGGTGACTCACGATGGCTTCATCTTGTAAGCATCTTTAGAAGCTGTTGTCATCATAGTTTTGGCATATTAAAACCCAGAATAATGGGAAGGGTGGTGTCTAAGTACTCCTTCAACAATTGTAAGAAACAGTAATCTATGTAGGAGAGAAAGTGTGAACAGACACACTTCATAGAATCACAGAATCATCAAGGCTGGAAGAGACCTTCAAAATCATCTAGTCTAACCATCAACCTGGCACCATCATAATCACCGCTACACTGTATCCCTGAGTGCCACATCTAGTGCCTGTATATTGGGTCTTCACCCTCACTTCCAGAGATGGTGGCTCTATCACATTCCTGGGCAACGATTCCAATGCCTAACCACTATTCCAGGAAAGAAAATTTTCCTAATATCTAAACCGAACCTTCTCTGGTGCAACTTCTGGGAACAGAAAACAAAAATATAAGGATAAGGGGCAAAAAACATTTTGGTTGCATTTAGTTTAAGTACTTGAAAAGTTCAGATTTTCAGTGTGGCCTTTATATGTAATTCTCTGAAGACTCCTCTTGGGTGTAGTCAGGGTGGGGGGGTCCTAAATGTTGACAATATGTGTGTAGTCTGTGCTATTGCAGTGCACCTTTGCAAAGTGGTGGTAAGAGCTGTATGACCTGTGATTCTGTCACACCGATTTTACCAGAGAGGGTTTTGGATTTATAAACATAGCTTTGTTTTTAATATTCTTCCTCTTAAATATTCAGTTGTGATTTACAACTTGCCTTCCACAAAACTGCATATTTTTTCCACACTTAGGATTGAAATTAAGCTGTGTGTAGAACCTATCACTTAGGCTGCATGTTTTAAAAATAAAAAATGGAAGTATGCCACTGTTTCGTTAACTGAAGGGAAAAAATATGATTTGCTGATAGCCTCTACTTTTAGTGGGGTGAAAACTGATCTACAGTTATGCTCATTCTCTTCTCATTAAGCTGACCTATGTGCTAAATGAGGGAGAGGCCTGCTGCTTTTGGTTCTGTGATAGCAGCAGGAAGGATGATCTTTAAAAACTGGGTTTGTGTAGTTCAGAACCAGAACAGAAATGGTTTAGTCAGCAAGCTGCAGTGTTTCATAGCTGTGACATGTTAAGGTTATTTGTGTGTTAATGTGCTACTTGAATTTACAGGTGATAAAACTTGCAGGTTTTTTTACTTTTTCCCCCAGAAGTACTATAATCTATCATATAAACTCCTGGAACAGACATGTTTAGTTTTCTCTAAGTTTCCTTCTTGACAAGTTGAGAGGCAACTGACCTCTTTGTTTTAATCAGAAAATAAATGGAAACACTTAAAATATTTAAAACTCGTTAATTGGTCATAAATGAGTTGCTGACTCTATGTTCTGTTGACACCTGTGCTGAGGCATGAATGTAGTGTCTTGGTCTTTAATCCTCTGCTTAGTTCTTCTGCAGAACAGAGAATCTTGACAGAACTGAGGTGCTCTACTTGATAATGCAATGGCATTTTGATATCTTGAAATACTTTTTTTTTCACCTGGCCTCTTTTCTCTCAGGAAACAAATGACTGCACTGATGTATGCAGCTAGAAAAGGCTATGCTCGCGTTGTTGCTCTGCTTGTCGCTCATGGATCACACATAAATGCCCAAGATGAAAATGGATATTCAGTAAGTGATTTACTTTTGTTGTTGTGTTGTGTTGTATGTAATGATAAAAATTTTAAAGAGCAAGAACCCGCTAACTTGTTTCCGAGTACAACTTTCTCAGAAATAGTCATTGGAATTTTCTGCTTTAACACCCACTGTGGCATTCTTTTGCATTAATTGTCTTTGTCTCCAGATTGGGCCATGCTTTATTGATTGAACCTCTGTTGTTTTTTGCTCTGTATGTAAACATGGTGAAACAAAGTTGCTCTTTGCAGGCATTAATATGGGCGGCACAGCATGGACATAGAAGTGTAATTTTGAAGTTGCTTGAGCTCGGAGCTGACAAAAATCTACAGACTAAGGATGAAAAGACAGCAGCAGAGCTAGCAAAAATCAATAAACATTCAGAGGTATTTCATTTCATTTTTTTTTTTTAGAAATTTTGTATTTTGCCTCAGAAATCTGTTAATAATTGTGTAATTTTCTATAGAAGTGTTACTTCAATAATTGCATTATAGCAGCTAGTTGAATACTTGTCCTATTACATCTATATAGACAACTTTCTGTTATATCAAAGCTTTTCACAGTGCTGTAAAGGCTATATAGCAGTGTTTTGGAAACCCTTTTTCTTTATTCTTTCAGAATCCTTGACTTTAGATTTAGAATACAAAACAAGGGATTTTTCATGTTAGTGATGTTGATGAGAAGTAGAAAAATCTAGATAGAAAATTATATCTCTGCCAAAGTATGTGAGAGAATGCAGATATCAAACTGATTTGCAGAGTATAGTTTCTGATTGAATTTGGAAGTGAAAAGGCTGAAGTTAAAAAGGAGGAGTTGGTACTGGTGATTTTCAAAACCTGTTCTTGGGGGGGAGGAAGGTGTAAAATAACGTAAATTGGTCATTAGATCATGGGAAGAGAGTGTAGAGAGCTCCTGAAGACAATGTATATTCTCCTAAAATAAATCTGTTTACTGCTGTTACCGGATGATGCATGGTAGATCAGTGAGACCGTATTTCTGTGTGTTTTGCCTTGAGTTGCTCTTACAAATGATGTGGCTTCTCACAGTGGCTCTTCAAAAATGTATAATTCACTCTTAGGAATTGTAATTCACTTTACAGCTTCTCTTGCTTACCTTTTTTTCCTGCCAGACTACGAGGCTAGGCAGGAGCAAAAATGATAACTATGCGCAGAGCTGTCAGTGGAAGCTAGCAAGATCTGTGTCTGAGGCTCAGTGATCTGTTAGCTCAGGTTACTGAAAGAGGTTACAGAAGCTTTCTGCCTTTGATAATGACTTGTTCAGCAGGTTACGGCCATATAATCTTATAATATGACTTTCTCTAACATGAAGGGAATACAGGCTTCTCACACTTGAGAGGTGGGTCTTGCCTGTCGACCTGAAGTACTGACTCTCACACAGTTGGTGCAAAGTCTTGCAAATGGTATTGAGATATTTAATGGTCATGAGCCTCTTCCCGCTTCAGGATCTGCTCTTCGGGCGGTTGACAACCCAAGGGCCTGTCATACAGACTATGTCTGCAGAAACTGTTTCTGGGAGGGAAAATTTTTTTCATTTCTATTATTCTGAATTTGACTGGGATGGAGTTATTTTTCTTCCAAACAGCCCATATGGTGCTGTGGTTTAGTATTGTGACCAAACCAGCATTGGGAACACACCAGTGTCTCAGCTACTGCTGAGTGGTGCTTGTGCAGCATCAAGGCCTTCTCTGTTTCTCACACTGCTCCCCATCTCCAGCAATTAGGCTGGGAGTGAGCAAGAGGTTGGGAGGGGGCACAGGCATGAGCTGCTAACTGCAGCTGACACAAGGGATACTCCATGCCCTGTAACATGCTCAGTGATAAAATTAGACACCGGTTGGGCATTTCTCTGCTGGTGGGAGGTGGTGACTGCCTTTGCCTCACTTAGGTTTTGGCGTTTTTTTCCTTTCACTTATGAAACTGTATGTATCTCAGCCCATGAAAAGTTTTCTTACTCTTACCCTTGTGGTTCTCTCCCATTCTGCTGAGCTGAGTAGGGACTTATCGGAGAAGATCAACCCACTGCACGTATGTGTGTATGAAACTGGCTAGTCACCTGAAATTCTGGCAAATGGTTTCACCATTCCTTTAGGTTTATTGAGGTTCTACTTGTTTTTGCTGGTTTTCTATTTGCTTTTGCGTGTTTTTCTAGTGACTATCTTAAAACTCACACAGGGGCAGTTCAGTTTCTGGAATCCATCACTGATGCACAGTGGTGTCTAACAGAAGGCTGCTTCTTTAATCAATTGAAAGAACCCCTGTCTGTCAGATATAGTTAACTTAGATTGTCAGTTGTAAATTGCTCAATGTTAGGTTAATATGTGCACTTGACATGGAGACACGAAAATAGTTGTATGCCTTGTGCCCTTCAGAAAACTTACTGCCTTGAGATGCTGAACTGTCTACAAACCACAAAAATTAGTATGTTGGTGTTTGGCTGCTTCTGTAGTGATGGGTGCTGACTTTTTTAGATCACGTTACATACACTGTTTTGTTCTGTGTCAGTTCATTGTGCTGGAATTTGGTTAATTCGGAAATGCCCTTGATAAACTCTGTGGGTGTAGTCTTAACTTCTCATTATAAATGTATGCTTTAGAGAGGAAGTGGCAGATGTTTCATGTTCCCTCTAAGTAGTAATTGGTTATAGAACTCTTTGTAGTCTTATTCGCGTATTTTTTTTATGCATTTTGAGTTTGAATAACAATTAATTCATTTCGGCTCTTCCAGATTTTTAGTTTGCTCTCTTTGGCTGCAAATCACTTGGAAGGGAGATACCATAAAACAGTTGAGCATAAGCCTACCTGCAAATCTCTGACAGCTGTCCCTGACCACAGAGTTGGGTAAATACAGTTATAGTGTAATTTTAGCTTATAAACTTTCCTAAGAGATTATATTTGTTCATATCAATGATTAAGTTGTTCCTATATATATTATATATTTTTTGGAGCACTGCCAAGAGCCCATAGTAAATATATTAATGTACTATTAATTTTTCAAGAATTATAAACAAAGAGCATGGTCTAGATCTTTCTTTCCTCTCATTTAGTGTAAAGTATAGTAGAGCTGGGGTCCAGTGTCACTTCAGTTCTTTTCAGCTCTGTTAAATTTGTATGCTCCCCTGTTGCATACTCCTTGTTCTGTGCTTGTCTTTATTTGATGTTAAAATTATGATACTTTTACTGAGTGCCTCTTTTTGGCTTCATGTCACTAGGAAGAGCTATGCCCTTTTTTTTTCCTGCATATGAGTCAAAAATACGTATGAACACCAGTTAAGCTCTAGAAGTTTTGGCAGAGCATGCTGGTGACTGAAGCTTGATGGTGTCCCATGCCTGAAATCAGCCCCTGCTTCGGCAACTTCAAAGGTCTCTGATACGGTTTTATTCCAGAACATGTTGGCTAAGAAGTCCTCAACAAGCCATCTACTTGCTGCCTTCATCTTGAGTTGCATGGTCTTAGAAAAACAGCTTCTAGAGCCCATAGTCTGTTCTGATGGGTCATATTGCCCCTGCTCAGCCAGGTCATGCTGAATTCGGAATGCCGTGGTTTTGTATCATTGGGCTGATGGGATGGGTTGATGGCAGTTTGCAGGGTAGCAGTTCACATCAGACAGTACTTCAGTTCAGACAAAGCCTCACTGGATTCTGTTGTTAGAATCATAGAATCATTAATGTTGGAAAAGACCTCCATCAAGTCCCAACTTTTGATCAAACACCACCATATCAACTAAACTATAGCACTAAGTGCCACAGCCAGTCATTTCTTGAACACTTCCAGGAATGGTGATTCTGCCACCTCCCTGGGCAGCCTCTTCCAATGCCTGACCACCCCTTCAGCGAAGAAATTCTTCCTGATGTCCAACCTGAACCTCCCGTGTGTCAGCTTGAGCCCATTTCCTCTTGTCCTGTCTCTAGTTGCCTGGTAGAAGAGGCCAACTCCCACCTGGCCACAACCTCCTCTCAGGTAGTTGAGGAGAATAATAAGGTCTCCCCTGGGCCTCCCTTTCTCTGGACAAAACAACTCCAGCTCTCTCAGCTGCTCCTCACATGACTTGTTTTCTAGACTCTTTACCAACTTTCTTGGCTTTCTCTGGACATGCTTCAGCGCCTCAATGTCTCTTGTAGTGAGGGACCCAGTGTCTTTCATGTAGTGAGTGGACACAACACTCGAGGTGTGGCCTCACCAGTGCAAAGTTCAGAGGGACAATCACTTCCCTAGTCCTGCGGTCCACACTAGTATATGCCAGGAGGCCACTGGCCTTCTTAGCCACCCGGTCACGCTGCTGCCTCATGTTTAGCTGTCTGTCAACCAGCACCCTGAAGTCCTTTTCTGCTGGAACTCTTTGCAGAGATTCTTCCTTCAGCCTGTAGCACTGCATGGGGGTGTTGTGACCAAAGGGCAGGACCCAGCTCTTCACCGTATTGAACCGCTACAATTGGCCTCAGCCCATTGATCCAGCCTCTCCAGATTCCTCTGGCAGAGCCTTCCTGCTCTCCAGCAGATCAACACTCCCACCCAACTTAATGTTATCTGTGAACTTACTAAGGGTGCCCTTCATCTCATCATCCAGATCAATAAAGAAGTTAAAGAGGACTGGCCTAGGGAACTGAGGCCTAGGGAACACCACACCAGTGACCAGCCACCGGCTGGATGTAACTCCATTCACCATCCCTCTGGGCCAAGCGATCCAGCCAGTTTTTAATGCAGCAAAGGGGGCACCTGTCCAAGCCATGAGCAGCCAGTTTCTCCAGGAGAATGCTATGGGAGACAGTATTGGAGGCTTTACTGAAGTCCAGGTAGACAACATCCACAGCCTTCCCCTTATCCTGAAATGGATGGTCATTAAAGGAGATCAGGTTGGTCTAGCAGGACCCACCTTTCCTAAACCCATGCTGTCTGAGCCTGATCCCCTGGTTGTCATGTACATGCTGTGTGATGGCACTCAAGATGCTCTCTCAATTTCTGAGGTGAAGAGGAGGCAGACCTTCATTTCAGGGCCTACAGTAAGACAGAGCAAAGTATCTCATAACTCAGGATTTTGGCAAAGGATTCACTGTAGCAATAGCAGTAGTCCTTTCATGAATTTTATATTTGTTTTTTGGTTTAATTCTCTTCACTACAGTTCATTTGATTGTGGAAAGCTGTTTAGTTATTTCCCACCCCCGTATGCTTTTATATTTCTTGGTAGAGTGAGGAATCAAAATTAATATGTTATCTTTGTTTGGAAATGTTCAACTCTGAACCTACATTTCACAGTTTATTACCTCCTCAGTCTGAACAGTAGTCTTCTGACAACAAGTTTCTTGATGGACTAATTTCCACTATCTTTAGCTACAGACATTTGTGTTTTTTGATAACCTTTTCTGGCTTACCTGGAACCAGAAGGGTAAGAGTTGTGGACTGAATCCAATTTATAAGAATGTTATCTGATAAGAATACATAGTTATCTTTCTTAACCCTACTTCCACGTTTTTCAGGGTTTTGTGACCCACCTTCAAGATTCAGTTGGAGCTTTTTGTGACTTAAAATGACCTTTATTTATGAAAATCATCCCCTTCAGGTTCAATTCAACTTCTTAGACAGAAAAAACATTATAGAATTTCAATAGAATAAATTGTATCCGATGATATTGATGGGATGCTTCTGTCATCAGGTGTGTGCAACTTTAGGTTGTGCTTTGTCTGAAGAGCTTTTCTAAAGCATTCTGTTCTGGATGTCTTTTTTTCTTTCTTAATTTCCACTGTTTTTAACTCCAGTCTCATTTATTATCTTTACAGTTCCTCTTCACTCTTTGATGACATGGAAGTGTTTTTACATGGTCTTGGTCTAGAACACATTGGAGGATTATTGAAGGTAATCTTGTGGTGTGTCTGCTATCTGTCAAGTAATCCGTGAAAGCCAAATGCAGCTATTGCATAATAAAAAGTTATATCACTATGAGTATATTAATTCAAGGAAACTTATTAAATAGAAATTTATATATAAAATGATAAGTTAAACTACAATGGACTAGATTGAATTTCTTGATAAATGTGCATTAGTCACAATATGTGGTGTTTCTAAACTAGACAACTCTTTCAATCCTTTTGTTCCTGAAAACTGAAGTAGATCAAGGAAAAACAAATCAAGTAACAACTGATTTCTTCTGAAATTCTTTTTGATGGTAGAAACCCCTTTGTTTTATACAGGAACAAGATATAGCTTTAAGAGAACTTCTGACCATGAAAAAACATGACATAATACAGGTCAGTTTACCACTTTAAAATTTATTTTTTTTCTTTTTAGAATGTTTTTAATCTCTTCTCTTTATAAATGTCTAACCTTGTAAGAATTCTTTCAGCATCTTCTGCAACTTCTTGGATTTTAATGTGAATACAGACAGACTTTTTATGAAGTGTGTAATCTAACAGATCAGTGAATGATAAGGGCTAAGCAGGAAATAGTTCTGGTTTAAATTTTAGTTGTTACCATTTTTAGTATTTAAGTATGATTTCTCTGAAAGGAAATCAGTGCTTGGATTAGAGTACATAATCCTAAACTACTACTTTAAATGTGGTCCTCCTTTGCGAGGTGGTAATTTTTGTTGGAGAAATGAGTCTCTCACTTTGTAGAATCTCATATCCTACTCAGGCTTGTAAAACCTTACCAAAAAAAAAAGATTTTGTTTCTTTCAGTTTACTGGAGCTGGGAAGGTCTTTTGCTGTCATCCAGGACTAAGTGATGTATATTACAGAGCTTCAGTTTTCAGTGGAGATAGAGTGGTTGCTTTTCGTTAGTCTTTACTGGATTTTTTTCCTGTGGGGAATGAAAGACTTCCTGTGCTTACAGGAGAATGCTATAATAAAATCTGATTATAGGAGTCTCCTTGGAACACCGTAAGTACTTCAGGCTTCAGAATTCTTCTGAGCACTCTGTGCCTGGTCTGAGATACCAGAGATGCCTCATAAAAACAGCTGCTTCAAGACTGCTCCCTGCTGCTGATATACTGCCATGTCCTTAATGTCAGCTTTTTTTCTCCCTGTCCTGGTACCAAGGAGGCACTTGTTCTAGCAGGTGGAACTAGAGTTTTATTCCTTTAGAGTGGATATCAACAAGGATGTTTTGTTTGAAACTTTGTCTTGTAACTGAGTACAGTTTAGTTGTTCTGACAGAACTCACGAGTACTTTTGTGTTCTCAGGGGGTGCATGTATAGGGAGCTTTGTCAATTAAGCGATTTTTAAGAGTTCAGTCAAGCCGCTTCTGTTAGGGATAACAAGAAGTGCTTCTACAAATACATCAATAGCAAAAGCAGGGGCAAGGAAAACCTCCATTCTTTGTTAGACATGGGGGGAACATAGTCACCAAAGATGAGGGAAAGGCTGAGTACTTAGCACGTTCTTTACCTCAGTTTTCAACAGTAAGATGTGTTGTCCTTAGGACAAGTGCCTCTGGAGCTGGTAGACAGAGACAGGAAGCCAAGTAGCCCCCCTGTAATCCACGAGGAAACAGTTTGTGACCTCCTGAGCTGCTTGGATCCTCACAAGTCTATGGGACCATGTGGGATCCACCCTAGGATGATGAGGGAGCTGGCCAAGGAGCTTGCCAAGCCACTCTCCATCATTTACTGAAGTCCTGGCTCTCTGGGGAGGTCCCAGATGATTGGAAGATGGCAGATGTCACACTGATCAACAAAAAAGGCTGCAGGGAGGACCTGGGAAACTACAGGCCCGTCAGCCTGACCTCAGTGCTTGGCAAGGTCATGGAGCAGATCATCCTGATTGCAATCACACAGCACCTACAGGATGGACAAGGGATCAGACCCAGCCAGTACGGGTTTAGGAAGGGCAGGTCCTGTCTGACCAACCTGATCTCCTTTCATGGCCAGGTGACACACCTGGTGGATGAGGGGAAGGCTGTGGATGTGTCTACGTGGACTTCAGCAAAGCCTTTGACACTGTCTCCCATAGCATACTCCTGGAAAAGCTGGCAGCCCATGGCTTGGACAGG
>JAWWES010000041.1:23301227-23375033 GCA_035583135.1 Lophotriccus pileatus
CATCACTCTCTACAACTACCTGAGAGGAGGTTGTAGCCAGGTGGGGGTCAGTCTCTTCTCCCAGGCAACCAGCAGTAAGACAAGAGGGCATGGGCTTATGCAGTGCCAGGGGAGGTTTAGGTTGGATATTAGAAAGAAATTCTTTACAGAGAGGGTAATCAGGCATTGGAATGGGCTGCCCAGGAAGGTGGTGGATTCTCTGTCCCTGGAGGTTTGTAAGATGAGGCTGGACGTGGCATTTAGTGCCATGGTCTAGTAACCACAGCAGTGTTGGATGAAGGGTTGGACTTGAAGATCTTGGAGGTTTTTTCCAACCTGGTTGATTCTGTGATTCTAAATATTATAAGGCATGTCAGCATGTTCTGGTGTTACTGCTTTTCTGAAGCATCAGGATCATTAGACAGCATCCTGGTGTGGGATTTATATGAATCCTAAAACCCCTATTGACAGGGGTTTTGTTCTTAAAGGAGATACTTGTGGCTTTTGTCTCATCCCTTTGTGAGCTGCTGTGTTCATCGTGATTGCATTAAACTGGAAATCTGACTGAGCATGTGTTCATATTCATCGCCACCTTTTGTGTTGTAGTCATTGCTTGTTTTTGTCCAGGGGACACTGGGGGAAGGGGATAGAATTGTGGAGTTGAGTGAATGGCTAAGGCTTACAGTTCCTTCTCCAAAGATGTGTAATTTCACTCAACAGCTTCTGTTTCAGTGTTTTAACATGTTTGAGGCTCCCTATTTTTTAAAGACAAACTGAAAGTTTTGAACAAACTGAAATAGCCACCTGAATCAACTGCTTCTGCACCAGAAGGTAAAACAATTCCTGTAGATATTGTTTCTTAACTCTACAACAGCAGAAAACAGTTCCTGGAAAATATGTTGTGCTTTGTGCATGGACGTAAATTAATTAGTGAGTCTTCGGTTGAGAAGTTTAAAAATTATGTAATGTCCTGGCTTGGTAGCACTTCATAAGTTATCCTAAATTCTTGATGTAGTCTAGTTTTAGAGCTCTGCTAACAGTTTCTCCCCACACTGCTGATAGAACAAATCTAATCTGTTCCCTCGTAACTCCAGAGTTGAAAGTTTTTACTCTGATGGCAGACCTTCAGCTAACAGCCAGCGATTTTAAATAGCCTGGAACTTATTACTACAAAGATTAATGATGACCTCTGATGGATGCCTCTGAACCAAGCTGCTTTGTGTCCAGAGAACTGGGGAGAAGTCCTGTCACTAACATGATACACTTTCCTCCATCAAACAATATCAGAAAGATATTTTCTCTGTAAATACCTTTATCTGTATGCTACAACAGAGCCTAAACAATGAGTCTTTCAAGCTGAAATCCTAGCATTCCTTAAGCTTATAAGCTGTTCCATACTGAGACAAATCTGTTCAATATATTGGGATGTGTCTCTTCAACATTTGAAGGGTTTTGTCTGATTCTGCACTACTCATGACACTCAAATTTTTTTTTTTTTTTAAGTATCTCTCATAAGATAGCAACAGAAGTGATTTTTTACTCCTGGGTACATTTAGGACTAAAATGGTTTCTTTCTCGCATTTTATTTAATTTAGAATAAGAGAAGTCAGCACCTTGTTCTGGAGTGGAGAATAAATGAAATGTATAATGAAAAGTTGACACATCAAAATTCAAAATATAATCCAGAAATTTAACTATATCATTAGATAATTACCTGGTCTATGTACTTCCATATCACAGTTCCAGGACTGTCACTCCTCTGCTCCACCTCCCTGCAAAAAAGCATTTAATATTTAAAGAAATTAAAAGAAAAAGAAATGCATCAGGTTATTAAAATTAGTGGCCACTTGGGCAAGGTTGCAAGGATGTAAGAGTTCATGTGTAGCTTCACTGGTTTTATCTGAGTGGTATATTGTCTTTCAGGTATTGAGGCAATCTATTACTCACTTCTTGTATTGTTCATGCTGGAATGTGAGTTTGGGGCTTGGATTTTCAGGGGTTGCTTTTTATCTATTTAAATAAAGCCTAAAATAGATATTCTTTGAGTTGATGTGGCTAAAATTAGAATCAAGAGTGCACATAGTCTGTTTTACAGATACAAGCAAGTTCTTATACAACACTTGTACATTCTTAAACATATGGCCATTTCACAATAACATTTGCGTAATTTGGACTGCAGAGCATCATTGAACCAACACTGACTTAAAAACTTGCTTATCCATAAAGAAGGGCTTGTCATACTGTGACTGTCCCGTGCATTCATTACTGCATGAACAGTCAGGTTTTGTGTCCCCTCATGTTCTGTCTAGAAAGGTAAAATATGTCTGCTTTGTGAAATAGTTTGGACTGGTGTATCAAATTCCTGTCTCTTAAGTTCCACACCTTTTACCTTGATATGCAGAACTACTGTGGTGGTGGAAGGCTTTGTCTGTGGTGACATTTATCACATTCTTTACTTCCTGAACCGTATTTTCAAGACATGGTGGCCCTCAGTCAGTGATCCATTTGCAGAAGAACAAAGTACAACATCTTCCTGATATGCTGATCAGAAGGCTGCATCCTGATATGCTGGTTTCAGGAATGAGAAGGTGGAGTCAGAAGCACACCCAGTCTTCACAAGAGTTCCTGCTTTAGGCAAGATAGTCTTACTATTCAAGAATAACTACCGTTCTATAAATCAGCTTACACATACATGAAAAAATAACTGCTGTAATACTTTGTAAGCATTAAGAAAATACTGGTTCATATCAGATAGGGCTCCACAAGGCAAATATGAGAGCTAATGAATTGAGCAAACTTACAGCTTGACATAACTAAAGCAAATAATTTCTAGGAAACCCAGACCTTTCTTTCTTAAGGCTGCTAGTGATATTTGCTAAAAAGATTTCAGTACATTTTGTTCAGGTACCCATGGTAACCTATTGGAAACTCAAAAATTCTTGACACCTGTACTTAAATTCCCAATAAATCTTATTGGGATATTACCTTACCAAAGAGCTTACCTGTCTATACACTTAAGGTTTTAAAATGTTTAAAGACACGCTTGTGAGCCCATAGTTATTTGTTACCTGTGATTGGTGGCGAACCCGGAGGACAGCTTTATGCAGTCACGATGAACACTGGATGCCACAAACTACAGTCTCAGAATAAAGCAAGCATTCTAGGCACTATCTCTTTCTTAGAGTTTTGATCTGATGTGTGTTGTCAGCTGTTTGTTCAAAATTCTTTCTGCAGTAATTACAGAAATCTGGGATTCTCGGGGTATTAACATCTTATAGATTTCTGAGTCTGCAGAAGGGAGCGTCAGGTTCTCAGAACATCAGTGAGAGTCTTGTATATCTTAGCTATGGAGGCTCTGGGATCCTTCAGTCTCAAATTCCAGAGTGGTCTACTCCCGCTGAATCCAGGTTCTCAGCTGGAAAATCAGGAACAAAGTCATACTTGGAGCTGGCATTATGAGGTTTTTCACTTTTGTGGAGAAGAATCTTAGGGCTGCTAACACCAGAAGTCCTGTCAGATGAGCAAGGAAAAGTGCTGAGTGTGCCACAGAAGCATTTCCCTTTTAACAAAAGGACTATTTAATTTACTTAAATATTCTGCAAGAAAACACTCAGCTTATGATTTAAATATGACTTAAAATTTAATCTGAGATACTTGATGAATAGCACAGCTGACAATGTTTTCTGTCCCGGGCATTAGTTAGAGAATTTTAGTTACTAGTGTATTTTTTTAAAGAAAATCGTGCTTTTCTTCTGTGAAAAAATACCACTTTCTGTAAAATGCTCCATTTGATGCTGATTTGATAGTATCTTCTCCTTCTGAGTTAAAGCTGTATCACCATTATGATGATTCATTATTTTGCTGTCTGAGATGACTCAGATGATTCTAAAATAGATAAGCCTAGCATCCTAACAACACAGGGGTACTTATACAAGCTGCTATTGATTTTTTTTAAAAAACCCTAAGCAGAATTTCTGAGTATCATGTGCAATTTCAATTTGGCAGTTTCTCAGCTCTTGTAATTCTGTTCTGCATCATTGAGTATTTTTTGTGCTTTTATTTTTTCCTTTGGCACTTACATACACTGTAATTGGTTGCAATAACTTAAAACAACTTCTTTTGGCTCTTAATAATTAGAAGTTCATGTAGTAAATGATACTGTACTGTTATGTCTAATAAGCATTGAAACTAAACCGTATTTGGAATTACTCTTTAAATTTAGATTGGCATTACAAATCCTGGAGATCAAGAGAAACTCATAGATGCTATTAACGAGCTGCAAGTGGATGAAAAAAGAATTGAAGACGTCTCTGAACTTTTGAAGGTGGAATTGAGGTATTAACTGTATGTCTGAAGAAATGGAAGTGAAATATTAACTATTTAAGGTGACTGCATTATTTTCTGCAGCTCAAAGGTAAAATTCTCACACTTTATCCCATGCATAGCATTCATAGAATGTGCTAGTTAGTGTATTATGAGAGCTAGTGGTAGGTGTTTTTTTTTATAAAGAACATTGGAAGCATAGACAAGGCAGGCTCTGTTAGTCTTGCAATCAAATTTTTCTGATAGTAAGGTGCAATAAAAAGATGTGTGGGAGGGAGAGATGCATATAACTTCTGCATAGGCCTTTAATTTTCAACTGATAAATTAATATGATGTATGTGTGTATCTTAAATCATACAGTTACTTCTGTATAGATTCAGGACTTTCTTGTTGTTTTTCTCTTCCACTAGAAGCAGTTTTAACTGGCTTCTAAAATATCTCATTTTTTTATCTTACAAATTAAGCACTTTAGAAGTTTGTTTCCTTATCACAGATTATATGTATCAGTAGATTTATAAGGAAGTTTTTTTTAAGGAAATCCTTCAGATTTCCATTTTGACTTGATATTTTTCCCCATTATATTCTTTAAGCATCAGCTCTGCAATACCTCTTATACTTTTAGTATAGCCTTGTGCAGTACCATGGAAGCGAGGCCTGAGCTTAGAGGTACATTGCTCGGAAACATTATTAAACTTAATCAGTTCTCTAAGCACCTCTAGAGCACTCCACATCCAGCACAAAAAGAAAAATGAAAGATATGCTAAGTATGAAAGGAGTATTAGGATTTCTTAAACCTCTTACCCTTTACTTGTAAATATATTTTTTTTCCAGAAGACACACCTCGACTTATGTTTAGATTCTGTGCTCATATCTTTCCTCTTCTTACTTCCCAGAACTATGGAACAATAGCCACTGAAAATAGGATTAGACAGTAAGAGCTGAGTTCCTCCTTAAGTTGTGTTTATCTCCCTCTTGACTAGTGACCTGACAGTTGTGCTACTACTCTTTTATCTCCGAAACACTGGGGAGCACTGTTGCGTTATTTGGGTGCTGTGAGGCTGGACTCTCAGTTGTTCATTGGACCAAAGAATGTGCTTGGGTTCAAATTCAGTCTGTACATGTCGCTATGTTTTGGAGGCAGCTGAATCGCACTGCGACTGTGCATTACCTAAGAGAGTTGGGATTGTTCAGCCTGGAGAAGAGAAGGATCCAGGGAGACCTTAGAGAGGTCTACAAAGGGGGCCTCCAAGACAACTGGAGAAGGATTTTTTACAAGGGCACAGGGACAAGGGGGAATGGCTTCAAACTGATGGAGGGCAGGTTTAGATTAGATACAAGCCTGGTGAGACACTGGAACAAGTTGCCCAGAGAAGCTGTGGATGCCCCATTCCTGGTAAGGTGTTGCAGGGGCACGTTGGATGGGACTTCAAGCAACCTGCTCTGGGGGCAAGGCGTCCCTGCCTGTGGCAGAGGGAACAGGATGATCTCCAAGATCCCTTCCAACTCAAACCATTCTATGATTCTGTGATTCTACATCAAAACAAGTGGGTATTTTCAGAAGAAAATCCAGGTGCAAACTTGTACGTGTGCTGTAAGATGGAAGAATTGAAGTTCCAGCATGCAAAGGGTATAAACCAGTATGATATTGATACAGCATAAACAACTTCAACAGCATTTGAGCTGTTCCTGTTAAAATAGAGACTTTTAGGGGGATTTTGTTCAGTTTAAGCTTTATGCATTTTTAAGTTAAAATGTGTGCTTTTTTTAGATTGTTCAATATTAGTGTTCAGAATATTCATTAAAACAGAGCAGCTTAAAAATTTGAACAGAGGGAATAAGTGGAGAAATAAAAAAAATTATCTGTTCACTGCATGTGTGGCCAAATACAATAAAATACCCAAATGGTATCTGGTGCAGTCTCACACACCAGTGACATATGTAATTCCTAGTACAGTGTGAGTTAATATCATAGGAAGTTCTCAAAACCAGAAAATAATTGATTGATTGAAGATTGAAGTACACAAAATATGACAGCATTTCAATTATGGCAAGCATTGCATAGTTTTCTAGAAAAAGGCTTGACATGTATTCTAGGAATCTGACCTTGAGACTAAAATCATAGGCTATGTTTACATGCTATTATATAAAGATTTTACTTCCCACTTGTTCAAAGTCATTCTGTGAGAAGGAAAATCAGTCATTAAGTCATAGAAAAACTAACATAGTAGAAAATGTTGAACTGATTGATTATAAACTCACAGAGTGTCCAGTGCTGTTTAGCCACTGATGTTTTGACAGCCACTAATTCTTTTTACAAGTGATAATTTTTTGAAAACGTTTCTAAATATAAGAACAGATCACTGCAATGGGTATAAAATTATATGAAAATGGGCTGGAGGGGGGGGTAAACTATTAAGACCTTTGTATAGTGAAGTAGTATGAAAAGAATAAATGTTTTTCTTTCTTTCCCCCTCCCTAATTCAAGGCCTTGACACTCTTTACATTTGCTGAGAATCCTTCCGTAATTCCAAAAAATAATTTCCTTTGTGATGAAACACAGAGGGTGCCATAACTGATCCCAGACATCTAAAAAGTTATCTAAGTAGAAGGAAATGTTTGTGATTATGTCTTGACTGTGGTAATGTGGGAGAAACTTTGAGACTATCTCCAGGTGTTCAGTGTTTCGGTTTTTATTCAAAATACTCAGTTCAGTTACGTTGTTCTGAAACAAATAATAGTTTATTTTGTGAAAACATACCAATAGGCTTTCTTACTTTCCCATCTTCATGAAAACCATGAGCAGCCTTGGTTTTAAGCCTCCAGCATACCTACTGATACATCTAGATATTTTTATTTTAAATGTTAAAGTCTTAACAGTTCAGCACTGTTGCAAATCACAGATGTCCTGAGCAGTGGTTGAAACTTTACTCACTAATGATCCTGTGCCACAGTTGAAAGAAAGCATTCTGTGACACTAAATGGGCTAAATTCCATCTCTGTTTAGATACTTGCACTGCACTGGCATGTAGCTTAGTTTACCAATTTGGCAAATTTCATGGATACCTTTTTGGCCTCAGAAGCAAGTAAGATGGTGTAAGCATGTTGCATTTAGGTTTATTAGCAGATTGCCCTAGGGAATAGAGGAATGTTGGGATCTGAATTAGTTTACTCAGATCCTATGGATCTGCAGAAGAGGAAGTTCTGCAGAAGGAACATATAAGTGTCTCTTGTTTTGGCTCTACCTGTTATTCACCCAAATGACTCAGAGCTAATGGAAACTTTCCTACTGGAGATACAGGCACTTCTCAGGAGTTTTTCAGGGTTTGAAAGCTCTCTCTGTAAAAACAGTTGGATGATCTTCCTTGCCCTCTTTACCTCTTCCTGGTCAATAGCAACAAATTTCTGGCCAGCACCATGACTTACAACTAAAATTATCTGACGCTTACAGTAATGTTGAGTCAGTGTCATATGGAAGCTTCTAGAATCCTACTGTTGAAATTAATCCCTTTTCTCCACTCTTTGAAAATGAGTTTGATCAGTGTCTCCAGAGTTGTCTTCCTGTTTGGAGCACCAAGTATAAATTTTCTTCCAAATAGATAACATCAAATATTTTAGGCCTTTGAGATATATGTTTCCAGATCCAAGGGCCAAGCCAGTATTATTGAATTCTTATCTTATTCCACTGTGCCGAAGACTAAATGATTCTAAACCTATTTATTTCAGTCCTAGCTCTAAAAGTAGAAAGCAGGTTTTCTTCCTCCCACATCTACCTCAAAAATGCAAGCTGCAGGTCAGAACTATTGATATATAGCATAAAATTGACTACAATTTCTCTCTTTTTGGTGTTGCAAGACTTTGATTTGTGCACACACACAGAGGAAAATAGAGTGCAGTTATTACACATAGTGAGTTACAAAATTACTCACACAGCAGGTAACGAAATGTTGCATTTGATAATACAGGCTTGATGATAGTTAGAAGTGGAGGTTAATAGAATGTTTCTGAAAAGGTTTTGGGTGATGCTTTTTCACCTTTTAGTGTGTCTTAGTAGCTGAATATTCCAAGTAACTTAATGATTTGTAGTCCTTCCAAAAAAAAGGGGGAAGGGGGGAAGAAACAGGACAAACAAGGAAAAAAAAATTGACATTGGGGTTTTGTGATGAAAGTGCATTTCTGACTCGCTGCCCAGTGTTGGAAATGCATAGGTAATATTTGGCTCGCAAAAAGTTGCAGCATTTTGACAAATAACAAAATATTGCTTTATTTTTGTAGTGAAGATGAATTGTGCAAGTTTCTTCAGAAGCTGAATAAAGAGTGTAATAAGCTGATCATTCCTGTGCAGACCATGAATAATCATTTCCTGAAAAATTCTCACAAGGTATTAAACCAAAGAAGAGGAGATTGATTTAGAGTCTATTATTCTATCTTGTAAAATGGAACCTATGAATACTTATCAACTGTCTTGGTTATTAAGTAGCTATATAGAGCTCTCCAGTGCTCTTTCTGTAAAGGACACTTTTAAAAAATAATTTATTTCAAAGAGTTAAGCCACCCAATTAAAGGAGATAGATTTGTTTCTTTATGTTTCTGCTGATAGGAGAGTTAATGTGACAAAAGTTTCCAAGAAAGGCTGCTAGAGAGTGGTAGATAATGTTGTGCATAAATCATACAGTTAAAACCCAGCATAAATGCAGTTGTAAACTTTTTCTGGCACTATCTTTTATGATACATTAACTGAAGAATATTAAATTATAAAATTAGGCAATTATGGCAAATAACTAACTATTAACAGATGGTACTGCAGTGGGCACCGACTGAAACTTACATTGAACTCTGCAAAGATTTGGTTTGCAACGTTAAAAAGTTGGGAGAAGAAGTTACCAACCTGAAGAACCTGATGGTGGAGGTGAGTGTGTGCGAGTGAGGCTGTTAAATACTGTGTACAGGTTTCTGATGCAACCTCAAACGTGACACCATCAGGGACATGTTTCATACACTGGTCTGCCACAGACAGGCTCTTTATCCTTAGCTTGGGCATTGCATCCATCTTTCCCCAGATAGAATGAGAAATAATCTAGAATATTCCACAGCAGTGTGGGGAGCCTCCAAAGGCTACCTTTTTCTTTCTACCTCAGAAAAGAATAAAGTGGAATGTATCCCTGCACTCTTGGACAACCACTGTGGGATAAACACTGTGCTGAATAGTGACACTCTTACTTTTTAATTAAGGAATCTTTTGTTTTGAATTATTGACTCACAAGGAAGATACTAAGGTTTTATGGATTGAATGGGAGGCATCCCAGATAACTCTGCAGAGTGACAAAAGAAGAGGGTGGGAGAGGTCAAGGCTAGATGTTAGCACCACATCAGTCATTCTCAAACCAACACAGTGACACACTCTTGTCAGATGGGGTCATTTTAAGTAATAGGCTAGTAAAAGGAACGGCCGCTGGGGTAGAGTAAATGGAGCATCAGTGTCAGAAAGGAATCTGTTGCTGAACGAAGCCATGTGGAACTCAGACCTTGAGTATAATGCTACTAATGCAATTTCCTGTAGTTTAAGTAAATTTAATGTAATATAACAGCCTTCTCCCAATAAATCACTTAACACCAAATATATTAAGAGGGAGAGATTGTGGCAGAAAACTTATTAGCCATTTGTTCAATTTCTGCATATGCAGTAATCAATTGCATATATATTTGCCTTCTGTGTGTGCAGGCCAGTTATAAGAGCTGGAAGGGATCTGAGTTAGGTGCCACTTAACTTTGCTCTTATCTGTACTTAAGGTTTTATAGCTGTCAAGATGAAGCACAGTGTCTTTGTTATCCAGTGAAACAGCCTTCTAATTGCTTCAAAAATGCAATTTTTGGTTTTTAAAATCCTATTATGTTTTATGAATTTCAGTTATGAAGACTTCAGTACAAAACATTTCTGTGCTACTTAAGTTATGGTGGGGCACTTTTGAATGTAGAGCACCCAAATGTTTATTATGAAAAGTGCAAATTTAAGTGAAACAGTTAAACTGCTTACATAAAATGTTTGTAATAGTTCCCTTAAATTCTTCAGTACTGTTTGCTAAGCTTAGTCATTACAAGACTTGTCAGCTGTACGTGTCTGTAGCATATAATTTTTGAAAGTGCAGTAAATGAGATGGCCTTCAAAGCGTTATGAAGTAAGGCACGAAATCAGAACCTAACCCAGCTGCCCTTCATGACAGGGCTCCACTCAGCTTCAACATGTATTTGAGCAGGCACTTGTAAGGTACTTTCCACGCTCCCTTTCATTTCGACAAAGGCTAATGTGTTACAAATTTAACTTGCTTTTTTAATAAAGAGTTGTTTTAGTAACTACATGGCAAAAGTTCTGGTTAAAACATTTGATAGTTGAAGGTCAGTTTTTTTGTTATTGTACCATCTGTAGCATCTATTAGCCATGTTTTACTCCTGAGTAATTAAGTTTGTAAATGAACAGTTTGTTTTTCTAATATATATTATACAGAATGATTGAGTATTAGATAAGGTAAAGGTTTACACACTCATCTATTTCAGTTGAAGTAGGACAGAGACAGAAAGAATTAATATCAATCCTAGATGCATGCGAATTCTTAGGACTGGGTAATTTATAACCCACTTAATAAAATACTTAATAAATTTTCACACTAACTCTTTTTTTGTTTTGCTTTTTATGTGAACTTAACATCTGCCTCAGCATGAACAGAGGAGTGAACCCGATGAACTGAAACTTAAAAAAAAAGCAGCCACCTTGGAAAAAAGATTAGTTAAAATGGGAGGGGTGACATTGCTTGGATTTGGTTTTTTCTTCTTTATAATTAAATCAGTGGTAAAGAAAACCTGAATTTAATTTTGGTGCTGTTTCTCATCATATCTGTTGTAGTATCAAGTATGTACTTTGATCTAGAAATAAAGTTACTAAAAATTAAAGCTGTTACTTAACAGCATCTTGTGGTTTTATTTTGAAAATTATTTTTTGTATACAATGTAGGTCTAAAATCTTGTTGAAGCTGCTTTTATTTTCTGGCTTAAAGCTGTCATTATTGCTTACTAATTAATAGTTTCAATTTTTTACCTTTAGCTGTTCAGAGATGAACATAAGCAAATTCTTCTATCACATGTTTGTATTTAAAATTACAGTGCAGATGTGTTTTGGGGGTTGGGAGGGTTTAAAATATTTTAAGTATCATATTCAATGTTATGTTGATAAGGATCTTTTCTTTTGCAGAGGGATATACTTTTTTTTTCTTTTCACAATCAAGAGGACTGTGAAGATCTTTTTACACATTGCCTAAAAAGTAATTTCCCACTGAACTATGATATTCAAATTATACCTGAAATCTGTTTCCTTAGGGGTACTGACTTCTATTGAGAGTTTCATCACATCTATTAAAAGTATTGTAACAGTCCTTTGCTGTTAAGGATGCAGGCAACTTATAAGGCATAGCAGCATACTTTTTCTTGGTCTGGTCTTTCACTACAAATTTTTTCTTAATATCTTGTCTACTTAAAAAGGTGTTTGTAATACCAGAGTGAAGAATTAATAACTGTTTTTGATCTGCTTACCAAAACAGCTATGTTGGAAAAAGGGGAATTGGTGTAAGTGAATTCAAATCAGTTATTTTTTGCAGGCTTCAGTAAACATCTTTAAAAATGCAGAATATTTTGAGCGGGACATTCTTCTATCAAAATGAAACAAAAGGAATCTAAAAAAAACCATAAACCTGGATGGGTATGTTACACTTCAGGTCTCTCAGTTTTCAGAAATGTTGTGTGAAGTCTTAATCTTTGGTATTCCCTCCAGAGACCAGTAAGGAGGAGATAAAAACTTGAGTGCTATACCAATTGCTGTTACTGCAGTTCTCTGCTTTTTACTTTGAGAACTGCATTGGGTATTAGTATGTTTCCTTATTACTGCAGTTGGTTTACCTCCTTTCCTCAACAGGTTTCTCCTTCAATGCAAGGAAAATCCCAGAATGTGATGAGGCTAGGGTTAAAAACAACATGTTAGGATTTCTTTTTGTGTTCTGCTCCCAGTTTTGGGTTAGAGGGAATAAGCTGCATTCACCACCACCATCTACCAGCAGAAGTGGGAGTGAACATACTGTCAGCCTGAGCAAGCAAAGTATAGAAAAGGAAATGTTTGTAAAATAGTCCTCTGTTTTTCATAATACCTTGAAATTAATCCTAAACTAACAAGACGTGTATTGTGAAAGGAAGAACCTTTTATATACATACCACTCTTTCTCTGATTAGCTCAAAATACAGTTCAAATGCAGTTGCCCAGCGATGGGATGGCTCACAGGTGTTACTAGAACTTTGACAGCTTATGTCTTTTGGGTGTTTCTGTTGCATGAAGTTGTTGAGCTTTTGGGGGTATTTGATAGTAGAGGGGGAGTAGGCAGACATGTTGTTCAGACTATGTTTCCAACATGTACTTTTGTATTAGATAAGTGGAATTATTTCAACCATTAGTAAGATTTCTGTGATCCTGCACTTGAAGAGATTCTTCTACTTAGACCTTGTTTCTTCACTTCAGTGACACTTTGCATTAACAAAGCTGGTTCAAAGGAGGCTGAACAAAGCTTCCATTTCAAGAGGTGCGTTTCCTGCCACTAGTAGATCTTGATATTTGAGTATATATCAACAGTAAAAATTTAAAATTTTTTTTTTGCATGAATTTAAAGTAAATATCTGGACACGTGGAGGCCTTTTGAGCTAAACTTGGAGATCTTGCCACTGAACAGAAAATCTGCTCGGGAAAAGTTTTATCAGTGTTTAAATTATTATGCCTTTGGTGTAAAATACTTATGAGGAAACAAATAATGTGTGATAGTTGCTGATAATTTTTTTCTAGTTCAAGAGTTACAATAAAATGTTCTTTGCAGAAATGAGTCAAAGGTCTGAACTCTAGGAGGTGACCTCCCAAACACATTTGGAAGAAGCCGGTCCTTTTCAATTATCTTACGGATCACCTGTTTCGGATGCTTATAGCCATGACTGCAAACATGTGGACATCATTGGGGTTAAACACAGGCTTTGTGCCAGCAGCATTCTTGGCATCATGTTCAAGAATAGTGTTCAAAATTACATAAACCACTCACGAGAAGTAGGGTCTTGGAGTAACCACTTTAAGTTGTATTCGTTAATTGATCAATCAGGAACTGTTGCATGAAGAGGACATGCTAAGAGCTGAATGAAGAAAGATTTCGACCTACCATATAGTAAAAAAAAGATTAAAATTGTGTTTACTTCCATGGATTCCAGACTTGGGCTTAAAACAATGAGTTTCAAGATCCTTTACTCACTTTCATGTTGTTGCAGTGCCTCTTTCAGATTCTCTGACAAGATATCACAATATGGTGGTGATAGGGCAGGGAGCAAAGAAAAAGATTCCTTCAACATCTGGCCCTGAGCTACCCTGTCAAAATTCTCACCCCCACCAGCACTAAATACCCCTGCTGAGAGACCTCCTTCTGTAAGTCATCAAATTGAAGTCATTATCTCAGAACAGGAAGAGTACAATGATTTGCACATCTATGAGGGGATTGGAGGAGAATGCTAAAGAGCTTTGCATGTATTAAGCAGGTAAGCAGCACAGCCCTGCTGGTATTGTTCTCCTCTCACAGTAGTGCAAATTGAGGTGTGGAGGATTGAGTGAGTTGGACCTGGGGCCAAATCATGTGGAGACCTAGTTGTTTAAAGATGCATCGAGGTTCCTACTTGCAATGCCATTGGATACCTAACTTGTCTTGATAGGGATGATTATTCATACAATGGCCTTTTCTGAAACTTTAAACTGTTATGTAAAATTAGGGCCTTGGGTCATCCTGTGAAGATCTGAAAGAACCTAGAGATTTTTTTTTTTTAGTTTCCCTGTCCAAAATACTCTGCAATTTGTATGGGTTGCCTCTCTTCCTGTGCTTTGGGATTTGTCCCATTCTTTAAATTTGACTTGTGGAGTACATGGCCTATCAAAAGGCATTGCCCAGTTATTCCTTTTGGCTACCAATTGCAAGTAATAAAAAGGAGTTTGGGATATGTGCAATTCTTAAATTGAGAGAGTGATTTTTTTTAAAAAATCACATTCTCCATTGACTTAAGCACGTTTCTTTTTTCTTTTTTTCATCCAAGTGTTTTGTTGAAGATAAGACTAAAAATTTCAGTTTATTATTTTTTCTCTTGTCATCTTTGAACTATTTCAGGTGTTCCCCAAAGCTGTCACTTGCTCATAGGTGTGAGCAGGTGTTTGCTTACATTTGCCTTCTCTGTTCCAGCAGTTCTGCAAAAGCTACAGGTTGTCTTTCCCAAATAAAGCTGCTGTGTTAATAGTAAAGTAGTACAAATGTTCCTTTGGATCTTTAGGTACCGATAAAAAGCCTTGAAGGTCTAACAGGTGTCATAACTGCAGGCTTCTGCTTTTAAAGGCATGTACTGTCATTTCTTTGTTCTGGAGGCATGATGGGAGTGTATATTTGAAAATTTACATTTCCCTATTCTAGGAATAGGAATTTTCAGGCAATGGGGCTCTGAGTTGATAAGCAGTGAGATATGAAAAGGGGTATTACTGACATAAATTAATAATGTGATGTGTATCCTTAACAGATTTAATAGCAGTTAAATTACTTCAAGTTTTTATCCTGATTCAAATGGTTTCATATAATATAGAGCCATAGTCCCTGGATGTGGGACTTACAGGGATCCCTCTGGGTAAGGATTTTCACTTTTAAGCTGTGCTACTAGTAGTGATATATATGGGAAGATATTCTACTTAAGGGTTCAGTAGGGGGTTTTCTTACTGATTTTTCTCAGATGAGCCTTCCATGCCTTCAGCTTTCCTGAAAACAGTCTTTATTCGAATGTAGAAATACAGATTTAGCTACATTATTTTCACTATTGTATTGGAAAATCTCAGCTTGATTTCATAAGGTATGCAGAGAACTGGGCTTTCAGTGTTCTGGCTACTCCACTGTCACCTGTATTGCACCTGAACCACATGATTTCTTAACTGGATGAGAAATTGTGTGCACATAATACTTGTTGAAGGCACAGCTTTCTAGATCCAGTCTGTGCTTGCAGCAAGAGAGGTCGGCAGCTTCTCCAGGGCTGCATCAGGAACCAGCACACCCTCTCATGAGACAGTCCTCCACAAACTTCTCCAACATGAGTCCTTCTCACAGGCTGCAGTTCTTCACAAACTGCTCCAGCCTGGATCCCTCCCATGGATGCAATCCTTCAGGAACAGACTGTTTCAGTGTGGGTCTCCCACAGGGTCACAAGTCCCACTATGAGCCTGTTCCAGCGTGGACTTCCCACTAGGTCACAACATTCTTCAAGTATCCACCTACTCTGCTGTGGGGTCCTCCATGGGCCACAGGTGTATCTGTGCTCCACCATGGACCTTCTTGGGCTGCAGGGACACAGCTGCCTCACCATGGTCTGCATGGGAATGAATCTCTGCTCCAGCACCTGGAGTACCTCCTCCTTGTTCTTCACTGGCCTGGGTGTCTGCACAGCTGTTCCTCTCACACAGTCTAACGCTCTCTTTGGCTGTGATGGCTGTTGCATGGAGGTTTTTCCCCCATTACTAACTATCCCAGAAGTGCTGGCACCATCACTGATGGGCTCGGCCTTGGCCAGTGGCAGGTCTGTCTTAAAACCGGCTGGCATTGTCTCTGTCAGATCTATGGGAAGCTTCTGGAATTTTCTCACCCTTGTAACATCTCTACTACCTCATCCTGGCCATGCAAACCCAATATGGTTCCCCAATCCCCCTTCCAACCTTGCCCGTTCCATTGTCATGTATAATGAGAGAGTGATTGATAGAAATAATAGATCCAAGGTGGATTTGTGTAGGACCAGAACAAAATAGGGCTTGGAAAGGAATCTGAACAGCAATAAAGCTAGAATACAAATGTGGTAAATGGCTTATGGAGAAGAAAAGGACATAACTGATGAGTTGCTGGTGCAGTTGTTACAGGTAAAGGAGCTCCAGTTAGTACAGAAGGGTATCTCAGAAATTCTAACAGGTGAGCCTTTTACTGCAAGCCTGAGAAGGGAGTGTGTTTTTACACACTGGTAATACTTTATCAAATAGATATTGAGTGCTCATCATAACAATGAGTTAGTAGTTAGTCATTAATGAGTTAGTAGGAACTGTGGTTGCCTCTGGGCAGGTAGTACTGCTGGAGAAGCATTACTGTGCTCCAAGCTTCAATTGCTCTTACTTCAAAGTCTTTGCGGCTTTTGACATTGGAGTGTGTGGATGGGTGTTGGGTATTGATTTCTGGGGCTTGTTTGGGTTTTGAGATATTTCTTTAAATTGATAAGTGAGTGAATGTTACCACCTCAAAAGTTGATAGAATTTTACCTTTTTCTTTCTGAAAGGGAATGTGCTTACATCTGGTTCTGTGTCTGATTTCGAGAAGTTGTACCAAGAAACAGAGGAGACTGATGTCTCTTCTGCCCACAGCCATGGCTGTAATATGCTGCCTGAAGAACAGCTTGCAAAGGATGTTTCCTAGCTTGCTTTTCCAGGATTTTCACCTAGAGTGGACAACTGAACTCATCTTTTAGGAACAAGAGCTGTGTAGTACCCCAGCTCTCTTAAAAACCTTCGATGTTTGTCTTAGTTTCAGCCAACGAGGGCTATCTTGGAACTGGGGCATCTCCAGCTTGGTAATGATAGTTCGTTGTTTGGAATATTTATTACCCTGTATTTGCCTTACAGAGATGACACCAGGTGAAAAAGTTCTTAAATCCCTTGTTGTTGAGTTTGCTTCCAGCCCCGGCCGCCTCGTCCCGCTCCCGGGCAGGGACGGCCGGTGGCCGCTCGGAGCGGGGAAGCTCTGTGGCCGCAGCGGGTTCCCCCGTCCCGGGCTTCAAACTCCACGATGGGGCGCGCAGCCCATGCCCCCGTCGGAGCCCACGGGCCGGGGGTCCCCGCGGTGCGGGGATAGGCAGGGAGGCGCGGGGCGGAGCCGGTGCCCGCGGAGGAGCCGGCCCGGCTGTGCGGGGCCCGGGGTGAGGGGAGCGGGCGGGCGCTGCCACACCCCGCACCGGGGCTGCTTTGCTTCTCCTCTTCTCCCCTCGCACCGCATCGCGGTTCCGTTCCGTGCTCGGTGTTCGCGTACGAGCCTGAAGTGCAGTCGTGCCGACCCCCGAGAGGTGCCAAGCCCTGCCGGTCTGTAACAGCCGCCCGGGGCCGCCCCCCGGCTCAGCAGCAGGTCGTGTAGCATCTGCTGGCGAGTTTGAACTCACTGTGTGCTCTTAGTGTTATTGGAAAGCAACTGGCTCCTCGGGATTCCTTGCCTAATCAGAGGTGTTACCTCCTCCTCTTCCCCCAGTGTCTCTTGACATCATTTCATCCATCAGACTTTCAGAGGAAAAAAAACACCAACCAAAGCAGAACCCACCCAGTCCGAGAGCAGCCCACACCAGCCCCTCAGTTTTGCCGTGACTGCAGGGAAGAGCCGGATCGGGGCAAAGATGAAGGATGGGAGCGGGGCTGAACTCCATGTCCTGAAGGGTTTGGTGCAGGGCGAACCGAGAGGAATGCAGAGCGATGCACTGACCGGCATCCCCCGTACCCCGGGAGGGGATCAGTAAGGCCAGGGGCCGCGTGTGGGGATGCGAAGGCGCTTGACCCACGGGAAGGAAGTAGCCCTCGAGGTGCGTTTGCTCCTGCTCGTAATTGTTGCTCCATGGGATTTCTTCTGCTCCCCGCGACTGACCTGATGTGGACCGAAGCGTTTCTAACATGAACTTTCTCCCTGGTATCTGGTGGTCTCTTCCCTGGGTGTTGATCTGGGCGACCACACCAGTCACCTCTTCATGGTGGTAAGCTGTGCAATTCCAGGAATTTTTATTTGCTCTTGGGGAAGGTGGGGTCGGAATAATTGTGAACTGGGGGGGGGGGGGGGGGGGGCGAGCCTCTCCCTTTCAGGCTCTGACAAGCGGTCCTCGCTGCTGCCAGCTGCTCCGGTCCACAAAGTCCGGCCTTAAAGAGAGCTTAGACGGTCTCGGCATCTCCTTCCATACCCCGTCCCCGCACCCCGACCTCCTCCTCCCCATAAGCACAACTTAGCAGCGGGGGCTGCGCGGAGCTTTCGACAGGGCTGCGAGTGCGAGGGACCCGGCGGGGGCAGCGGGCACCGCCCGGGCGGCGGGGCCGCCGAGGGAGCGGGAGGAAGGCAGAGAGGCGGGCGGGGAACACGCCCGAGGGGCGCGGGTGAAGCGCTGCTCCTGGCAGCCGGCCCTCCGCGCCCCGGCGGCGCTGGGAATTGGCTACAGCAGCGCTATTTTTTATTATTAATTTATTTTTTCCTTCTTCCTCGCCCTCCCCAGTCCCTCCCTCCTGCACAGTTTCTCCTCGCTAAACTGCAAGGGCATAGGGCTGAGAGCCCTGCGGGCCCGGCTGCAAGTGATAGTTCATGTCGGTAGCTTGCTGCAAAACGGGTTTGAATGAAAACACACACTGCTCCTCAAATTGGGGACCCCAACCAAGGCCAGCCTGAAAAAGGGTAGGAGAGGAGTTAAACCCCTTCTTGTAAACCTGGGGACCACATTTAACCTTGACACCGGCTGACACGGGATCAAAGCCTGATTTATCAGACTGAGCATGTTTCAATAAAATAACTATCTGTGTCCTTAGACGTATAAATGTTATTTATTGCGATGTCTTTTTGTCATGGTGTCTTCTAACTGCCACTTAAATATATATATATTTGGAAGTCACGGCTTTAACGATTTTATGGTCGTATAAAATAATGAAAATGCAAGAAAATGACATTTTCTTCCGTTTGATCCCTTCAAAAGACACCTACAGAAGTTTGGGTTTTATGAAAGGCACCTTTCGAAACGTTTCAGGACTAATAGAGACCATCTGGATACAGATGATGTAATTTAATTTTTGTCAAGGTTTTTTTCTTTTTTTTTTAAAGTACTGCACGGAACTGCAATAGCGGGGCTTGGGGTTCTCCTGAATGCTTCATTTTATTAAAAAACACACAGCATCAGTGACTAATGGTAACGGATTTCTACCAGAAAGGCAGAGGTAGCTGCAGTTCTGGACCCACCTGAGGAAGGCTCCGGGGCGCTGAGGACCCTCCTTCCCGTGGAGTCGGTGCCCGGGGGTCGCCGCGGGCCCCCGGCGCTGCCCTGCCCCTTCCCTCCCGCAGGTACATGGGCGCCGTGGGCTCGTCGCGGGTGATGTGTGACAACGTGCCGGGGCTGGTGAGCCGGCAGCGGCAGCTGTGCCGGCGGCACCCCGAGGCCATGCTCTCCATCGGCCGCGGCGTGGCCGCCTGGACGGCCGAGTGCCAGCACCAGTTCCGCCGGCACCGCTGGGACTGCAACGCCCTGGAGCGGGGGCAGCGCCTCCTCGGCCGCGTCCTGCTGCGCAGTGAGTCCCGGGGCCGGAGGCCGGGAGGGGCTTCCCGCGGGCCCGGGAGGGGCGCGGAGCCCCCACGCCTACGGGCTGAGAGGAAACGGGAGGTTACAGGGTCGGCGTGAGGGTACAAGGGTTCCACACAAGGGTACCAGGGGTCCTGTGGGCTGCCACCGCCCGGGCAGTGGTGGGGAACATCGGGAAGCGGTGGCCATCCTCCTGTTACCTTGTTCTTAGCAAGGATGAAGCTTTGTTTTACGTTTCAGGAGGAAGGGAAAGGGGACACTCAAAAGAACGGCATACATGATAACGTGAAGTGCTGCATTGCTTAATAACCTGTATCAAATAAGAAAGACAAGGTGGGGCGGTTGACACATTAAGGGCTGGCTCTGTGGTTCACAACTTTTTTTTTTGTGCATAATGGCACCCACACCCCCCCTGGCTACAGGGAAACTGAGGTGGCAGAATAGTGAAGCAGGACAGAGAACTTTCCATCACAGCCCAATCTCTGGATACCAGTATTCGGGATGGGACGGGCTGAAAGGGACAGCTCATGTGCCAACAGGAGCCCAGTGCGTTGGGATGGCAGACGACGACCCCTTCTTCAGGCCAGTTGCCAGTGGAACATTTTGCCTGGAGAGCACAGCAGCAGGGTACAATCCCTCTGGGGTTGTGCTGCTTGGGAGGCTGAGATCTGCTTCCCACCCTGAGGGAGGATGGTTAAGCAGGGTGGTGTTGTCATCTAAATGTTGGGCTGAGGCATCCGGTGAGTCTTCAAACTGCTTATGTGGTCCTTTTGACTCAAAGAAATGGCTGAGATCTGTTACTGTGACAGAATGTCCTTAGCTGAGTGATAAATGTGCTGAGATTCTTAGAAACTGTGGCTTTTTTCACCAAATACCACACATGGGCACACAGCTGTGGTGCACAGCCAGTGGAGATGACCCTGAACCGGCACTTGAGTCCCTGGGATGTCCCCAGGACCATTCAAGACAGTCTCTCCAGGCTGTGAGCAGCATGGTGCCTGCAAGAAGGGGAAGAGGAAAGTCCCTGGAGGCCATTGCCCCACTGGTGGGGATGGAGAGGAGGATGGGAGACACTGGGCATGCTGACCCAAGCAGTGGGATTTCATCCACAGAGTATCATTCGGTGCCAGGTTCTGCTCTGGTGAGCAGTTAGTTCCTGTAACCAGCTTCGTGTTCGCTTAGCAATTATTTGTGAGTAACCAGTAACCTCACCCATAGGCTGAAGTTTTCTGTGAGGTTTGTCTGTTGTTCAGGAAAACATGTTTGGCAGAACATGGCCTAATTCTGATGAGGCTACTTCATAAAAAAAGTAAAAATGCAGTTTTTCCTAAAAGGAAGTTTTCACTGCTGGCTCGTGTGAGAGAATGACAGCACATCAGGCTTCTGAGTTCTACACTGAGCCTGATCAGGCTGTGATTGCCATGGAAATGTAGCTTGATAGTGCTCTAATAAAATGAAATGGTTTGGATTATTTCAATAAACTCAAATGAAACCTTTCTCTTCCAACAACATCAAGTATTTAATTAACACTTTAATTAATTAAATTTATATTAATTAACACTTTACAAAGTTGTGATATCTCTGAATAACTTGTCTCAGAAATATGTCTTAAAAAGGAGCATGATTTGTAACAAGCCATGGTATCTTCTGCCTGATTTTGAAGGCAGTGTAGGAAAGGCGTGGTTTGTCCAGTCCTTTTGAAAACTTTTAGTTGCCGTTTGCTGAAGATTTGCACAGCACAGGGAAGGTCAGGGCCCATTCCTATTTGAAACATTTAGATGCTACCAGAATTGAAATACTAAATAATGTGGTGTAATGCTGCCTCTACAATAAAAAAACAGATAACATTTGTCTTTGGGGTCCCACTTTACTGTGCTAATATTATTTAAGACTTACAAGTCCTTCAAACAGGTCTTTCTCACTGCTAGTGGTCTTAGATACTGCACAAAAATCTATTTCTCTTTCTGTGCTGGAAAACTCAAAAAGTAGGAAAATACTCCATTACCATAACTAGATTTGTGCCAGTATAATATAGCTCTGTATTGTGAAGTACTATGTCTTAAAAGCAATTATTACATTGAAATATGTGCCTAATAGCCTATGAGGAGGCATAGTCTAGAAATTTCTTGGGTATAATAAAGTATCTTGGTTAGGAGAAGGGAAAGTTGCCAGAGCAGCTGGCATGAAGAAGTCACAGCTGCCAGGCCAAATCCTGCCTCAAGCATGACACAAGCAGTGCCATTGATTTAATGGAACTTGTTTGTGTCAATTATGATTATGGGCTTGGTTCTAGGCAGAAAACCTAATTTTAGCTTATTTTCAGGAAATAACACTCAGGTTTTCTCTCTACCACTTTTTAAGCAAGAAAGTCTATTCAGAGTTCTTTGGAAGAGAAAAATGTAGTTTCAAGAGTTACTTGCAGTATTTTGCAATGTACATGTTGTTTTAGTGTCCCTACTTAATAATTTCTTAAACTTATCTCTCAAATAGCCCTTCATATATTTTTTTAAATTGGTGAAATGTGACAGGAAATACCAGCTGTCCTATTCACATATCTGTACAAAACAACTGATCCATGAAAGTATATTAATCAGTATCAGAAGCAAATGTTTAATATTTTCCAGCTCTAACACTATATTGATGAGCTTTTACCAGGGAGGGGTCCTAGTTTAAGCCATGACTAATTCTGGCTCGAGGGAATTCTAGGCTGAATGTGATTTCAGCCTAGTTTTATCTTTTGCTCTGCAAAAAAGTCCGGGCTAACTCTCTGGACAGCCACTCAAACTAGCTACACCAATGATTTTTGAAGTGACTTTTTTTGTTTCAGGTAGCCGGGAATCTGCTTTTGTGCATGCCATCTCCTCCGCTGGAGTTGTTTTTGCCATCACCAGGGCATGTAGCCAAGGGGAGCTGAAATCCTGCTCCTGCGACCCCAAGAAGAAAGGTTCTGCCAAGGACAGCAAAGGCCATTTTGACTGGGGTGGCTGCAGCGATAACATTGACTATGGCATTAAATTTGCCAGAGCCTTCGTGGATGCCAAAGAACGGAAAGGAAAAGATGCAAGGGCGCTGATGAACCTTCACAACAACAGAGCTGGAAGGAAGGTGGGTGTCCATCCAACAGATAGATGCCAAGAGATTTTCTTGGAGAACTCTTACGTGTCTGGGGCAGGTAATGGTTAGCTCTTGCTGTCTGGTCTCAGCAGTTAGGAAGAAATATGGGATGAGCAGAAGCCTGAGCTGCTATTTCTGTCTCCTTTGGAGATTCAGTGTGTGACAAAGATCTTCAAACAGACTGAATTCAACTGATTAATAGTCAGAGCCAGTTCAGTGGCTCCTTGAGTGGGAAGTTAAGCAGGAGTCCAAGTCATTGAAGGATCAGTTTGGATGGAGGTTTCATTTTGAGCTTAGTTCTTAGATAAGGCAAAGTTTTACTTTTGGTTAATACAGAATAGAAATTCCTGAAGACCACACTGAAGAACAGGCTTGACTTTAAAGAGCAAATTCAAAATAACACTAAAGAAAAAAAACCATGTCTGTATGTATGTGGTAAACTTCAGCACAAAGTGAGCAGAGATATGGTAATTGCTTTACCTTTTAAGAAAACAAATCCAAACTACATGTCTCTCCAAAAGGAGTTGGCCTTGGACCATGACCTGCCCTAAACAAACCCCTTTTCTAAACACTGTATGAGAATACCACTCCTGAATTTCAACAAAAAGTCTGTACTTTTACATTGTAGGTGAATAGAAGGAGTAGTTGCCAGGTGTATTGCCCACTACTGGTGCAAGGGCTGAGGAATTTGTGCATTAACATTTTGTGATGGTAGCTATAAATAGTAAGAATAGTGCATGAAACTGGAATACGTTGTTTCATTATTTAAAACATATTCAAAATTTATTGCTTCCACAAAATCTGAAAAAATAATAATAAAAGAAAAGGTTTGTTGTGCTAGACCAAACACTTCTGAAATTATTTGTGAGACTTCTTGTTTCTTACCTTTGGTTTTCTTAAGTTATATTCAGTTGGAAGTAAATGGATCATGTTCTGATCTTTTTGTGTTAACAAGTTCCCTTTATATAATGTGTAAAATTATTTTATATTAGCTAACCATTATTAAAAGAAATTATCCAATTTTAATGAAAGGTACTGAAATTAGATGATTTTCCTGTTAAATATTTGTCCTTCACCATTTTCCTCTACCTGTTTATTGCCAGCAGGTGTAATTAATATATAATATAGACAGATGAGGCTATTCAGATCAATGATATGCTCGTGCAGTACTGTGGCTGTGTTTATGTTACTGTCTGAAATAGACTGCAATCTACAAGAGAAGCAAAGAATTTTTAGGGGTGGATAAGTTCCATGATGGGAAATACTTTTCTGTAATAATTGAGCAACTTAGTAAGTTTTAAAAAATACCTCTGCTAAATATTAAAGAAGTACTGGTAAGCAGGTAGATTTTTAGAAAAAGATCAAGAGATTTTGATAAATATATTCTATTAAAATAATGAACATGTTCTCGTATGCCCTAGGACCTACCTTATGGACAGGGATGATATTTTGTATCCAGAGTGCAATAGTGTAGGTTTAGCTTTGCAGGGATCTCACCACCTCAGCTCCCCATAAGCCTGGCATTTGGACCTTGGTAAAAACATCCGTTCCCTTGGCTTTTTCTTGCCCCCCCAAAGGGTTGTCAATATGTTTCTTTTAAAACTAGACTATTCCAATTGTACTAATTAAAAAAGAAGTAGAATAAGTATTTATAATATTTCCATATGAATCACAGAACATAACATGACGTGTATCAGTATAGGAACATCACTGACAAAAAAAGACCTGCATTCCTACATGCTTCCACTCTTCCAGCAAGTTGTTTTAAACATACAAGTAGTTAAACTGATTTGTGCTCAGATAATTAAAACCAAGCATCTCCTTAAATCCCAGATTTGTGATAGTATCATTGGCAATGAAGTGGGGCTGTGGGAATGCCAGTGACTTCTCTGAAGTAGTCATGTCATTTCCAAGTTGAAAAGAAAATTAAAAGTACTTTGGTTTTATACTACATTCTCTCTTTCTTACTAAGTGCTTGACTGAAAAATGCTGTTCCACTGCGCATCAATCTCACTTCTAATCATAGAGCTTTCCTCTCTCTTACCTTCCTCCCACGGTGCCGTCCCTCTTGTACAAACACTAAAACGTTCATATTTCATGAAGCCTTAAGGCATAATATTTATAGATCAAATATCCATATCTTCAGAATTAGAAATGAATTATTTATTGCCTATGAACCCATCTGTTGTTCTCCAACAGCATACAGATAGCCTAAACGTCTGTGATGAAGCTGACATGGCTTTAATGCTATCAAGATGTTAAATTAATGATGAAGGTGGTTTCTCTAGTGCAAGCTGATGAAGGCCTTATTCTAAAATGTTTGTTAAAAGGTTAATAAGCCATTTAAGTATACTGTATTTTAAAATTTTGCATAGTTCTGATGCCTAGCCCAGGTTTGATGTTTTGTATAGCCTCAGTAAAATAGTTTAAATATGAGATGCCTATGAATTCCTGGACAATGTTTGAAACACTGTTCAAGGCAAAGTCAACTTCATGAAGATGAGCCAGAGAGGGTCAGCATAGCGACGCTGCGGCTGGAACGATGGGGAAAGGGAGTGCCTTCACCTCCCAAGGGGCAGAATGATCCTATCCATTTCCCAGATCATTTCCTGCTGCCCAATCTATGTGTGTCCTAGCACTATGGACCACCTCGATCCTCGGGAGGACTGGCGGGAGCAGGAATTAAGCCCACCAGCCAGAGGACTGTGTGTAAGGTTGAGTCAAGCAACCAGAGCAGACCAACCATGTGGGTTGGTGCTTGATGCTGCCAGCGGGTGTCACTACAGACCATAACATGGAGACTCATCGCAGGCCTGGCATTACAGGATGGATGGAAAAGGGCTAAGAAGCAATCAATTGTAGTTTGTTTTACCTGTGTATATTTTACTGCATTTCTAAACAGGCTGTGAAGCGGTTTTTGAAACAGGAGTGCAAATGTCACGGTGTGAGCGGATCGTGCACTCTAAGGACCTGTTGGCTGGCCATGGCAGACTTTAGGAAAACAGGAGATTATCTGTGGAAGAAATACAATGGAGCAATTCAGGTGGTCATGAATCAAGATGGCACGGGTTTCACTGTAGCTAATAAGAAATTTAAGAAGCCAACTAAGAATGACCTGGTATACTTTGAAAGCTCTCCAGACTACTGTATCAGGGACAGGGATGTAGGTAAGCCTCTATCATTACACATGAATGGTTTTATTATAGACATTTGTAATTCAAAGGTCAAAAATTATCATTATTATTGTGTGTGTGTGTGTGTGTGTGTGTGTGTAAATCCATGCATGTAACCAGCTGGAAAACCGCAGGAAGGTGTTTTGGAAGGACAACTCTGTACAAGAGCCATAGTTTCTCCATGTCTCTAGATGTGCAACAGCCAGTTGCTCTAATATAATGCAGCAGTTTCTGCCAGATGCTATGGAGCCCTGGAGATGCTGTAAGGCAAAAGCAGCTTTCAGAACACTTCCCATTTGAGTTGTGCTCTGGAGGCAGGTCCGTACTTTGTGGAAACACCTACACCTTGTGGCACACAGCTCACTCCAGAGCTGCCCCAAGTCCCGTGGTGTCCCTGTGATACCACCTCCCTGTTGCATTGCTTCTCTTCCACATTGTTATGCTACTGCTGCAGTGCCCTCCTGAATCTGCAGCTCACTGTGACCGTGGCTCCCCTGGCTGTAGACACATCTCTCCCCATGTGGCAGGTACAGCCCCTTGATGCCAACCCAACCATGCTTGCACCAGCCAGGGCAGCTGTGGGTAACATGGAGCGAGGCAGCTGAAGGATGTGCAGGTGGGTGAAAGAACAGAGGTCTGTGGGACACCACGTTGAGCGACACAGCGGTTTATTCCTCCTTACGAGTGTTGGCTCTGTTCATGGCAACCGCTGCGTTCTCTGAAGAGTTGTGCCAGCCCCCGTGGGAAGAAATAAAGTTTCAGGGCAGCTATTACAGCTGAATTTCCTGCTTTCAGAGAGTCAATAGAGACATACTTAGCAGTGTTCCAGGATTCAAGGCATCGCCAAGCACCAGGAATCCTGCTAACAGTTCTTGACCCATGTATAGTATTTCCTGATGTGGCAATTAAAAACTAGCAACTAGAAAACCAGAAACTGGGAGAAGAGAGCCAGACTGAGTAATGTATGAGAGATGTTGTGGAATTAATTAATAGGTTGTATAACAGACCAGATTGCACCCCATATGACATATCTGTAAGTATCTGGATAACAGTGCAGCTCAACTCTTTTTGGCACTGCTGCATATTTACAATCCAAGTTTACTTGGAATAAACATTGCAGAACAACTGTACCTAAATAAGAACAATATGTGAATTCCTGGTCATGTACTATTGACTTCAATGAACCCAGAATTTCATCCAGTATGCTTACATTGTACAGTGTTTCTGGTTAGTTGAGTGTGTCAATGTAATTTTAGATGTTATTTATGGTTTTGGCAGGTGATGTTTATTACCTGCACAAGAACATATTCTTTCTTGAATAGTGGCTAATACTCCAAAGTCTAATACTTCAACACAAGTGTATAAATAGGCATATTGTGGCATTGTGCAGAGGCTAACTTTGCAGACTAGGATTTTTTCAAAACATTTATTTTTTGAGGTTGCTTCGTCCATTGTAAAACACATGATTTCATTTCTCCTGGAAGGAGAACCTGTACGCAACCCAATTCTATGTCAAAAAGCAATTTAATAATCTCTTTGTATTAAGCCTAATCTCATCTGTCAATCTTGTTGTTGTGGAGGAGAGCAGGCATTTTTCACTGCAATGTGTTATGTGCATTTGCTGACAAGCCTGCCCAGAGATGGCGAAGTCTGACACGTGCTTTGGCCCAGCTCAAGATAAGGCTACAGTTGAGGCAGCATTTCTTTGCTGCCCAGAATTCAGAGAATGTGGCTGTTTGGAAGAGCATGTTTTTAGCAAACTGCAGAAAACTTTTGACGGGATGTTGGGGTGCCCTGCTGCTTGTGTGGAGCAAAGGAAGAATCACACAAACAAAACCTGATTTGGCTTTGAGAGAGACATTTTGGCAGCTGAACATTTTTTCATTTTTTATATTTGCCCTGTTGAGCACTCTGGAGTGTCAGCCCTGTAAAATGATTGCAAATGAAAAATGAGATTATGGAAGTCTGAGTTTGGAAGTAGGTGTGGAGCATCTCAGCATCAGCTAAATTTAATACCGCTGCATTTTAGTATGTCCTTGAATATAGTTCTGCCTTTCACTTGTATTCCCTGGAGAATGATTTAGTGCTTCAGGAAGAAAAGTATAGCTGGAGGTTGGTTAGTGTTGGGGCTGAATGAAGGATTCCCAGAGCAAACCTTAAGAAGTGTCCCAAGAGACAGTTTCACAAGCTGTAAAATGACCAAGCCAGTGTCCTCTGTGGCTTGGTGTGCCAGTGAATTAAAGGTGCTCAGGGATTCTGGCATCAGCAGCCTACCCAGAAAAGAGCAGATACCTTCTCTTCTGCCACTGGAGCTTTTAGCCCTGGTTCTCCTCTCTGTTGGTGGGCAGTCACTGGAGAGTGCTGGGGCTGAATACACCCCCCTGGGTCTGGCACTCTGAGCTGGGTAGCTGGACATACATACACGAACATCCCTACAGTATGAAAAATATGGCTTTTTTTTTTTTTTTTTTTTTTCCCCCCTCGAGAAGGAAAAGGGAAGTAATTGATTTCAGGAGAGGTATAATATGTGGAAATCACTAATAGCGGTTCAACAGAAAGAGAATATAATAACATGACCACGTTTTTCCCCACATTAAGATTTCAGGAAGGACCAAATGAAGATTTTCAGAAGTGTTCAGAATTCATTTAACTATGCTCACATAACTCTGCTGAAATAATTTTTGCTCACAATTTTGTACTCAAAATTTGATAGAAACAGAGGTAGGACATCCCAGAGAGCTTTGAAAAATCTTGCCATGAACATAGAAATTTTGCCACTCTTCCTTATATTATCATAAATTGCCAGCCCCCAAACCCAGTACAAGCATACCCAGGACTGCCCAGGGAAAGATCTGTTAAGAATGACAGAGCTGTGGCAAAACTAAAGTGACAGCTGTACAAGTGGCAGTCCCGCTGTCACACATACTACCTGCATTACTTCACCTACAAAATGCTCTAAAACCCCCTCTTGCTTGTGTGCTTTTATAAGCCTCTATTTGAAGTATTTTAAGTTTTAAAGGGTGCTATTTGCCCATCCGTGCAGGCGAGGTTGATTGAAAGCTGTTGCCTGTTTATTTGGAACATACTGGTGGACAAGCAGAGGCTGCTTTAGGAATAAGCACATGAGCAGCTGTAGCCTGCTGGCCAAGCCTTTGTTAGAGCCTGTTATTCATGTACCCTATTAAAGCAGTGTAACATCTGCCTGCCAAAGAAAAGGTTTTAGAACTGATTTATTAAAATTCATTTGTACAGAGCAATCGAAAATCTGTAGGCAGTATTTGAGTGAAGATTCCTTCTACAGAGCACCCCCATCAAAGCATGTAGAGCAAGCTGAGCTCAACTAAATGTGTTGAAGTAATGCATACGAGCAGGGAGGTTGTGTCCCCAAGTGTGGGCATCAAGGTGGAGGTGGTGGGCCAAGGCAGGATGGGGTTGGTGAGCATGTGTTGATTGTTCACATCTGCTCTGGTAGCAGTGAGGCTTCAGCCATGTGGAGGTGGTGGTGGAGCAGAGGCAGGGCATATCTGTGTGCAGATAATCTTGAGCTGCTGCAGCAGTCCTTCAGGACCTATTGCAAATCCATGTGCCATGTGCTTCAAGTCATCCCTAGGTTTCTCCCATGGTCACAGTTTGAGTACCATCAACACCAGTGTCGGTGCCTCTGCCTGAACTTGGGGCTGGGATCGCATACCTGGCCTACAGTGCCCATCTCCTGTGTTCCCAACAGGCAGACAGGGTGCTGCAGCTGTGTTTGAGGACCCTCCACATCTGGTCTCCCGGTGGAAAGCACTATGGAGATTGCCTGTGCAATGCTACAGGCAGCCCTCTGCAGTTCTATGTTGGGTGACAAATCACGTGGTCAGGGTGACCTGATTTGGGTCCTTCACAGGGTTGTTTTTGTGTTAATTTATTCCCCTTGCTGCCCCATGTAAGCCATTTGCTGCATTTTTTGAGGTAAATGAGGCCAAGTCCAGAGTGTAGCCCGGAATTTAAAGTGTAGCCTGTGAGTCCTGGGGTTGTGCAAGATGTGTTAGTGCTTGAGGTATGTAACCCATGGAGGGAAACCAATCCTGATCTATGTCAAAAACTTCTCGCTGAGGTTGGCTGCATACAGGCAGTCCCGGTGCGACTTCCTGGCCTGTATCTCCCAATCTGAGCATTGCAAACACGTTGGGTGTTCCAGCCCTGTGCAGGCTGACCTTCCATTAGGGCAGCTCCCCTCCAAGCACTGCCTGGCAAGGGAGCAGCGCCATCACCCCGAGAGCCTCTGGGAGCTGAGAGGTTATGAAGGCTCTCAGTGGCTATGAAAATTAGAACAAAATACATATTTCCTCAAAGCTGAATCTGGATAAGCTGTTTTTGTCAACACATTACCGTCTCTTCATTGCTGGCCTTGGAAATCCCAGTCTCTCCAGACAAGGCTGCCTCCAATGTGTGCTGCCTGCTCTCTCCAGCCCTTCTATACTGGGTGTTGTACATAGGTTCCAGTAGCTTTAAAGATTTTTTTGGTGAATATTTCCTTTAATTTTTTTTCCACAAAATACTACTGAAGAAACTATTGCTGGGAATTTCATTGGTTTTGCTTTTTTTTTTTTTTTTTAAGTCGAAGTCAAATAATGAATGTTATTGCTTGACACCAGATTTTTAATCAATAGAAGTAGAAGGAAAAAGGTCATATTATAAAGGAATAAATACATTTTAGAGCTTTAAGAATGGGAAAACGTATTTTTCAACTTAGTATATGTTTGCTTAAGAGAACAGCTATGCAAACCAAGAAGAAAGGGTTTGATGTACAGACTGTAAAGTCAGCAGTATTAAAAGCTGTGGATGTTTTGCCAACATAATGTTGTGTATAGGCATGGCAATTCTAACACTTGAAAACAAAGAGACTGCATGAGAACTTTTTGCAAGTTAGAACATACTTCTGCCTCTTAAGTGCTGAGGAGGTGCATCACAGGTAGCAGGCAAAGATCAGAAAACTCTGCCTCATTTTGTGCAGTGTCTTCTGCTGTCTTCATTACCCAGGGGCCCGTCAAGAAGCACAGTAACTTGCTTGGCTCCTTGCTGCTGAGTATTGCTCATTTTCTTTCTCACTAGAGAAGCCACAGAGATGCTGAAGATGCTGTTTGAACTTTAAAAAAAATAATGTAAATTTGGCCTGGAAACTAAGCCCTTATATTAGCCTGTTTTCAATTCTGTCACAATCTGTGGATCATTTAGTCTCCTGTCCTAGTGGTGTAGTAAATGTTGATGTTGTGTTGTGGGCAGCATCAGGTGCTAGCAGCTTCTGTTAGTGGCTGAAATAATTTTGATTTTGAAGTTGGTGACAAAACTCCTGTTGAAAGCAGCGGGTGCATTCTGCTTGGGTTCTTCTTCACTGCTGTGTGATTTCCCCATACATCTGCAAGTAAGAATTTTGGAGCTGGAAATTACCCTGTGGCTCAGCTGAGGCCGCTTGGCTGGTGCAGCAGCACCTCTGGGGCTCCAGACCCCCGAGCCAGGGCTGGTGCCTCAGCCTTTGGCAGCAGCTGGTGAGTGGCTCCCAGGGTGGGCGACTGGGGCAGCCCTGGGTACCTGCTGAGCCTGGGGGCAGGTGGCCACACAACACCCTCCTGCTCTGCCCGCAGCAGACCTGAACCAGCCATTTGATATTGAAGCTTTCCAGGTGTGTATTTCAACCTAATGAATATTTAAATATTTAAATAAGCACAGGAACCTAGGCTGTGCAAGAGAAGGTTCAGATGTGTTCTAGGGACTAAAACACTTCTCTGGGGCAGCAGCTGAAGCCTGTCCTGACTTAGATGCAAAAAGAGCAAAATTTCCATCCCTGTGCCTGAGAGGCTAAATCATGTATTGGTCCCATGAAAAACCACAGTCTGAGGTGACTTTGCTCCATTCCCTGAGACCCCTCATTTTATCAGTGGCTTGGGGACAGCCCTGAAATAACATGAAGTCTCCCTGGTGCTGGGAGCAGCAGGAGATGGAGGGACAGTGAAGACTTGTATGTTATGAACTGCTTTGAGGCAGCAGTGTCAGTATATACAACCATAAGTATACCATAGGGGGGAAATAAAGAAAATTAGAATTTATGCACCTTAGATTTTTAATAATTACAGATTAACTACAGCTTAAGTTTTATTAATTGATTTGCTTGCTATCCTAACTTACGCAAATTTGAATTAATGTCTGGGTATATTTTTTTTAATTTAGGAAGATAAATTCTTCATGTTCTGTGTCTACCCGTGAATACACGTTGTAAAATGTTTCCAACTAATTTAATGATCACAGCCATTATTTAGGGAATATAATTTTGGCCAAGAAGAGAAGAATGGAGGTGTAATTAGGTCTACAGAAAATCTCATAAGAATGTTAATTTCATGAATATACCTGAATTTGATTTATAATAATAATGCATAAGAAATTAGTTGAAGCAATGAATTTTCATGAAGTTTTCCGATTGGTGGTAAGAATCTGTCAACAGCTGTGGTATTGACCCTAAAATGTACCTTAAGATCAGCTTGTTTTGGATGAGCAGCAGCCCTTATGTGGTACAGTTGCTGTTCAGGCTAAGACATGTCTTACAGAGCTGTTTTGTGCCATGTGGAGATGGGCAGAGGCATTCAGCCACTCCTGAGAGTTTCAAGAACATGATGAGGTGTGGTATGGTTCTTACCCCTCCTTCTGTCTACAGCAGGGTATAATTTAGTTTCTCCTATCATGAAAGAGGAGGAGAACCCTTGGTTTTACCCCACAGAGATGAGAGGCACACAGAGCAGCCCTTCTTCAGCTGCAACCTGAACTGGTGGACATGGGGACCATGGGCAGACAGAGTGGTGCTTCTGCAGCCACTTCTGCAACATTTCAATCCCTGGCAGTGCAGTTACTTTGGCCCCTTGAAGCCACCAAATTTTGTGGTCTCCTCTTTTTCAGCCCTCCCCTGCCCACCCAGAGGTCCCCAGCAAAGCCTATGAGATTCTGAGCACCACAGGGATGCTCCTCTTGGGCACCCCATTTCACACAGCCCTGGGTGACTGGGCACAGGAAGCAGGAGGAGGCTGCACAGCTGCTTTGGGGAGGGTGTCTGCTCTCTGGAAAGGAAGAAGGTGCTAGGGAAAGATAAAACAAAGCATGATGATATTAATAGAATTAGGCAGAGCCTTGAAGTATTTGGTCCATTTTACTCCTCCTCATCTCCAGACCTGATTTCAAGGGGAAAATTGAGAACAAGTTTACCTTATTATAGGCATTTCTCTGGCTTGATGTTGAATCCTGGGTGATGTGATGCTGAAAGATCAAATAAATTGTGAATTATGTCTCCTAAACCTATTTTCATACACTTTCTGTCCTTCCTTAAAATCCGCCTCCTGACCTTTCCTGTGTTCCCTCTGCAGGGTCCCTTGGGACAGCTGGCCGGGTGTGTAACCAAACCTCCCGCGGCATGGACAGCTGTGAGGTGATGTGCTGCGGGAGAGGCTACGACACCTCCCGCGTCAGCAGAATGACCAAATGCGAGTGCAAATTCCACTGGTGTTGTGCTGTGCGCTGCCAGGACTGCCTAGAAGTGGTGGATATTCACACTTGCAAAGCGCCGAAGAGCGCTGGCTGGATCTCCCGGACATAACGCACAGGCTGCTGACGCTGAGGACCACAGCCTTGTGCCCTTCCTGGTCCCTGTAGGGAAGGCATGTGAGGTCTTCGCTACTTTTATGCCTGTTTTGCCTTTGTTATTCATTGCACAGAAGTTGCTGAATAATTAATAGAAACACTGCAGCATTTACTTTCCATTTCTGATTGACAGTGTTGCTGCAGAGTTGTCTGTGCATAAACTGATGCAGCTCTGGAAGGATGTACTTGTGCCAGGATTCTTTCAACCACCATGTAATGCTCCTCCAGATCTACCTGTCATCAGGAATACAGCAAGACACAAAAACGGGGCACCTCTTACCACGAGGAACTGCATGGGCTGAGCTTGCTCAAACATCTGAAGGATCTTGGGCAGGTCACAGTTGTGCCCTGGATACTGAAGGGCTGGGGAGTTTGAGCACTGGTTGGTGATTTCTCCATGAAAGAGAATTTGGGGCCAGGCTGGTGAAAGTCTTTACTGGAGGGGTGTTTGTTCATCCCTGGTGTACTGGAGTTTGCAGTAAGGGCCACCTGAGGCCACCCTGGCCACCATTAGCACACTGTGGCTTCCTGTGGGGCGGAAATTGGCCCATGGAACAAAACAGAGGAAATTGCAGGAGATGTATTCAACCACAACACTTTCATAAACTATTAAAGAGTCAAAGCAAATGTCTTAGTTATATGTTTGTGAAAACTTGCCTTAAAAGCTTTTAAAAATTCATTAATATTAACTAGTGAGGTTTTGGGGCTTTTCGATCTGCAGGATCAAAGAGAAGAAAAGGTTTCTCAGCTTAGTGAGAGCTGGGTACAGGACACTCAACTACCTAAGGATAAGGTTTCCTCTTTTTCATATGCAGAATAAGTGGAAAAGCATTTGCCAACAGTGATGGAGAAGGAAATGCCTTGTCTCAGTAATGGTTTCTAAAGAATTTATCAACTGTCTTCTTTTACATTTAATAAATCTTTAAAGTGTGCTCAAAATTATACTTTCTATTCAGATGGGGACTTCCAAATGATATTTTTTTCTGCATACTTGCTACAAAACCTCATGCCTATGATTCAGAGTGCATCCATCCAGTTCCAGGTTGTGTCAGGTCCATATGCTGGGCTGGGATCAAGTTGCTGGATAGATGTGCAGGCTCACAAGGCCCAGAAATCTCGCAGTCTTGGTGGAGAGGAACTGGGTCAGAGAGGGACCAGCTGCCTTCCTTCAGGCAGAGACCAGCAAATGAGCCAAGAGAAAGATGGGTTCTGTGCCAGTAAGTCTAATAGGCCTCTGGAAAAGCACCCATGAAGAGTAGAGGCAGGCAAGGTAATGAAAAAATAATGTAGGAAAAGGAGGTTGAATGGGTGATGGAATGTACTGTAGATGCAGGTGAAATTTCCAAGTGAAAATGAAATAGACTAGAAGAACCCCAGTAGGTACAAACAGTGGAGGAAAGGTAATATCCAAGTAGCAAACCAAGGCAATGAAGTGAGTAGTACTCTGGCTATGTTCTGGGTTTTTTTTGGTTTGGTTTGGTTTGATTTTTTGTTTTGGTGTTTTTTTGGGGGGGGGGCGTTGGGGGTTGTTTTTTTATGGTTTTGTTTGATTTTGTTGTTTTGTTTTTTAAGTATTTAAAAAGAATGAGGTTTTGCATTCAGCAGTTTTGAGAGAGCAGTAATTTACATCTGCAAGGCTCTGGAAAAAGTTTGTATCATTAAAATGGGTAATTCAACTCCAAAAGGAACAGCTGGCATTAAAAAATGAGGAGGATCCAGAAGGGTATTTATTTGGACAATAAAATAACGTTTTAGTTACTGGGTATGGCTATTGGTCATGGCTAGAAGTAAGAATAATCACAATTCTGTGTATGAGCCAGCTGGTGAGAACAGCCCTGCCAGCGTGTTAGTGCACGTGCAGTGGTGTGTGCGTCCTGTACGTACACACGTGCACTTCAGTGGTCGCACTGCTGGCCCCGTTACTGCTGCAATTCTGGCTCTAGGCTGGACAAGGAAAACTTCATACCTAATTGTATTTAAAGGTGAGCTCCGAGGAGAAATTTTATTAGGATTTCATTGTGAAATTAAATCTGCATGCAGTTCATAGCCTGAGCAATATCATACTTTAAGGCTGAAAGAACTTAAAAGCAGTGTAATAATTTTTAATTTTTTAGTGCCACTTTTCTTGAAAGATTCAGAGAGACTTTGAGTAGTCTAAAAAATTTCTTGTGTAATAAAGCTGAAAAAATTCCATTGTTCTGGAAAAAAAAAAAAAGCCTCATTCTTACAAGGGAATTTGTTCTAGGCAATGGAATGAGAGGTAGTGAAATCAGATCTCTTCTTAAATCTGTTATCTGGTTAATACTCCAGAAAACCAACCCATCTGAATTCTGCAGTCCCAGGTAAAGTGTTTTGGAGTCATTGTATTAAAGGTGGAAATTTTATTCACTGATCTGGTCTCCTGCACCAAGGTACATCTTGCTCCAAATCTTTCCCCGGTCTCAGAGGCTGGTGGTTCCTAAAGGCTGGTCTCATCAAGGGGCATTGAGTACCTTGGCCTTTTCAGTGTCCTTTGTCACCCCATCCAGCACCAAGCCCATACCAGGTGCGCACAGCAGGATGACTTTCCCATTTCAGACACGTGCCATATCAAGTAACTGTCATGTGATGCCTCCACCAAACCCGCTTCACCGGAGAAAAACCAGAACATTTCACAGCATTAACAAATGTGTAAGTGCTGAGCTGGCCATTTATTAGATGAGAGTTTTTTCTGGGTTTATATGGTTTTTTTTGTTTTTTTGAAGAGCTCAAGGTAGGTGTGTTACAACTGTAAGTATTTCTGCTGCCTCTCCCATGAAAAAAAACCACTCCCAGAAGCTACTGCTATTTCTTAGTGGCAAAAGACACTCAGAGATGTAAATATTGCTAGGAAAGGCCCCTCCATGACTTTCAGCTAATCAAACAAATAATAAAAAAAGGGGAGAAAAAAGAGGAAGCAAAAAAGGAAGAAATAGAAATCAGGCAAGGCAAGTTAAATAATCCAAGTTAAATAATTTTGTTCCGTGGAATAAATTTACTCATGTATTTAGTCATGAAGAGGAAACGGCTGTCCCTAGGTAGACACTTCGGTGTCAGAATAATGTTAGCTGAAGCAAAAGGTTGTAGGATTATTTTTTTAAATAGGCAGTCCAATTTTCTTGAGGGAGTTCCCTTTAATTTGCTGCATGAACTCAGACTCTAGCAGCGCCCTAAAATGCTGTCAGCCTGCCAAGCTTTTTGGGATCACTCCTTCACCACTATTTTCTTTTTTAACAAACTTTACCCTAAGAAGTGTGTAGAGATGTTTTATGTGAAATCTCATTTAAAAAAATGTAATTTTCTTTTATCATGTGGAAAAAAATGGGGAGTGACTTAGGAATGGTGGTGTATACGAGGGCATGGGGGCATTGAAACTTGAGAGATTGTTGCTTTTCTTTCCTGCAAAATTATCTAAACCCAACTTGTGTATCTCATTCTGACCTCCCATCCCTGTGTAACCTTCTTTGCAGATGGGAATTAGAAATGAAATACCATTTCTGGTACTGTGCTGCACAGCTGCTGAAGGGCAGCCAGCCTGGATGCCCAAACCACAACTGCTGGTCCCTGCCTGCAGGCTCCGTGTCAAGCCTCTTGTGGGCATCAGTGTACGGTGGCAAGAGGGATGTTTGGGGATTAGTGAAGATCTGGATCAGGGGAAGGTGCTTTTCCTAGGAAAATACAGCTCCTAATCCACTGTGGCAGCACAAAGTGTACCAATGCTTACTGTTCTACATGGCATTTGCCCCACACTCCCTGGAATGGCTACAACCTTCGTGCAGGGGATGGTTACTTCCAAGGGCAGAGGTGGTTTTGAGATGACATACCAGAGCCTGCAGGTTTCTCCTGCCACTTCAAATGACAACAAACAAACTTGTATTATTATCTGAAAGACAGCAGCAGCTCACGGGCTGTAATCACAAACATGGTTTTGGGTTGGGTTTTTTCATGTAACAGCTCATTTGCCTGCTCAAATGGGTATGACTTCATAAAGTAAGATCTCGTGTGTGAAAGAAGCAAAGGCACACAATTAATACATTGACAGCTCCCTCTGTGGGGGGAGCTGGGCAGGAGCCCTGAAGGAAGCTGGGTGGCAGCTGGGCCAGGGGCCACCTTGTTCACTCTGTAACCAGAGCCCTGAGGTTTTCAAGGTCTCCATGCGGTGGCAGCCACACTGGCTGTGGAGCGTGTGGTGAGTGAGAGGTGCAGCTTCCTTTGGATGTTCAGCTTCTGCAGGTTTCTGCAACATAGCAAAACTCCTGGTAATTTTCTACTGGGGTAAGGACTTCTATGTTCTCCCACTGAAAAATCACAGTCTGAGTATTCAGCATTTACTCAGAACGACAAAGAGAAAGCAGCCCTCCTCTACCAGTGCAGTTCCTGCCTTGGAGAAGCTCCAAATCCATCCAGTGGAAGGGAGAGGCAGAAGGTGGCCAGCTTGACTTACCTGACACTCCTTGGGAGGGGGAGGGTGTCCTCTCCTTTTTTGTTCTATGCAGATTACAGTGTAAAGAGATGGTGTGCATCCAAATTCTATCAGGTTGGCTTCAAAGAAAAAAGGAACCGCTAATACTTGGATTTGAAAAGCTCCCCCCACCCTCCACATCTAAATCTGCAAACTGAAGATTCAGATGAATTATTATCTGAAGATTTCCAGAAAGCTCATCTCTGCACTAAGCCAGAGGCTTTCCATCATTATAATTATGGGCTGTATTTGCCTTTTCATCTAAGCCATGCTGAACTTCACAGGAAACATGTCAGAGGCAGCAAAGCCTAAGGCAACCAACTCTGCCCAATGGAAAAGAAAATCCTTTTGTTTGACTTGCCTAGTCTTCCAGATGCCTAGAATTATAATTAAAGCTATAGAGAGATTTTCTAGATAAAATCCATGGCTCATTGCTGCTTATTAGGGAGATGGATGCTAGAAATGGTAGAGACAGAATTGCATAAAGGTTATTTTTGAGTTCCTAAATGTTCCCCATAGTTCAAGGGAAGGACATGATTCTTCCAGGAGTTATGCATTTCTATCAGATTATTACAGATAGTAATCCCCACACAGATCATAATTCTTCTAACAGAAGGCCAAACTACTACCTCAGCTGCTGACAAACATGGAGATTTCTTTTTATAGCTACATATAAAGTGATGTGCAAACACATATTAGGACTGTTAATCACAGGAATTTGGGTTTTTTGAAATGTAGGAGATAAATAAATGAATTTTGAAAAGTTTTTGAGGTGGTTGGGAATAAGCAATACAAAGCAGAGAAGAGCTGACTATGCCTAATTGTTCTGATTTTCACCAGCCTTTAATTCTGACAATGCTGTTGTGAGGCAAACAAATTAATATGATTATCCCTAGTTTTTCAGCTAGAGATACCTGCTGTAAAGGTCTTATCAGTGGCCATTCTAGCAATTCAGATGCAAGTCTGAGAACGCAAATACCGGCTCATTTCACACTTCCACATGCTTATCTGCTAGCAATCCACTACCTCTGATCTTATGCCACCTACCACGTTAACTGTAAGCCATACATCACAGTGAATTGCTGTGCAGGAATAATAGTCAGAGATGAAAAACTTGTATGCAAATCCCCAACAACGACACACCTCACCAGGTCTAACATTTGGCCATGGGGCTCACTGATTGCCTATGTCTTCCCTCAGGTCTCACTCTTATAGCCAATTTCTCCTGGTGTGGGGCTGCCTTTTTTTTCCCCTCATAGCACAGCAGTGATTGCTTTAATATGGTACTTTTACTCACTTGGACAAAGCTCTGTCTTCTACCAGACTAACACACCTATGATCAAGAGGGCAAAAAAACAACGTAATGCCTCTCTTGCTGTTAAGAAACATTTTCCTTTTATACCAACTCCAGTAATGGGAGTTTTGTCTTTGCTAACTCATTTCCTCATTGATAAACAAACTTATCTGCTGGTGATCACAGTCCCTCAAACTGCTCAACGTTTTTAGAAGAACAGCAAAGATGAGATGGCAAAATGGCATTTTTGATCTGCTTCATCAGGGTTGTTTCCTTATCTAGAATAGGAGTTGAAAAAAAAATCCTTGAGGCATCTGTAAGGATTCACTTCCAATTCTTGACAGAGAGGACTGCTTGCTTCAACTTCCAGATCAAAATCTTAATCTTGTGCCTTACCAGAGGTGTCTGTGGGAAGTTTCCATCTACAAGGGTAAGTTATAAATGAATACTTAGTCTAAACCTCTCACAGCACAAAGATAAGATTTCTTGAGGTGAGCACTAATAAGGGAAACACCAACCTCTCTATTAATTGTGCATGAACTAACATTAATTTTGCTAATGAGCTTCTGGTCTCAAGCAACAGCGGATAATGCTGATGTTTAATCTGTACAGGAAAAAGTTCCTGCTCTTTCATATTTGAAAAATATTACTAATGCAATAAAAATTCAGCAAGACACACGTAAGAGCATCAATGCAATGATCGCTCACTACAGGCAAATTTGTTTCCAGTTCTCTGCCATGACTTATGCTTTGCTCTGTAGACAGAGAACAATGCATGGAGCTTCTGGAGGTACCTGAAACAGCAGCAATGTGAAGAAAATCTGTCAAGTATGTGGACTTCTTGAAAAGTCAAATGAGGATAAAACTGACCCCTGTGCAGAGATGGGAATCAGAAGCCCAGTGTGCCATCCAAACTGCCTGGAGAGCCTAAAGCTGCTTTAAGCAAGAGCTTTAACTCTTCAGAAGCCTCTGCAGCAGTGAGGCCTTCAGCCAATGAACTCAAGAAAAAACAGTGATAATGTCGCTGACCTGTAAAGTTATTAGTGTTTTTTCATTAACTGAACAGGTAGCCAAGCCCTGGGTGTGGTGAAGCAATGTTTTTATAAACAAAAATTGGAATCTGAGCTTTGAAGAAGCCAAAAGACAGCAATGCTACAATACACAAAAGTTTATTTTTAAGTTTTTCTTTTCTGAAGGCAAAATATAATAGAACCTAACATCAATGTAATTTGTACAACAAAACAGGTTTTATGAGAACAGACAATCCATGAAGTGTTTTTAAGTCTTAGAACTGCTTCCCTTTTTTATCATGCTTTCTTGTGGTCAACAAAAAGTTGGCACAGAAGATGTCATGGCAGTCAGTCAGCGGGTGTGCTCCCTCAGATCCTCGTCAGCTGGTGCCACAGACTGGAAGGCAGGATACTTTCTACTTTTTCCATCACAAAATTTAAAGGAGCAAAGAGGGTGCTGAGAAACTGCAAAGAAATCAGACACACATTCAGATCAAAGTCCAGGAAACAATACATCTCAAGAGAAAGCTGTCCAATAAGAGAAGATATTCCTGCTGTGTTCCTCTGTAAAATCCTTCAGCATAAAAATTACATAATTTACATATAAAGACTGTCAAATTCTGAGCCTTGCATATACACACATTTCTGGATTTTGCAGTAAAGAAAGCAAAAGCTCTATTTTTCTGAAGATCAAAGCGATGAACTACAAAAGTTTTCACACATCTCACATCCCAGTTTCAGGCTCATACTGAAGCCACTAAAAGCTCAACCCAAAACCTGCTGAAGAGAAAGAGAGGCTTTCTCATAATGGCACAGTCTGCCAGACCACCTCTCAAAGATAAAAAGTGTGTCTTGAGACTCAGTTTCAAAATGGTCCTCTCTCTATTAGAAAACACCAAGAGGCTTCAATATATTAATGTTCACAGCAAGCACATGTGAAAAAAATCAGATGACAGGGAGCATTTTATCACAGCAAAAAAACACTGCTGGATACACATCTCAGAACTCGGGTACACAGAGCACTTCCAAAATTTTGGGAAAGGTGTATTAATTGTGTTTTACACTACCTGCAATTCATCTGTACACATTACACAGCTATGCTGGGGCCCTATATGTACAAGAGAGTACAGCATATATGTTGTTTATACCTTTTAAAGGCAATAGTAAGCACTCTGATTCTTGTTTTCCTCTTGAACGTGTTTGCATACAATGCAGACAAGTATATCATGGACAATTTGTGCACCCTGGGAAAACTGGGTAACACCATCACTGGTAACATCATTTTGTCATAAGCACAGGTCCAAGAAAAAACTTCTAACTGAAGCAGAACACAATATTTCAGTCATGGTGCTAAAGGTCAAGCTGTATAGCATGAGCTGCAGCTGAATCAATGTAACACTATCTTAGAGACTGCTGTCACTAATTCAAGTGGCTCCTCCAAGTAGAGGCATTTCCTCTGGTTAAGCTCTGAAGTGCTTAAATAAATATGTCCCTTTAATTTTGCCAAATGCAAAAGGCTCATTAGATGTTATCTTCTGCTCTTTGAGAAGCATTTGATTTATGTGGTAAGCTTGTTCCATCACATCTACTTGAATAAAACTCAGCTTTGTAACTAGTGCAAACTATATACTTGTTAAATCAATAAAACAAGAATAATTTGCCTGACACTGAGTTTTATGGCAATTCATTGGAATTTAGTTGCTCAAGTAGTCAACTGTATTCTGTAACAAACTCCGCAAAGTATCTGTAGCTGAAAAGAATCCAAGTTTTTCTCCACCTGGAAAATTAGCTAGGTCTACAGAATACATTTAAAGTCATGGATACCAAAGCCTGGTTTTGATGAAGTCCAAGTAAAACCTCTGCTGACAGCAAGAAGTTCAGGATGCCACCTGCTGTCTCGTACAAGCTGATGTAAACATCTCTGCTGGGCCTGCCTGGCCCTTGGAAAGCTCCTGGTGCTCCTTTCCTCAGACACCAATGGCAGGTGCCTCAGATGCCAATCCGGTTTGTTGGCAGCACCCACGAGGGCTTAGTCTGCATGACAGCAGTGGTGGTGTTTTTTTTGTTTAGTTAGTTTTTTTGTTTGTCTTTGTTGGGGGTTCTTTTAATTGTTTTGCATTTCCTTTAGAGACTCTCTTTTCCACCGGGATCAAAAAAAACCAGCACCAGTAGTACAGTAAAATTCAGGGTGGCAGAGGGGTGATAGGAGACCTGTAAAAAATTTTTTCTTATTATTTTGTATTTTAAAAGAAAATCAACCTGGTTATTTCAAAGCTGGCAGAAAGCAGCTTTCTGGGACTACCTTTTGAATAGCACCATTTGATTAAAACAGATATGCAAAAGCTTTCAAGTTTTTCCACATTGTTAAATTTCTGCATGTCAGTGAAAGAAATTCAATACTACCAACACTGAGTTGGCAATTTCATCGAAGCCATGCAATCAGAAATTTGTTCTGCTTGTATTTATATCTTAATTGACGTCCAAAAGTTTCTTATTAGAAAAGCTAGCTAAAATTAAAACCAAAGCACTCAGAGCAGATTCTGGGTCTAAAATATGGGTGATTTGATGGAATCTGATGAATTCCATCCTATGTTAAACCTTCCAGAAGATGAAAGGAGCTCTAAAATACCTTTGACTTCTGCATCCAGCAGCAGAACGCAGGCTGCTGGAAGGGACTGTCACAGTGGCACAGGCCACCTTTGGCAGTCTCTCACATGGAAAGGGTGCTCAACACTTAAGGGCTTTTTCCACCTTGAAGCACCCAGTCTCTGGGTTAACGGAAAGACGGAAAGATGCTACCTGGAGGACAGGTCAAAGCCCAAGGCCCAACCATGGTAACCTATTCATTTTTTGTGAAATATGGTAAATACCAACTTACAGTAACATAGGCCATGGTGGTGATACTGCATCTGTGCAATGCTTTTGGGACTGGCAGCCATAAGAGGAAATTAAAGCATATGTGCACAGTTTCACAATGTAATAGACCACCATCACAGTGACTACCAACCAGACAGGAACACTAATTCAATACACATAACAAAAGAAACAGTCACCACATTCATCCTTCAGCTATTCAGGGAACTAGTTACTTATGAAACTATCTTCCCTAAAACTGAAGAGTCAGGCCTAGCCAACCACTCCTACTCTGTTCTGATTCAGCTGCACCTCAAAGAAATGTCTGCCATGATTTTCTTCAATCTCATGCACCTGGGACACTTTTCCCACAGGAGACAACAAAATGAGCCTTCTGAATCAAAGCCTTTCTATGAGCTACTAAATTAATGTCACAGGCTTAAATTCTGCCCTTGTACAACCAAAACTCAGCTGCTGCATGTAGTAGTTTATGAAGATTAAGATACAGCTAAACCAGGTCACAATACATGATAACTGACATACTAACTGCATCCCTACAGGTTCTGAGATCTTGAGTAACCTTTCCGTCTTTATGCACATAATGTAGCTCATTGAAATTCTATTTGTCTGTGCTTATTTTACCAACCAGGAGCTTTACCTACTCTGATATGCAGAACTTGATAATGCCATAGACAGCCTTGAGGTACCTACCTATCTATTAACAGCAGTGGCAGCTGCACTTACACATGCAGGAAATAGATCCTTCTGGTCTGATTTTACTCTCCAAATGGCTTTGGAATCCCAACCACAGAGAAACAATTACCAACACACCACCACTGTAACTTTCATTCTCTCTCTTTGGTTGCAATCAGCAACCAAACCCGGGTGAGTTAAGCCAATGAAAACAGGCTACCAATTTTCTCCAATTCTCCAATCTCACTGCCTGTGGCAGAAGAACTAAGCACATGCTGCCAGCTTAAGGTGTATTCTTTGTTCAGGACACAAGGCTGATAAACACAGGAACAAGGCTAATAGGGACAGATTTGGGATCAGTAACTATGACAGTATCAGAAAATGTGAATTCAATTAAAAGAGCCAAACAAGGGTCATGTACATCAATAACATAAGGAACAAAAAAAAACCACCAACCCCCACACAGAAGAAAAGCTTTACAAAGAAGTTTATGATCAGATGCCCAAGTTATACACTTATTGTCCACCGAACACCTACATACAAACTCAACAAACAAGAAAAAGTAGTAATATTCCAGGTATATTTCAGCACTTTCTGCTGATAGAAGATATCTTTTGCTACAACTTACCTTATTTTCTGTCTTCTAGAACTAACAAAAGAAAATTCTTGATGCAAGAACCATTGCTGTACCAGACCTCTATCATTCACAAGTCCAGGTTAATAGAAGACCCGGCTTACTTGCAAATGGAGTCTCTTGCCACTTGCAAAAGGGTTTGAAAAAGTACTTACAACGTGGAATTTGCCAAAGACTTTCAAGCCTTGCTTCCTCCACACCACTCCCTATGCCCCCCAAATCAAAAGTACTGAAGACATTAAAAACAAGGCCACGAGGCCATTTTGGAAACATAAGACCTACAATAGATACAAATATATTCAAGAAAATATATTAGAACAGAGGGTTATATTCAGTATTTCTTGGAGAAGGAGAAAAGTTTTTTATTATCCTAGATTTTTTCTGTTAGTGGATTTTTCATCTCCTAGGATGCTGGAGCACTGATGTTCTCAGCTTTGCAAAGAAAAAAGTTTGTTTTAGAATAATTAATGGCTCTCTCCCCTCATCCTCTAACATTTATTAATCCTTGGTGGATTAAAAAAATCAGAAGGATGTAGTTAAGTTTTCTGGATGTAGTTAAGAAAAGTTATGAGGAAATACTGAGAGTACCTCCTTCTTGGCAGTTTGGGGAAAGAACACAGAAATTTGCCCTGGTTAACAGTATACTCTATTTCTGCTCATAACTAAGAGTTTCTATTACATTGGAAATCACAGCATTTATTATGGTTTTACACAAAATAGAGGGGTTCTGCAAACCTTTATTAGTTTACTTTATTGGATTATATATAAAAATACAAGCCCAAAATCATAAGAGATCCAGCCTAGCAAGAGAGCCATATGAACTGGAGAAAGCAGACTACTGATTAGTGTCCTTAACATTTGTGCAAATGTCCCCCTGCTCAGACATCGGTGGATGTTTTATTTATACTGCTGAATATGCAGATACTTGATACCTGGCAGTATTTAGCTCAGCTATTCCTGCATCAGTGTCTTTCTTTACCAGAAGAGAGTGGCAGCAGAGAATACTCACAGCTTTTGCAAAGACCCCCATAAGCTCTGGGAACTGATGTGTCAGGAGGGCAAGCATGGCTGTGAAAGAACAGAGTCCAGCAGTGAAGAGGATGAAGAACGGAAGCTCTTTCTTGGGGTAAACTGAAACTTCATGAAATGCTGTAGAAAAAAAAAGAATTGGAAGGGGAATGCATTATATGTTGCAAAAAAATCAAAAAACAATTACCAACCTGAACCAATCTAACGTTCTTACATGGTTTAAACAACCGGAGACACTCGAAGTTGCTTTTGAAGGAAGAAATACACAGAAGGTCTGAAACATCTAAGGCCAACATTATTGTTGTGTCAGTCATCTCTGCCAAGTAATTCTCATCTGAAGATCGTATTTCTGGTTTACTCTGGCCCTATGTACACATTATTTTTGCTTTGCTTGTGTCAGCACTAACTATAAGGCAGCTATGTAACAACTAATCCCAGAAAACTAACTTAGAAATAAAACATCTGTTTTTTTTATGCATGTTTCCTAAGGCTGATACAGAGACAGTGCAGAAACATGCCCAGGAGCAGCAGTGAGACCAACCTTACAGAAGCACGGTGGCAGACCAGTTTAACCAGGCTGCAAAACTACAGTAAATTCTGAATGTTTAATCTGCAGAACCAAGAAAAGTTATCCTAAAAGTAGGGCATACAGACATGTACTTTAAAACCGGGACATTAAATTAATAGTGAATTTTTAAAGTGTTTGCTAATATACACTGAAAGGAATACAGACATTTACTCAATTCTGGTATAAAAAATCCTTTGCTGGACTTTGGAGAAAGAAGCACTGAGAAGACTAAAAAGGTCAAAAGAGGACTGTGAGTATTTTACCAGAAGAATATATCCCTTAAACTTTTACGGTGGCTCAGACTCAAGGTGAAAATTTGGCTGGGTTGGCAAAAGGTCTGGTGGACTCTTACCTGTCTATTTCACTCTATCAGTCTATAGTTTGAAGCCACAGTCAAGATAAATGTAAATTCTGAAACATTTTTTCTCATGTAGGACCAACCTCAAGGCTTCCCATATATTCAAATCCTGTGGCTATTCATACACAAGAAACATTACTCTTCCATTTTTCCTACTTTCTTTGCTTCAGTGATCAGCTTTCATCTCATTGTACTTGCAGACAACATAAGGAAAGAGTAATTCAGCAACATGGCAGGACAGTGTTCTTGACTGCATTCATCCAGAGTGCAGTGGTTCCCAAAACCAACAGGAAGAATTCATAAGAGTTTAAATTAAAATATTATAAAATACGTATGATTTGTCAGTCTGCTTGTTCAATCAGTTTAAAAAGAAACGAAGAGATAGATTACAACTTCTCTTTGATCTAAAGTAAATTTAGAGATCAGAAATACCAGATCATGGACTTTTTAAGTCTAGGATCTCTTGTGCTCAGTTTCACGCACTTCCTTTTGACACAGGCTCAACCTTATTGTTCCAGTCTTTTATCCAGTCAGGGCAAAGGTTTTGTGACTGGTATTTTTAATTTAGATAGCCTATCAGATTTTTGTGTTCTGATGTAATTCCAGCTGACTGTCCTTTAAAACACTTGCAGTTAAAGAGTGTGGACAGGTACGCAAAACCCCTCTAACCCACCTGTGTCTGTCACGGTATGTTAAACCCTTCCCTCCTCTAACCCAAGAGATTTTGCAGTGAAAGGCATTTCCCACTACTGCCAGAGCAGAACACGACTTTCTACATATGCTGTTAAAGAGTCCCTCGCTTCTAACTTTGACAGAAACGATTTGTTTTGCATCTAAATAGAGAACGCTGAGCTATTCTGCATGACTTTGTCATTCCTAAGTCTCCTGACACTCCACCCTCCCCAGCTCAGCATCCCTCTGAGTAAAGCAAGCAGAGCACTCTGAGAGGTGTTGTTATAATTAGGGTGATTATAACGGGGTGGGGAGATATCGTCAGTTGCCAAGGATTTCTGTGTAATATCAGCAAGAATGTGCTGTGAAGGAGAGACTTGCAATGAGTGGATTTTTGCTGTATTAGTCTCACCTAATGTTTACTCATTTAGGCTTACAAAAAGGCAACACATTTTTCAGCCCAAACCAGAGAGGTTCTGAATGAAAAACTACAAAGGGTGCAAATGCCCTTAAAACCAGCCTTCCCAGAAGAAGCCGGCTTCATTTTACTTGTTCCAGAACAGATTTCACTTTATTCCTTCTTCAGGAGAAAGAACGTGAGAGAAGAATTTCCTTCCCTGGATCACCTTGTATTGTCTTCTCTGCCCTGACTCTGCAAACCCCACTGTATTTGTGTGTTCCACTTATGTTCACTGAGTCCCGCTGAGAGAAAACATGTGGGACTGAAGCATAACTGCAAGATTAGCTGCTTTGGCTCTTCCTCTGCATTCTTGTGCTTCACTGCATGCACTGCAGTTAGGTTAGTGCAGTTAGGTTATCTCATTAGGTTGGACTGTAACACTTCTCAAGGGCTGGATCTGTCTGTATATCCCTATCTGGAAACACTGTTGGCACTTCCCTAATCCATGCCATAAACCCACACAAAAAGGACTGAGATGATTTCACATCAATCTCTTCATAATAACACACACACCATTACATGAAGAAAGCCCTTTCTTGCTATTTAAGACTGCTTTTCAGAAAATGTCAGCATAACCTGTCAGAATAATAGCTGTGTTAATGATGCAGCTGTCCTAAAGCAGGTTGGATCTTGCCTTGGAATTTAAGTAGCTAGTGTGTCTACAAAAGACGAACAAGGCTGCAACACTGTGTTTTTGATTTGATGGGATGCTACTCTAGATTAAAGATCAGACTATTTTCCAGTGTCTTGGCAAGAGAGAATAGCACAATCTAACTCATTTATATCTCTACAGTAATGTCTCTCCCTGTCCCTAAGATGTCAAAAATAATAAATATAGCTAATTGTAATAAACTATGGCTAGGAGCTGCTTCTTGAACCATCACAGGAGCTCCAGAGGCTCACTGTCAATCCAGTTATTCAATTCAAAAGGCATCAAAGGAGATCAGTGCTGCAAGACTCAGGTACACAATTCTTCAATGTCAATGATAAGGAGAAAAAGGTTGAACATACATGGTAGTAGTTCTCTATCTGCAGTTTCTGTACAAATAGGATAAGGGTAGAAGAGATGTCCTTTTTCCAAAGGATAGGGGATCATTCTGAAAGCTGAGAAGAAAACACCATGCACAAGTTACTGTGAGTGTAGCAGTCATGCTTAATTACATTTGCAATTCTGAAAAACAAACACAGACAAAACATTTATATTTGGTTGCAAACAACACATAAATTGTTTAATGAAATGCCAAAAGATAAATCTACATTTAGCTTTTAATCTTGCGAACACCTACGTTTATTTTTATTCTTGAGAGAAGGTTCGTGAAGGTCAGGTGAGACCACACTACAAGAACATACATAAATGTTTGCATAATCAAAGCCTATTGTACTTCCACTTCCATAGCCAAATTTACACATAATGCCTTGGGCTTTTAGGCTGCAGAATTTTTAAATTTCAGGAAAAGTTGTGTATCTGATAGAACAGGTATAGCCTACAAAAATGACCAGCTAAGCTTGTGAGTTCAGGCCAATACTCACAACCTCTGTGCATCAAGTATAATAGAAGTTTTACAAGGAAAACATACACTACTATTTTTTCCATCACACTCCAGCAAGCCATGTTACACCGATGACACAAGCCCCGAGAACCAGTTTTCCAACATGTATGTTTTCATTTTCTATTTGGCAATCAAAGATTAATACTGAATTATTAAAACCAGGTTCCTCTCATGCATTCTTTCTAAATGCAGCGGATCAAGTCAGGTTTCCAATATAAATTTTCAGGTCATGGATTAATAATACTTAATCTTATGAATTTTTAAAATTGAAAATAATAACAGAGAGGGAGGGAAATGGATTACTAAATCTGGATGATGCTGATCTCATAGGCCAACTGAGGGTGGTTTATAGAAACATCAGAATACTTGACTGAAATATAGCTTTGCAATCAAGGCATCCTTTTCCATTATCCTATATATTATTCTCACTGTTAAAATGTCATCAACATGTTATACTCACTACTCCTATGAACATCAGTCACTGAAGCAATATTTTCCCCAACAGATGTCCTAGAAGCACTGTACATTTTAGTTGTTAGGTATCACTGCATTATCTCTTGCTCACAAGACAACTGAAGAACTGGTTTAGATACATAATCCCCCAATATCTTCAGCTGTGCACACTGCATCTGCAATAATGTTAGCTGTATTTTTGTGAAATTATTTGAGTGTATTTTTTCTTGGTTATTATGTTTAAAGCAATAGTAAAGATGGCAGAAATCCTCAAAGATTGTAAACCAACCTGGGCTGTAATGCTCTTCCAGTATTAACTATCCCTCTCCATAGCAACTCAAAAAGCCAAGTACAAATACAATAATCCAAGCTGTGTATGATCTTTACATGCAACAAACTTGAATGTCTGTACAAAAACATACATGGAGCGATGTTCAATGCTCATTTCTTCAAAATCACTAACACAAATTTTTCCTTCCAATTTGGCTTAATATTAAAACAAGACAATCAAGCCTCTTTTGCCTTACACTAAATCAGTAATATTAAGATTTTAATCAAAAAGGGATGGTAAAGATGTTTTTACAAAACAAGTGAAAAATGTCTGAATAGCTTTTACTTAATTTAAGCAGTCATCCTTGACATGAGACCAACTATGGAATATTTACAGCAAAACAGTTTTATTTAGCAATGTTATCAGCCATGGAAGAAATGCTCTGGTTCATCTGTATCAGTTGGTAGGTACTTTATGTAGGTACTTCTCTGCCTTACTCTTACAAGTATTATCTGACCCTATTTTACATTAATTGACTCCGGTAGCACAGAGGTAGTTTGCCCCATTCAGCTGTGTACTTGCTGTAAGGGATACTGTAGAATTTGAAACCCCTGGGTTTCTCCTCTTCACTGAAACAATAGGAATTTTGATACAAGTTTAGAAACCAGCAGTGACAAACAATTGCCTCAGACTCCTTTGAAATTTGGTCACACTTCAAACTACAGACCTTCTGTACACAGAACCTGGCCCAAACCAGTGGTGTCACTTGGGCTTTTTTAGTGGTACTATTAACAAAATACCTACAAACACCTAGAAAGAAAGCAAGGGCAAGTGATCAAGTAGTATATGCAGACTACTGGGTAAAACTAGTATTTAATCACATTTAATATCTCTGTCATGTTTTCATTGGTTTTCACTAACAATTAAAGAGAGATGACAAGATACGGACCAAAAATTATGATTATAGGACTAGATACTGGTGAAACTATTAAAACCCATGGGAGTCTTCATGTGTAAGCAAAATTTGAACAAAATTCTTGAAGACTGGTACACTGTTCATATCTTTCTGAAATCACTGTGAATGAATTACAGATTTTCCTGTAGAAGTTATGCTCACTTATATCTTTACAGGCTACTATACAGCTGTTAACTAATAAAGTACATATTTGTATTGCTCAATGTGGAGCTAATAAGGAGAATAAGTTAATGTAGTTAGATGAGAATGCCTTGCATTGCCTTCAGGCAGCGATGACTAGCTTTCCTAAGTGGCAGGAGGACTGCAGGACAGCCAGCCTCCTGTGCCAAAAACTGGTCCTGGTACAAAGCCCCTTAGGGGTTTCCCAGCCTGACAAAGCAGAAGATCTATTCAGGATTCCCTGCAAAATACAGCTTTGTACTGATGGGATAATGAACCTTGGGCTAGCGGACTTCTGTAATAATCCAAGAAGCTAAGGAACAACCAAGTTAAAGGAGAGCACTGAAAATTAGCCACTGGGAAGGAAGCTATGACAAAGAAAATAATAGGCTAGGAGAAATGATAGGAGAAGAGCAAGCAGGTATGACAGAGAACAGTGCAGCAGAGAAAACCCCAGGCAATACTGGTATGGATTACTGAGCATGGTGTTCTATACACCTAGAAAGAAAGCCAATGCATCCTTAGGGAGCCTACACTGCAAATTAGGCAAGCTCAGGCCATTTCATACAATGACCGAGACAGTAAGTCACTTTTACAGTGGAGGTATTAAGCACATTTCCATAGCAATTATCATGGTGACAAACTATCTTTTCTTTCAAAGCTAAATGAGAACAAAAAATAGTGAAAGTAAGAAAAAAAAAAAAGGTGGTACAATAACATATGGAGAGGCTGAAAAGAAACAGAGCAGAAAATAGGAACTAGATTACATAAAGTAAAACCTGCATCAAAAAACAAAAAAAAAACACAAAAGCTTATTATAAATTGTACTTAAATTCTGAAACCTGATAAAAACAAATCTCAAAAACATGATAAGATACATTAGAAGGTGTACTTTGGAGATCATATACCTCCAACGTCCCACTCAAAGCAGGATCATCTTCAAAGTTAGGTCTAACTACTCAGAACCATGACAAGCTGAGCTCTGAATATCTCTGGGGATGGAGATCCCACAGCCTATCCAATGCATCACATATTCTGAAAATACGTTTCTTAGATCTAGATGAAATTTCTCTTGTTTCAACTTGTGTGCATTGCTTCTTGTCTTCCTGCTGGGCTGTTCTATGAAGACTGACTGTCTTCCATATCATCTCTCCATTGGGTGGCAGAAGACAGCAACTGGATCACCCCTTCAGCCACCAAAAGTCTTCTCCAAGTTGAATAAAAACAGCTCCCTCAGCACCTTATCCTACATCACATGTTCCAATTCCCTATGCATCCTAGTAATTTTCCACCAGACTTACTATGGTTTGTCAATTAAAAAAAAAGAGTAATAAAACACAGTATTACTTTACACTACTCATTAATATATATCTGTCTATAGGGCACACTCATAATTTCCCAGTATCAAAGCATTCACAGAATCACAAAATTGTCTGGGTTGGAAGATACCTTCAAAGACCATCTCGTTCCAATCCCACTGCCATGGGCAGTGACATCTTTCACTAGATCAGGTTGCTTGAAACTCCATCCAACCTCGTCTTGAACACTTCCCAGGGATGGAGTATCTCCTTCTCCAGGCAACCTGTTCCAGTGTCTCACCATCCTTACAGCAAAAATTTTTTTCTTTATGTCCGATCTAAATATACTTTCGGTTTGAAACCATTCATTCAAATAATGTCAAAGAAATCTCTACAAGTCCGGAATGAAAGAGGGTAAATTATTATCTCCTTACCCATGAGTAAGAAAACGTGTCTCAAAGAAGCTGGGAAATTTTGTTCAGTATTAAGACAGCAAACATAATCCAAGACTTCAGAACCCTTTTTCTCATTAAAAGAAGTTTGTATTTTTACTTTGAATTTTGAATGTTTCAATGCTGATGTCCAAAATTCTCACATACTTCACAATAAAATATTATTTTCTCATGACATTCAATAAAAATATTTGATTAGCTCCTTTGTAAAAAAGCAAATTACTTACTGCCTTCCCATGTACAGTGTAAGAGATTCAATGCCCCCTCTACTCTTTTCCAGTGTTGAAGATGAAAGAAAGCATATGCTATTGCTTCACTGTCCCCTCTCTTCAGAATATGTTCAGGGGGCAGAATTAAGCTTTTCATTTCTAGTAGATACTGCAATAAAAAAGCAGAGCACAATTATTTCAGAGGTAATATGAAACACAGAAAGCTACATGCAATTCTGTAATGCCCACTGAAAAGTCTATTTCCCTAAAGTACTTTCTCTCATAAGTGTTTCATCAAATGTTTCATCACCAACTGCACTTGGAGACAACTATTGAATTATTCCCAAAGACTAAGATACGCTGTCAGACGGATGACGTTCTGCTCTTCAGCAGTAGTATGGGAACTACAGAGAAATTCAAAATAAGATGTCTCTCTCATCGAAGGAGATGGAAAAAGGGGCTCAAAGCAGAAAATGGAGTTTAATTACAAGAGTTTTTTAATTAAAAGCATTTCTAATAAAATTAAGACCTTAAGCAGTTTGATGCACACTGTCTCTAAGGAAACACGCAGAACTCATAGTTTGCACACAGGTTGCTTTATTGCATGCTGTTAATTGCTAGACTTATGAATATGCAAGGTTGGCAGCCACCTAGGAAGCTACCAATAAATTACAAAGTAAAAATGTTACCAAATGTAACAAATTCTTGATTTCAGGTCTGGAAAAGACTAGGATGTTTAAACTTCCTACTTGAAATAGTTACTAAAATGAAAAGTACCATTGACTAAACCTACAAGCAATTTTCACAGAAAATTTCCCCATAACTGGATTTGTGCTAGCAGAAGCAGATGAAATATATGAAGGGTTCATGCCACAGGAGAAAACAGAGGTTCCAGGTATTATTCAAGAAGGTGGTTTTTCCTCCCTTCTCTACCCATGAACTAGACTGAGTTAACTAGACAAATAACACCAGTCCATCAGACATCTCATCACTGGTGCTACTACATTCCAGTTAGCGGAGGGGAAAGATACACCCCTTGTTGGCATGCTTTACAGGGAAAGGAATGGCAGACAGAAAACAGGCTGCTGAATCAACTCCTGTCTGTCAGTCCTCCTGAGCATTGTTACGCTTCCCAACTGTGCACTGACAGCTCTTCAGGAGCACAGGGAAAATGTTGCTTTTTCCAGGATGCCGAAGATCAAATGTTCTCCCCACCAGACTCTTTAGGTTAACACAAAATGCAGCATGTGAGCCAGGCAGTAGACTGTCAGGCCCTAGCAAAAGGATGGGAAAGAAAAGTTATGGCTCACCCCTGGCAAAGAAGGAGCGAGTATGCAGCCCCTCCATTTCACCTTGTGCCTGCAGACTGGAAGGACAAGGACTGCAGGACCCTAGGGACTGACAACCTCCTAGTGCAGGCATCCACAAGAAGGCAACCTGGCACCAGAGGTGAAAGCGTGGCATGGGTGGTGCCAACCTTCCACAGCTCCTGTTAAACACTTGACTTTTGTGAATAGCATGTACTATTGCAGACAAGAAGGAAAAAGAAACAAGGATTGAACATCAGCCTTGTGGAAAGGAAGAGGTAAGGGCAGAGGGAAATGAGCACCAATAACATGAGGTCATGGAAGGTGTCCAAGAGCTTGTTGCCCCTTTTCCTGAAGGAGCTAGCAAGCAGGCAAAAGATTTTAAGAGACCAAAGAACTGTCAACCCTGGGAAATAGATAACCACTTCAAAGAGGAGAGAAATCACACATTTCTGATGTAGGCAACAGTATGAAAAGAGGAAAAACTGAATTAGCAGTGGGAATAGTTTAATGTGATACCTGGATTTTCCCTAAAGCCTTTCAGAAAAATCTGAGAGAGCAGCAGAACAGGTGGATTAATGAAAGAAGCTGCAATTTAGTAGGCAGGCCAGGGGATCAAGTGTGATAGAGAGAACAGAATAGAGAGCTGACAAGAGGGAGGGAGCTGCCAGGCTTACACTGATATAGCAAACATTCACTGTCCTAACGAATGCCTCACCCTTTTAAAAACACACATTATACCAGTTGAGCAAAATGGAATACAGTTGAGCAAAATGGAATACAGGAGCAGCAGGTTTCTACCTGTTTTAATGATTTAGAACATAGCTCTTATTTCCATATTTTTTGCAAAATTAAATGAGAAAGTAATTTCTCAATATTTAAATATTTCAATCAAAGGAAAAAAACACTAGCATACCCAATGACATGCCACTATTTTAGGAAAAGAAAAACCAGGAATAAATGTGTATTTCTAGGAGTGTTAAGATGAAAACACAACTATTTTGATTCTTGCATATTGCGTGTTATCAATGATAAAAAAACCCAAATCACCGGAAATACCAGATGGAAGCATGTACCTTGACACTTGCAAATCAGTCTTAGTACTCGCTCAGTTGTATTGACTTTTCAGTCTGCATTTTACTCAGGTTCAGAAAGAAAAACCTACTTTTAAAAGTTCCTCAGATCAAAACCACTCATCCCTCAGTACTCTGTCACAGTTGCTTTCACAAACAGAAAGTCCATAACCTGGTTTGGTGATATTCAAGAAGATCCAAATGCAAAGTTGATGGGTGGCTCAAGATTTTTTTGAACTCATAATTTCTTTTATTTTATGCGTAAATGTCAGCCCCACCTTTTGGGCATCCAAACCATCACTGAATTTATTCTGGAGACATTTCCAGCACGAATGCTAAATTTTACACAGCCTCAGAGAGACCTCATCTGGAACACTCCGTACAGTTTTCATCAGGCACTTTACAAAATATGAAGATCAAGTTTCTGAAGTACAAAATAGAGCTAATCAAAGAAATGGCTTTGGGAGAGAGCACTTGAAGGCCTCCATCTACTTAACTTCTCTGAACAGGAGTAACAGGTACCAAAAAGCTACCTAGTTGTAAGCAGGGCTTGATTATTATGGTGGGAGAGAAATGACTGTCCATGAAAGTTAGGATAGTCTTGATGTCCTAGAATATTACATCCATTTCTGTATTTTCAATGAGAGTTCAAGAGCCCTGGGGGCATTTGGTTTCCTGGAGGTTTTGTTGACAGGGCTATGTTTCCAGCAGATTGTCCGTGAAATCAACATGGTCCCCCAAAGCATTTTGTATTGGACAAGCAGGCAAATTCTAGTGAAGTAAAATTAAATTAAAAAAAAAAGTCTTTCTTCAAAAACTATCCCATAAGCTGCAGTCCTCATGCTGCCCATATTATGCGTGAACCACAATCTGATGAATTTTTGCATGCAACAAGCATCTCCAGTTCTTGGAAAAAATCAGCCAAAGACATCTGATTGTAGTTTTGAAGAGGCTGTTATTGCATTTAATCAAAGGTACTACATCAGATAGGTGCAGTCTTCTCTTTAGCCACCAAAGGTTTCAGGGTGGGAATCTGACCATTTATGTCTCAAAATTTCCAAAGAACTCATTCCAGAGCATAGCCCTCGTTGATCCAGGACTAACAGGGAGACAAAATCTCATCATACCACTAAAATTCATACAAGAAACCTACACCTCTTGACACACTCTCTATTGACTGTAACTCCTGATACACTGGCATCCGCTCAGATTCAACCACAACCTTCACAATTTAAGTAACAGAACTTCACTACATTGTCAATGAATACCTGGTAGAGCTCTGAACCCAAGCATGGTTCCACTTCAGAGGGAGAGTCAAGCAAGAAATCTAGCAAAGACTTGGGCATTCACGGAGGAAATGCAGATGATAAGCCCAACATATTTCCAGCTGCATTTGTTTTTCAGTAACAAACTAAGAAGTTTAACTAGAACAAGAAATAGCATGTCACCACCATCTGGGGTTATCAAGTTCCTTTAAAAACAGCAAACAGCTCAGACAAGACAGTCCAGAAAATTTCAGCCAGAATGATCTCTTCACTCTTGTGACCAGTGACAGGACTCGTATTGTGCACTGGAAAACAGGCTCCCCAGGAAAGTGGTCACAGCACCAAGCCTGTCTGAGTTCAAGAAACGTTTGGACAAAGCTCTTGGGCACATGGTGTGACTTTTGGGGAGTCCTGCACAGGGCCAGGACTGGACTCAATGATCCTGGTAGGTCCCTTCCACCTCAGCATGTTCTATGAACCTATGACCTAGTCTCAATCAAGTTAGGAGTGAATACTGAAGTTGTGCAATCATTCCTGCCATCAAGAGATGGCTCAATCAGCCCTCTGTCACTGCACTGTTCTGGCTTATAATTTTTTTGGTTGTCTTTTTGTTTGTTTGTTTTTCTGGTCTCTCTCTTCTCTCCCTCTAAACCTTTTTTGTCAAGGAGTTATATTTAGGAGATGCGACACGTGTAACAGTAGTTTCCATCTGCTTCCACAAAGGACTTCTGGGACAGTTACATGACACTGTGATAGATACAGCTGAGCTGTAGCCACTCTGTACACATGTGTGAATATGTCTTTTAATGAGCATTTGGAGGGTGACAGTGGACTTTGTATACATGTAGTGCAACACAGTGGAGTTTATATTTCTCTTACATAAATTGAATATACATTATTTATTTCATAATATTGACAGCTCTCTGGCTACTAATTCTCCTCTGCTGGGAGTGCTTTTAGCATTCCACATTACTTGAGTGACCTGTTATAAAATAAATCAACCGGTGTCAGGCAGATTTCCTTCTTTTCCTCAATTGTGCGATTTGACTCTGAAATTACAGCTCAGGTCGCAAACAGGCAACAGTCACTCCTGCACCTGTGACAGCACCCCTCCAGGCCAGAACATGAGAATTCAACACTGTTTGAACAGGAACTCTCCTCCTCCCAGTGGGATGAACAACACAAGCTTAAGATAATTCCAAAATACTGGTTCCTACATGCCTAGAGAAGCCACTTTTAAGTCACCTAACAAGTTCTCATTGAACTGATGGTAATTAAGAAGTTTGGCCTTTTTGCGGGAGGTACATAAACAAATCACTGTCTCACTGAACAGTTAAAAACTCTCTTAAACATGTCTCAAATAGTTTCTCTGTAATATCATGGGGTGTGCGGAACAGATTTATTTCCCATCTGGTCTATGGGTTTGTTTGCATTATTTGTTTCTATTAGCAACTACAAGTTACTAGAAACCACACAAGCATACAGACAGACACAGTTCTTATTAAAAAAAAAGTAAAAATAAGAAAAAAATGAGAAGGGATGCAATGGAGAACAGATAAATCTTTAAAAGTGCTTAAGTCAGTGGTTTGTTACATCCTTTTAAGAAACTGTTTACACATTAAATTGGTATTTCTTAAAGTAATTTGAATATTTAAGTTGTCTGATTCAAATGCAGCATGTTTCAGCAAGGGACTCTTTCCAAAACAACTCAGCTCCTGGCTTACATACCAACCCCATACAACCGCGAGCAGGACACACTTTTGACTCACTTTTAACAATTAGATATACCGACCATCATCTGTTTTGTCTTTAATGAATAGCTCTAGTCTTACAGATCACAAAAGCATGGAGGCACTTTTCAGGAGTTTGAATACAGGGAAGGAGCCTTGCAAATCAGTTCAGAAAGGGTGTTCCACAACTGAGGAATGTCCGAGAAACAGCTGTGGTAGCTTATCAGCATTAGCTTGGGAGAGTCGCATTACATACAAGCAGGGAAGCTCCAAACACATATAAATAACATTGATGAAGTTGTGCGTGTGTACATACACTTTTTTTCCCAACCACTCCACAAATTATGCACTCTCCATGACATAGGATGTACTACTCTCTTTTCCACACAAAACCCTCTGGAATTACAGCCTCAGTGGCAATACAGCCCTCTTTGGTTAACCCCTGAATTTCTGAGTTGTACGTTGTCAGACAGTGTTAGTGGTGCTACACTAAAACGAAGGGATACTAATCCATAGAATCTCATTTAAGACAAAGAAGGTTAAAAAAAATTCAGACAAATCTTCAAAAACAAGTGATAAAATCTGTTGTGATTCTTCTCATAGTGAAATTCACAGCTCTTTGATCTTTTCTGATGTACTGCTGACTTCAATCTGCTATGGAAAAGAACCCTGAAAACACTCAACCTGGTGAAGTGCCTTCTTTTTACACAGGCAATCTCTGCCAAAGTATAAAGCTGCAATTTGCTGTAGCTGACTCAGTAACTTAAACAAGGTGAACTGTAGAAAGAAGTTATACATTATATCAGATTTGTTTTCCCGTCACAGTTTAAAAAATTAAGCCACTTTCAAGCAAAGAAACCTTTTTACAGGCAAAATGTCTTCAGAATAAGAAGTCTTGATCAGTTTGACAGCGGTTCCACTTTTGCTGCAGTCACAAAGGAAATCACAGTTTACAAACCTGAGCCAGCCTACCCTGCACAGCTCAGCTTCCAGAAACACCAGAGTCAGGTCAGCTGCTCAGCTTCCTGGAGAGATCCGGCAGGCTGCACTGAGCTCTATATTGTTTTGTTCACTCAGACTAAATTCTGGTACCTTCATGTGCCATATCTTGACTCTGGTGTATTCTAAAAATAATGAGAATTTATCACCTATGGCTGAGAATTAAACTGTCGTAGAAATGTACTTAAAAATGGAAGAGACCTGTGTCAGAAGAGGGTTATTTGCTGTAAGGGTGGCTGCCTGAAGAAGGACTGTCAGCCATATTAGGTCTCTGTGAAAGTCATTTTCATGCAGACAGAAAATTAACCAGAAGGTGATGCATGATCATCTAGAACCAATGGAAGTGGGTGCCAATGTATTCATGACATAAATACTGACAAGACTCCCAGATCCACGCACACACAGTGGTTTCTGTGTGGAAAGTAGATGTTTTTGCAGGGTTTCTAACATCTTCATAAAGACGGAAATCTGGGATTTTTAAACTGCTTCTTCTCAAGGGGTTCCTACATATTTAGATTACATTTTAAAAGAAGGGTAAAAAGTATATCTAACCTCTGCAACATCCCTATGGAACTGCAATCTGGCCATCATCTTCCAGGGAAAAATGAGCATGATTGTAAGAAGTCCATAGCTGTTTTATACAAACTTGCCATAGGTTACAATAGGAGACCCAGTCTACCTTTCTTGGTAAATCCAGCTTAGCAGCATCTCTCAGCATGTTCTGAGTATGTTTCCTGCATTCTCTTTGTCTCAGAATCTTATTAGCAAAAACATCAAAGGCATGGAGATAAGTAAGGAAAATGGAAGAGGTTTCCAAGGATTGCTTATGACAGGTGAAACTAGTACCTTTGCTTGCCAAGATCTCTAAGCAGGCTTCAGTGAAACACTCAGAAATGTTCACCCAGAACAGGACTAGAGTGGAGAGTTAAACTGGCAATGAGGTAGAAGAGAAACACCAACAGTTGTGTTGGTGCAAGAATCATTGGGATGGAAGAAAGTGAAAAGAGTTTCAGAGAAGCAGCCCTGGAACCAAACTTCATTTAATATTTTAATTTTATAGTAAATAAATAGAAGATCAGCTAGTAATACAAAGGGACTCATCTCACCTAAAACTGGTTGTCTAAAAATCAGACTTTTACTGGAAAAGAGTTGATCCTTTCATAGTCAGTGTAGAAACAGACACCATGGAGGGAAAGTCTGTCTAGAGATGTCTAAGATAGTTTGTTCTTTCCACTGCCTGTAGAGGAAGTCTAGATAATTCTTTTAAGCAACAGCCTAACTTTGAGACAGCTATACTATACTATTTAGTGCTTAGCATAGCACATAAAGCTCATAGAGAAAACATTTAATTCCTGCAATGAACTAACTTTCTGCAATCCATGTGTATATACATATGAGAGAGCTTTTGGGTTTCTCTTGACCAGATTTGGTGTTCAGATGTACCTAATAAATAGACTCCCTACATTTAACATATACCAGTCTTCTGCTGCTTACTTTCAAAGGGCAATACTAGTCCAAAGGTTTGTGGGGTGAGGTTCAGAGGCCAAAAAGGTTCAAGGGCCAAAAAGCATTTGCCTGTAGTTTGCCTTTTCAGTGAACTTTTCTACTGCAATACTGAGTATCAGGTGATGAAATAGTAAAATACATTAGCCTTTAGCAGCCTCTGGGCAAGATTCTTACTGCTCAGATACGTATCTAGAGATGAGATTATGGAATTAGAACATAAATCCATTTTTAGTCTTTGTAGTTCTATGCAATTTTTCATCTCTGAGCTTTGCATTCTCCGAACTTAATGACAGGGTACTGTCATTAATGCGTAAGGAATTACTAATGCAACTTATATAAAGCACACCAATAACTCCAAAGATAGTACAGCATGCCAAAACATATTCTTACATATAATCATCAAAACAAATAAAATATGCTATTTTGAACTAGAAGATCCTTGATAGTTATTTTGCAACCAATAATCTGCCTTTATGTATGATTCTGTGCTGCATCATAGCATTTGGTGGTGTCTACTACTGCAGTCCACTTTAGCTAAAATTTCAAGTTGCACAGTCCTGAATGTGAAATGAAAAAACTATGTACACTAATAGCTTCTTTCCCTCCCCATTGTTTGCTCCCCTTTTCACAACATTACTCATTAATCTAACACAAAAATTGGGAGTTATGTCCTCAGCAGTGTTAGAGGTACAACAACGTTTTCTCAGTACTCACTTTTGGCACATGTGGGTTAAATTCTACAGCTCTGTGAATAGCTTCTACTGCATTCATCTCTGCAGTACTCAGCCCTCGCCTTGAGGCAGCCTCTGGAGAAAATCTACAAAAGCAAAGAAACAAACACATTAGGTCAGAAATGTTAGCAAGAAAAAGCCAGAAAAGGAATCTAGAACATGGGCCCATGTAACCAAACTGAGTCATTTTCCTATGCTCTCCAAACTTCCATAGAAACTGGAAATTCTGAGTGATCTATTACGTCAAGGCCAATGAAAATCCCAGCAGAAGTGGAAAGCATGTTTGCATCTAATCATGGCAGAAAGTACATCCAAACAGTCCCTTCTCTGTCGCTAATCTAATTTGCTCTAGGTACCTTGCTAAGGGACATATTCAAGGCTGAAGTTGCAGAAAAAAAGAAAAGGGGAAAAAAACCCAAAAACAAAAACCAAAGCCAAATTATCGTTGGAGGGTTTCTATTAAAAACAGGTTTGGGGAAGTTTTAGGGAGGTTCCCAACCCAATGCCCGTGGGTCAGGTTGGGATGGATGCAGCAGCAGTAGCAGGTGGTCTACTGGCCGCAGCACCATTGAGGGTAGCATGCCCAAACTGTGGGCAAATCATCTGCCCCAGTGAATAAAAAACCAGACCATGCAATCTCTTTCTCACCTCACACCCCACGGCTAACTCCAGAGCTGTACTTGGCAGGCAGACACCACAGGGAAAGCTGTGACAACCTTAGCCCTGCCCTCCCAAGCTGGAGTCGCTGTGTAGGGAGGAAAGATGTTGCAGTAGGTACTGGCGATCTACAGGATAAAAAGAATGAAAGAAAATTACTTAGATCTTGATGTGTACATACACTTTAAAAGCAAAAACTGTCAGGATGTCAGTCCAGAAAATGGCTTTCCACTCTACTTGCTTTCCAAATTTAGGGGGGCATTCGACTCTCAGGTGCACAGACACAGCTCTGCCTGGGATTTGTGTGAAGGCATCTGAGAGCAGAATCGGGTTTTTTGAGATTCATCTCACAAGGAGCTGAGCACTCTTTCAGAGCGGGCCAGTGCCCTCAAGTCCACAGGCATCACGTAGATGTGCTCAGCACCTTGGAAGGTTGAGTCCCAAGAGAAAAACATCACAGGAACGAACAGATATTTGTGTCTCTAAAAATATGAATGTCATCTACCTCTCAGAACCCCTGACATAACAATGCTAAATCCACCTGCCGCTAAATAAGTAAATGTGTAGTCTTCTGGCACCTCTTGCAAAATGACATTGCCACCAGTGCATCCACATTTATTTATTACCTTTTTATGGTCAGGTTTATAAAACTTGAAGAGGTTCAGCCACACAACCCTTTTTAGTTGCATCTTCATTATACTATCTAGGAAGCCAAAGCTCACCCAGATAGTATATGTAAAACTGAAACAAGAATTGAATTTATGCTAGTTCTCTTCTTCTTTCTTTAGATCTGAAGTGTAATGTTTAATCGCTGCAAATTTTTCTTATATATAAAGTAATTTTGTGAATTTACTGCAGGACTGAATTTTCCTGCTACTGAGCAGATTGTTAGGGTGTGGGCTCAGATAAGAGAAATCTTGAGCTAAATCAGAATTTTTGCTTGACAGTGGTTCTTAAGCACTTACTTGTCAGAGACAGCTCTGGCTTTGAGCAATGCAGCTGTGTAACATATTGTTGCTGATTTTGGTAAGCTTATATCTGTTGAAAAGAAAGAAAAAAAGTAAACATATGAAAACTTAAAAGTCTGCAGAAAGACAAGTGTTTGATTTATACTTCAGAGTAAGCATGACATATGCAAAATTACTATGGGAACTCAGAATACTTTCTGATGTTGGACTTGTGCTGCCATGTCACATGGATTTCTTAATTTCTACCTTAGATATATAGGCTTTAAAATGTGTGTTAATGACCAATGGAACTGTTATTTAAACAGCAACTGGGGTCATTAGAGAATTAATTCAAAGACTGACATGACAGAGTCATAATGAAAGACTTCATTACTCCATACATAAATGTATAGGTAAACTGGAATACATGAATTTTTCGATAGTTCACAAAACGTCTAAGTAATAGCTGAGGGCTATCTTATTCAGTCTTCATGTTTTCATGCAGAAGCAGTTGTCTAATGTGAGTTTGTGGCAGCTATACAAGTTAGGACAGCTATTCAAGTAATAATGGATTTGACTTGCAAGCAAATAACTGGTAGATTTATTGCTTTTAAAGATTAACAGTAAAATAAGGTGTTTTGCCTCTTAGGGAAATGTTGGAGCAAAACCAGACAGTCTCTGGCCATTTTATCCTGTTTCAGAGACACTCAGCAGCCATAAACCTGACTTAACCCATTAATTAACTTATACCTGTTTTCTAAAAGGAAACTGGCACAAAGCATTCAAAAGGCAGAGAGAAATGCTGCTTAACAGACTTGAGTGGTATATTTGTTCCCACTGTTATAGAGAAGAATTGACTTCCACATTAGTTAATCTTGTGGTGTGACTCTTGGGGATGGTCCTGTGCAGGGATAAGAGTTGGACTTGATGATCCTTGTGGGTCCCTTCCAGCTCAGCATATTCTGTGATTCTGTAATCTACCCAGCAGACACATATTATAGAGTGACTGAAATTTTCCAGCATTAAAAGTAAAACACTACAGCTCAATGTATAAAAAGCCCAACAAACCAAACCCACTGAAGGCTGGATTCTGCAAACACTTCCGCACACTGTGAGAGCTTCCTACAGTAAATAGCAAATGCAGCGTAGCAAACACAAGGCACTTCAGTAAGTCCACTGTAAAAGTGAGGAGCAGCTAATCTGACTACTGTTCTAAGAAACTATCTATGCCTTGGTTTTTCATTAAACTTGTTTAGAAAGACAAAATTACCATGGGTAATTTGGTAACTTTTGGATTAAGAGAAACTTGTGATCTACTGAACTTGTGCCTTGCAAGAGAGGGCTACAAAAGGGAGCTAATGAGGATAAGCAAGTCATATGTCAGCACTCACCATCTCCCCCTTATTAATAACGAAGCAAATAGGCACAATGTTCTGCGAGACAGAAAACACTGACACGATGACTGAGGCACTTTGAAAAGGCTACCTGTTAAATCCTCTCTATTATCTTCTTATGCACTTGCCCTTCAAATATGAGATGTACAGATCTTGTTGGAGGCTCCTCTATAATATATTCCAACTATATTTTCACTGGAGTATGTAATTGTAGTGACTGAAGTAATTACAATAAACAGCATGCAGGTTGGATGATAGATATGTTAATTGCTCCAGTAATAGAAGACAGCTACAGATACAGACATGAGCACATCTTCAATGACAGAGAAAATATTTATAAGCACATTCAATAACACTGCTTATGCCAGGTTTTCCTTAACACTAGGAGTTAAAAGTTATTTCTAGTAAACAGAAATGCCCTTTTTTCAGAATACACTGGTCTCTGTCTTTCAGTATAAACCTCATTCATGAAATTATAAATGGACTGACTGAAAGGTAGAGGAATGGAAAAGAAAAAAAAAACACATGAGAAAACCAACGATGTGCTTATAAAAACATTTATAAGGTTTGCCACTGGTCAACAGAATACCTTATTTTCCCCTTACCTGTAAGTGTTTCTCTGGGCCATCAAACCACCATTACCTCATGGGAAATATTTTCCCCCACTTCAGTTCAAACCTAATAACACTGTTTGGGGATCTGACCTTTAAGATTTGCAAGAATGACACAGAAAGGATCTTCCACCTAGAAAGGTCTGACTAGAAGATCCTGGAAATATATTTTTCCAGGGCAAAAGCTGAACTCTAGAGATAAAAAAGGGGACCAAACAGAGGATGCTTGCTCAGATTTCTAATAACAGTGAGAGCACCATTTCACTTTTCTATCTGTTTGAACTAGAAGGAATCCGGAGGTCTGGAGCATATAACTGATGTAGCAGAGGAAAAGCAGTTGTTATGCTAATAAAAGCTGCTCGTTTGATTTCATCAAAGCAAGCACAAAAAGCCAGCAAAACCCACAATGACAGGCAGAAAATGTCCATTCAGCCATGAGGTTAAACAAGGAGACCACTCAACTTCTAATTACATGTATACAACCTAGTTTCTGCATCTAATCATTGATACTTGAATGGAGAATGTTCAGAGGAAGTTGCATGGACCAAGTTGTGAGGATTATTACAATTCTTGGCTAAGAGATCATGCAGTAAGAACTGAGCTTAATATAGGGTAAAATACATTAAAACAAAACATAGTATTACAAAACAATATCTTCTACTAGGCAGTAAGTGTTCCGGAGCTGGAAACATCTTTGCATGTAGATTGCAAGATGATTCACAATGAAGGGCTGGCATCTGTAAGGAAGGGAAATGTGGTGAGATGAGGTAAGGCTCAGGTACACCATGTGAATCATTTCTGCAGAAGAAATGGGATTTCCTGAAGAATGCTGTGTTCAAATCTGATCCCCCATGGTCAAGAACAACAAAAGTAAACAGGAGTGGATGGTTTTTTTATCAAACCATATGAAATTAAGACTGAGAGAAGATACAACTGATCTCTATGCATACCACATGGAACATCAGGAAAGGAGAAGGATTGCCTAGGTAATAGATAAAGTTGGCACAAGAATAAAGAGTTCAGAATTAAATCTAGGCCAGAGATTAAAAGGTTTCTGTGAAATGAATTTTTGAGGCAGATTTCCAGGTAGAACCATGGGGAAAACAAAACAGGTAATTCTAGGATGGAGCTTGCTGAGCTCATGGAAGGGGCAGTAACATGCACAGAATGCAACAGTGGAGGGCCTGACTCACCCAGGAGGACTCTTCCAGTACTATGCTCTTAATAAGCAAGCAGCACTTGTTTGAGGACAATACCTACTGTCCACTAGCAGTGGAAGAAATACATACAAATGTTCATGTTTATCACACAATCACAAAGCACTTAGTGTTGGAAGTGACCTCTGGACATCATGTAGTCCAACTGAGACAGCCTTCAGTAAGTCCATGCCTGCTTCCCTTCAGAAGTGTTTTGCTTTTTATTTGCTCCACATTAGACCATAAGAACTTGGTTCTGTTATATGCTGGTCTGATGACTACAATACTTAAAAATCCTCATATAATTTAGACTTCATCTCCATAACTGTACCCTCATATTTTAGAGAAAGGCATAAAAACAATGATGTCTGGTAAAAACTTGAATTTAGCAAGGGAATCATGTCCAAACTAGTCCTAGGAGATATGTACGCTGTCAGGAACCAAAGAGAAATTTTAATAAATGACTGTGTCCAGTTCTATGAGCCACCTGGCAAAATATCTTCATATACACTGTTTCCCACCCTCCTGTGATTACTGGTGGCGCTCCCGCAATGTGCTGAAAGATGTGACTGCTGTTCTGCTGTCAACTCCATCATGGCATTTTTGCCTAATAAGAACTGATGTGTCAGTCTAAAAAAGGCTCTCCTTCTTTCCTTATTGCTTGTATCTTTAAACAGAATACAAAAGTCTAGACTTAATTTATAGGCATTTTCTTTCCCTTAGATCCAGACAGGTATGGGGAGGGGCGGGACAATGAATTCTTACTATGCATTTCCTTCTTGAGCAGTTGCTTGTGAGACTGAACTAATGGAAAGATGCTATGAATATCCCAAATATGCCATGTATCATCTAAATTCTTCACATAGCACTGTAGAGAGACAGCATGAAGCTGCTGGAATCATTCACATATTTTCAAATATGTTACTGAAAGTGTATCAACAAACTGGAAGAAGTTATGCAAAGAGGTAAAACAGAGAATGGTGGAATACAGGACATATACTGTCCTATGGCTTGGGGACAAATCCCAGCTCTGATTTTCTCTCCCTCAGCCTCTCTGCAGACTCTAGTGTTTAAGTGACACGCCAACACTTGCTCTGTCAGCACAGAACCCGCCCTATTTCTCCGCACCTGCAAGTTAGATTCTCAACCCTTTCACAAGGGGTAGCAAGAATTGCTTCTGGGAAAGACTGAAAGTGCTCTAGCAAATAAATATGTGCAGGATGGATTGATGACGATGGAAAAGAGATCCAGTCATCTACAAAGACACAAATATTAAGGAAGAAAGAGAATTAAACTGATACAAACGGCTAAAAACAAGGATAGAAATCAATAAAGTATGAACTGAACACCAGGGGGAAAATACTGTCAAAAAGATGTAACATCCTGTAGTATTATCTCCCATTAGAACAGTTAATTCATTTTTTCCACAAAACATGGTGGAAACATGCTGGAGGGAGCACAACTATGAACACGGTGCTTACAAAATAAACCGGTTCTGATTCTCTGTACTTTTGACATTCTTCCTTAGTGGTGGGAAACACCCCATCAAACACAAACACATGGCCACTATGTATGCTAAGGGCTGGACTCCGGTCCCCTGATGGTATGGGAAAAACACTATGGCGCAAACAAAAAGTATTTTGCCATGACCACAACTACAACTCACACTGTTCACTTCTGGTAAGATTTACAGCTGCTGCTTTTAAGCATTTCATATGCAACTCTTGCTGAGATGCATATCAGTGACCAAGTAGGCGCCAGCTCCTTTAACTTGACCGAATTCAATCCTAAATGCCTATAGAGGGGAAGGAATAATTTTTGATACAGAAGACTAAAAAGAGCAAGATTAATACAATTACTTTAGACATTTTGTGGGTTTGCACATACAGGACAAGTGAAAAACTCCACATAATCACGTGGCAAGAAAGAGGAGACCAGATGGTATGAACAGACACAGAACTGATGCAGAGACCTAGCTGAAGTGATAAGTGATTTTGACATGAGGAAAAAAACTAGTTCTTAGAAGGAGAAGCTGAAAAAGATTTGATATGAACAAAGATGAAGTATTCTCTTGATTACTGTTATACAAACTGCAGGTGTCACATGATTTCCATCTCTTGAGGCAAGTAGACTAGACTTTGGTATGACCTTAACTAAAAAAACCCCACTTTTTCTTAGGATCTCTCTTTCAAAAAAACCTAAAAGGATTATAAAATAATGTGCATGAGTTAATGGGTGCTTCCAGATTGCCACTTACTACATCTTTAACTCAGAAGAAAACCCTTTATTGCACTTAGAACACCTACCCAGTTAGCTCCACCAGGCAGAACACCTTCTCCAAAATGTCAAAGATAAATATGACAAGTAATGAAATGGATGGGGATGTGATCTCAAATATATATATATACATACACACACACAAAACCCCTGGAGACCATAGCTAATGCAACTGATGGCTGCATGCAACTGGTTCATCAATCTGCAAATCTCTACAAAAGGAATATGTATAATACAAATATATATTTCAATATATATATATTTATACACCTATCTATATATATTCAATATAAATAGAATTTACTCATTTCGTAAGTCTGTAAGGACAAGAACAGATTGGACAGAAGGGGAGAAGGGACAGATTAAAAAGAGTAGCCCTGAATAGGCTACATTTAAGAAAACTAATTCTCTGTGTTAATTGTCTGGATTTCACTAAGTTAAAAGTATTCCAAGAAAAACAAGGGTCTGTTTTTAAAGATTTTCTTCAAAGGCCAACATTTTGATATAAAACTAATTTAAAGCAGGGTTCTGCTAAGTAAGCTATTAACAAATAAAAAGGTGCCATAGCGTAGAGTAGAATGAGACCTTTTGTATTTAAACCTCACTTTTTTGCTATGTACCCTTTGGTCTAAAATATCTTCATATGTGAACCCTGCATTTGGGACTCTGACTACATGGTAACATGATTCTTCTCCTTCTGTGCAAGGGGACATGTGAAGAACAACCTGTAGAAGGTGCTTTCCTCCTGCAAACCAGAAGGCTTACAGTCTCACTGAAAAACATTGTTCTATTAAAAAATGAGAGCAAGGACAAGTTTAGAGAAGAACCATTGCATTACTAAGACTAAACACAGAGATATGTATTCTTTCTAAAATTGACTTTCAATTGCCAGAAAAGTCTGAGTTTTCACACAGTGCCCAGGCTACCAGATAATATCTACCAAGGCTGCCCAGGGAAGTTAATAGATCAGTTGCTCTAAGCATCAGAACAAGCAGACCAACTCCACTGGAAAAAAAATCTGTCTAAAAAGCAAGGATAGAGGAGCAGAGAGACTTTATGTACTACAAATATCAGAGGCTTATTCCATCAAGAACAGTCTCTTTAGCAGCCATAAGTATTTCTGCTGTAAATAACATGGATATGAGTCATATCAGAGCCAAAAATATTTTCAGAATTCAACAGTATTTAGGTCATCCTTACTCTTATTGATAGACACTGAACTCTGAAACCATAATGATGTAGCTCAGCAACAGTGCATGCTGTTCCACTAATGAGGCCCTTTTTCCATGAATAATGAGTATGGACATCAGCTCTGTTGCCAGGTACATAAAATAAACACAGTTTAACACATGGCTTTTGGTAAAGCAGTGCATCTGCTTTCAGAGGCTGAGGTTTCACATAATGTGATCCAACTTTTTAGCCCAGGGTGGGGGCAGACTGCTCAAGGAAATAATTTGTTCATATGTTATCAAAATACAATAAATCAGGTTTAGTCTCAGTCAAATAAAGGCAGTGGAGTGGCACCAACAGAACTGCAGACAGGAAAGTATAAATGAGTTCAGTGTTTTATATTTCAATAAAACTTACGACACATGAAGTTGATGAGTTCTAAAATGAGCTGAGACTCCCTGAGATAGTCCTACTGAGACCCATGAACTATAAGGGTTATACTGGTTAAGCCTGTGCTTGCTGAGTCCTTGTGCATATCTAGTGTATACACACACCATATTCAAAAGCATGAGCTGAAACTGCATGTGTTCAAACAGCCAAAGTAAGAGTTTTATTTTTAAGTCTCACTTGCTTTCACTCTATCAGATGAGAAATTTAGAGAAAACAAAACACACCTTGAAAGTTTATCAACTTCCATGACACCAACTGCCACCACGGTGTTGTGTAAAACCAGGGATCAGTGCTTTAGTATGCCAAAGTAGAGCTTGCATCCAAGTTTAGTCTTCAGATTTGGGAAGGCAAGGCTTAATTCTTTGTTCTGTCACAGTTCTCCTATCTCTCAGGACTATTGCTTCACAACTACACTAAAGACTAGAAGGTGCCAACATCCTGTGGTGTCTGGGGCATAAAAATGGGCATTTCTATTTACTTGCTTCGTAACATGCCAAAATAAAGACTGCAGGGATCTATGCCTGTGTCACAAGAATTACTGAAATACAATGAGCTATGAGAGACTGATGTTATCACTTCAACCGCCGATTTCTTCAACCAGACTAAGTACAACCAAGCTCTCCTAGAGTCATTACTGCTACTGAATGGCAGTATTCAAGGGCCTGGGTGACATTCTGTTCTCTGCGTATAATGATTTGTCTCCAGAAAGAGTTGAAAATATTCCAGACTGGACTGGTAGCAGTGATTATCACTAAAGTTACTTGTAATCAGCTGCTTATTTATCTTTTGTTAAATAACCTCAGCTCTGCCACAGTCTGGTGCAGGAGTCTGAAATCTGGCAGTATGATCATGTTAGTATCAAGCCAATGGTCTATTACAAGCCTCATTAAAAGTTATCTTCACTTCCTAAATTTATCTTAATTTCCTAAGTTGTAAGGTGTTACAAGAAAGCAGTTAGCACATACTCAGTGGAAGCTTCTGTATTTTTTTTGGTTATACCCTCCAAAGAGTCTTTGCTCATCAATTACACGGCTCAGGACCCCAGTGAATTATAAAAATATCACCCCTTTGCCCTGTGATGTTCTGTGTGATGATATGGGTCCAAGTACAGAGGTTGACAGCGAGCAGCCTCTCTCTGCGTGAGCTCTTACTGCTCTAGTTTTTGGCACCCAGGCAATGCAACATAGAGTGACAAATGAAGAGGCAGCTGAAGTCAGAGAGAAAAAGAGTAGATGGAAAAGATGTTAAGACAGGAGGAGACGTATCTTGACCAATACTGCCCTGAAGACTGGGATAGGTAGGAGAGGCAGAAGAATGGCACTGGGAATGAGAGGTACTGGCTGAACAAGGAGCCTCTAATAGCAACTGGGAGCAATACAAAGCTGAAAATGAGCGTTGGAAAGCGAAGCAGAAGAAGTAGACAAGTGGGACAGAAGACCAGACAATTCCTTCTAAGAATTGGCAAGAAAGAGTGTCCAAAGCACTGTGGATATAGGTTCCAGTGCCCATATAGGTATTTATACAACAGTAGCTCAAATAATGTCCATCTACCTTTTCAAAAACTTTGGATGGTGCAAGTCTTAAAATCTCTGTTCAAAGATCACCAGACTTAGTAAGAGCTAGCAATTAAGAACATTTTAAAGGCTACAAGATAAACACAGAGAAAGAGTTAAGAAACATCAAAATTAAGGATACATACGTTTCATATAAGTCAGCTATTTGATTCCTGCAGGTTATGGTCTCATTTTTAGTTGTATGATTACATAATATTCCTTTCATAAACTCCCTTGCCATAACCCAGTGCACAGAATGAGACTTTTCTGAGGATGAATGAGGACTGTCTAGTAACACAACAGGAAACTGATAGCTATAGGATCCTTGATTGACTTATTGCAGAACTTGGAATGTAGCTAATTAGTAAGCCAGGGACTACAGCAAAATGAGGAAGAGTGGCACTGTGCAGATTGATGAACACTTCCCAAGAGAACTGGACTGTATTTCTGTTTCAGTCACAATACATGCAAAACCCACTGAATTTAAGCTAAACACTTCTCATTCTGTGTCTCTGAGACCCTGGTGTCTTGAATTGAAGCTCAAAGGGCTAGAGCTGCAGCAGCTGTGATATGAACATAAAGAGAGATGTAATGCTGCACGAATCAATGTTTACTAAAAAATACAAAAATTAATTTCAAAATTAATACAAAAATTAATACAAAAAGTTCATCTAGTCTTCTGAGCTTGCCAAGTTTTCTCCATAAGACATTAAATCTGCTACTCAATAGATTGTTATGAAGTTAAATCAATTAATGTTTGTAAAGTACTTGTATGCTACTAAGTCAACATTCATAGGAAAGTCCACAAGGGAAGTGATAATCCTTTCTTCAGACAAGATCTGAATAGCATGCAATAAAAAGTCTGCAGAACCTAAACAGTCATTCTTTAAACACCAACAGAGAGCAAAGAAAGCACTGAAGAGCTGCTAGTGAGTTCCATTACCCTGTACATTAAGCATGGGTTGGTAGAAAAAATGTACAATGTTTAATCTTTGGATTAAGGACTGTGTAAGGGCATGTATAAAGCTCATGTCAATCAATTTAATTACACTGTTTCCTGAATTTTAAAAGTTTGACTTAGAAATATTTCTTCAGTGTGTACTGTATAGAGAAAATACAAATATATATTTGAACTTACCATCATACTTTGCTAAGACTGCCTGAACATCTGCATATGCTTGCAGTTCCAACAGAGCCTCTAGCAGGTTTTCATGGATGTTAAACATGCTGAGCAGAGGAAACTCCTTCATCAACTGAAATCAATAATATATGAAAAGGTTAGATAATTAACATGGAAAATGTTCAAAATGCATTGAAATAATCAGCACCAAGTTAAAAACTCTCAGTTCCCCTTGCTCTTAGTTCCTTCCTAGAGTTCACTATTATCTCAGAAATTTCTGAGGTCTTAATGGAGCTCAGGTTCTTGACAAGACATGCTTGCATAGGATGCAGTTAGTGAAATCCAACAACTCAGCTATCTGAATATGTAACTCTCCTTCAAATAACAGGCTTCAAAGTGAAGAAGAGTCCTGGAAAAGAATCTTCAACAGTGAAGCTCAAGTATATCAGTACTAAGTAATCCAGCACCTCTCCGGTATATTAGTGGAAAAACCAGAAAATACATTGAAAAAAAATGACAATAACATCAAATGAAAGAAGCTATATTATCAAGTATGCGATACCAGAATTTGTAATTGTGAATATTTTAGAATATAATTGTAATTGTGGACAATATAAAAAACCAAACAACCAGAAAACCAAAAACTAAAACAAACAAACAAAAATACAAAAAAAAAAAAAAAAAAAACACACCAAAAAACTCAAAAAACACGAAAGAAAGG
>JAWWES010000041.1:23375531-23417902 GCA_035583135.1 Lophotriccus pileatus
GATAGAGAGAAAGAGAGAGAGACAGAGAGAGAGAAAGAGAGAGAGAAAGAGAGAGAGAAAGAGAGAGAGAGAAAGAGAGAGAGAGAAAGAGAGAGAGAGAAAGAGAGAGAGAAAGGCAGCAACAGTAGGAAACGTAAAGTTTATACAAATCTAACGCTATAACTGAGGACTGCATCTGGTAAGACAAACTGAATGAAATGTGTACTTAAAATAATCTAATACTTTCAGATGTAAGTGCCTTTACTTTATGAACTAAGCCTTGGAGAGATACCACAGATTTGTTTTTAGATATCCTCAGTTTTAATATCTGCATAGATTCAAATGGCTGAAGCTGCTATTTTATCTCATATCATTTTTGAAGTCATACTTACAAGAAGCTCACTGCTTCTGTTTCTCTGTTTCTTTGTTTCTCACTGAAGAACTGAGTAAACAATATTTTTTATTATCAGATTCTCTAAAGAACTGAAGTGTTAAAAGATCCTTGCTTCCTTGTGTCCTTTTTATGGTTAACTGCCTACATGACGCGCATTCAGCACAAAAAGGTTCCAGACAGTGTAGAGCTAGGATAGCTGGTATTACCACTATTCTTCAGTAACCTGCAGGGAAACACTATCATTTACCATCTCTCTGATATGGTTTATGACAACAGAAATGCTATAATAAACCAAGTAAAGAAAATTATTCCAGCTAAGCCTTGCTCTACTTGAAAATAACAAGCTATATCCGAAAACTCTGTCACTTACTAAATCTACCCTTCAAGATGTAAATAGAGAAACTGATGAGAACCAGCAAATCTTAATCTCACAAACAGGTAACATAAACAAAAGTAAACCAGGACTGAAACACGAGAGGCAATGATTCACCAAGAACTTCAGAAAATGAGAAACAGGTAATGCAGTAGAGTTTCTTTACTCTGTTAAGAAAGAGACCTCAACAGGTTAACAGAGAAGCAACGCACAGAGAATTTCTTCCTTATGAAATGGTCTGGCATAAGCTAATGTAAGAACTATTCTGACCTTAAGAATTAAGACTCTAAATTCATCTGTCTGGATAGTAATGACTTTGCTGCAGTTTGAGGATTATTAAAATATAAAAGGCAAGGATGGCAGTGTTTTGTTTAACTGATGATATAAATTTCTGGTGAGAATCAGGACCACTGTGATAGGAGCTGCAAGAAAGCACTGAACTTTTCATGTTAATGGCATGGGGGTGGCCATAAAGGTCCTAGTTCCACTGGTAGGAGCTGAACCTGTGAAAAAGAACACAAAGCCTGCATAGTTTGCAGGCTTTTCTCCTCCACTAAAAAAACCCAAAAAAACCCATTAAAAAACCAACCCACCAAAGGACCACAGACCTTCATGCTCACCTAGGTTAAATGGAAGCATCTGAGAATAAAATAAAAAGTTTAAGTCATTGCTTATGAAGAAAAATAAGCACAGGTGAAAATCCACACAGTTGAATTCATCAGTTAAAGACCCATCATAGAGTCTGCTTGTCTTCATTCTTGTCCTTACAAACTATTGGATTTTTAAGAGAGGAAGCTACTATTTGGCAGGAAAGAGCATGACAGAATCTGGCTCTATGCAAATATGATTTAAAGTTTAGAATGAACATCTTGCAAAGAAACCCCTCTAGGGGATTAAGAAGGATTATATCCCTGCTCATTGAGAATAACTGCTGGCAGAATAACATTCCCTCCATCAGTGAAGAAAAGGGAAGAGCTGCAGCTAGTTGTAGATGTACTCTGGCCAGTAGAAGCTCTTACTCTGGGTTCTCCGTCTCTCACTGACATCACTCACTAATAATTTTTTTTTTTCTATTTTAATTAGGTTCTGTCAGAGTGATAAACTCTGTCTCAGACAACAGCAGAATAAAGGTCATTGTCTGGATTGCCAGGCCTTCAAAGTGGTGTTAAAAAAGGTTTCATCTGGGAAAAATCGAATGTTAAGAAGTCCAACCCAGTAATAATGAACTCAATTGATATTGTAGCCTCAAAAATAAAACACCTCTAAGTGGCCACTCAGCTCTTTGAACACTGACTGTGAATAAATGAAAGCATGTTTGCTGTTAAAAAAAAGAAAAAGAAGGCATGAACTCAATTCTCTGTCACCTCTGGATGTAGAGTATGCAGTTTTCACTGCAAATAATTTCCAGTCACAGTAAAAATTTGGTTTCTGAGAAACCTGCCAGAAAGTAAAGCCACTTGGATGAAGGAGTATTCTGACAGGCCATCTTTCAGGCCTCATAGTGAAAGCAAACACTGGGGAAGAAAAAATTGCCCCACATGTCTGGTGAATGATCAGGGCAGGCCACGTACTGCATCATGCTCAAGAGCTACAGAGAGCAGACTGTCAGCTTGCTCCCCTCCCCTCCCTAGCAGATGGAGAGGGAGCTGGCTCATACTCCGCACAGAGATGTAAAGATGGGCACACTAACCCCAAACACAAGATGAAAAACACACTCTCCAGTTCCCCAGACCCATACAGCACTGAGCTCTAATCTGGCCTCCAGTTTAAGAGGCACAGACAACCCTTTGAACCCAAAGATTTATTTTCTGCAAAGTTAAAGACCAATATCTGCCAAATCATTTGGCTTATCACTTTTAATTATCTTCACATTTTTACTGTAACCTGACAAACGCTTTCATTTGAGAGGCAAGCACCGCACTTGAAGAAAAGACAAAGGCTCTGTTATCATTCTTCTCTACACCTTTAGAACTCAAGAGAGCAGCCATCAAATTCAGAACTCAAGATTTCTCACCAGAGTCACTGCAGCATTTTAAAGAAACACTAAATAGATCTAAAAATGCCATTGTAAAATTGCAGTTAGTTGGTTTCTCGGCTGGTATTAAAGAGAAGTGCTCCACTGAGGTAAGATCACGTTCATACCATATGAAAAGAAACACCACATGGCTATGATTGTATTCCCTCCTTACAACATAATGATATTCAAACAGCTATTGAACAGATCATACCAAATCTACATTCACAAGGATTTTACTTCAAACTTCTATCAAAATACTTTCTAGTGATGAAATTCAGGCCTGGGGCTGGGTTAGTACATATTTTGTTCTAACTGCTCTGCATGTTTGGGGGGAAACAAATACAGGCATAGAAAGTAGATCCACTTTTCTTTGAAAGGTTCATTAGGTATACTACAAATACACAGACAGCTTTTGCAGATAATTATTAAGTTTTAATTTTTTAGATAAATAATATTTTGGAAGTATAAGTTTGCAGAAAAATTCTGTAAATAAGTCTGGATACCTTAACCCTGGTTCTGGGAGTTCTGTATTCCCAGACTCACCTCAATTTACATTGCAGGGTGTAGGTTTAACAATTTTGTGATGGATATGAAAATATGATCATCACAGAAAAATGCTTTATGGTAGAAGGAAAGCCACATCTGATTTATTGGATGAGGAACAAGTTTTATCTCCCTAAGGACAGCTTAATGAAGAAGATTCCCTTGCCTGAGAATATTTCAAGTCAGAAGGATTTTCTCATTAAGATCTATTTTTTTTTAACATTTTCAAGGAATGTAGCTTTAACTGCTGCATCTGTTATCCTCCCTGTGATGGTATTAACATCAAGCCATTGTCTGTGTAGAAAACTGGTTAAACCCGCAGCTTATGCATACAGCTAGACCCCAGAACTCAAGGGAATATAAAGGTGGATAAATGAATGATCTTATATAAAACTTGGTGTTGACACATCTATTCTGCATTTGCATTATGCATGGCCACATATTTTACAGGCAGTGCATGCAACCATTCATTGCTGCTTGTACTCATATCTTCTCAAAATTTTCAGGTCCCTGTATTCAACTGAATGCATTCATAAAAAGAGAAAATGAATTCATCTTAAAACGAAAAAACACCAAGCAAACAAAGGAAATTCAACCAGGGAAAGTGTTACAACCTTAATTCCTAGTATATATGTTCTTGCAGTGGGTGTCTAAATGGTAAAATCTCTCCACCATCACTGAAGAATCAAGCACACAGTATGGACAGCACTGTTATTTTTACAAGTGCTTTGCAAAAACTGCTTTCTGGTATATGACCTGTAATTTGCAAGAACGGTTAACTGAACAAGGTAGAAAAGGCAAAACTTCAAGTCATTTCTGAGCAGAAAACCAGAAACCTTCATTTCCTTGGGCTTCATTGGCTACAGCTGACCTTTCTGATGTCTAAGCTCTGACTGAAGCTCATTCTGGGCTTCAGACATTTGCAGTGTCGCTCCATGTTGACCCTGTGATGTCTAATAAGATACACCAATCATTAGTTCTTCTCCTGGCCAGCTCACCTGGCAAGGACAGAAGGGAAGAAATATTTTCAGCAGCCTAAGACTAGCACGCAAAAAGGCCCTGTTAATAGATGCTTAAAAATCAGTCTAATTCCTGGTCCTAAAAGTCGAACTCATTCAAGCACAGTCTCATCATGAGCGGTATTCATGCGATGTAAACAGACACTCTCATAGCTCTCTGAGTTTGAAAATGATCTGAAATACACAGGACCTACCTGAATTAAAGTTCTATTTAATTAAAGCAACAGTAGGAGTCTGTCAATTCATTAATTTCTCTAAGTGCTGCACTCCTTTTGGCAAATAATCACTGCTTGAAAGCAGCTCCACAGTTATTCTTTCACAGCTCAGAGAGGATAGGAGCTAAGAAGCCAAATCTGTCAGATCTGTTTTGAAACTTGCAAATGATTAGCAGTAGGATCCCCTTTATTTTCATCCACATGTGGAATTCAGGATATTTAACAGCTTCAGAGTGGCAGAAAAGAGACCCAGATCCAGTTTACACTAACTGTGGGATGGCACAGGTTTATAATTTGCCAACTTTCAATTTTAATTTTGAACTTAGACCACGTGCTCCATAATATTCAAAGATAACATGACTTCTGTTCTGTGTAGGATTAACAATGAGTCAACAGAGTGAAAAATACCTTTACTAAACATGCAAAGTCTAAGGAAATATGCTACAACACGCAGACTTTATGTCTCTCTTAATTGGAGGATAAAAGTCTTTAGAGTATGACTTGAGTTCTTAAGGAATATAATTATGAAAATGCTGTTATTTGAACTACGTTGTAAAAATGTATGTAATTCAGGAATAAACAGAATTTTAAAGGCACATGGGCCTGAACCCAGAAGAGTACAAGTTGTTCCAGATCTACATTTAGTAGTAAATAATCACATAGTATAAAACCAATAACAGTGCTAAATTATAATAATGATTCTTACATAAATATTAGTAACTCTATAAAGCATGAAAATAAAGTCATTACTCACAGTCCTGTTCAAAAAAATTCCTTTATTTGCATCATAGAATGGTTTGGGCTAGAAAGGACCTGAAAGATCATCTCATTACAACCCCCTTGCTGTGGGCAGGGACACCTTCAACTAGAATCAACCTGTTCATGAAAATTCATACTTACTACATCTAATTTTCTCTGAAAGTAGAAGTGGCTACTAAGAGATGGCAAAAGGAGTAGAAAGAAGCAGAATTAGTCCTTGAAAAATCATCCCAAAGTACTTTTTGCAGAAACTGACATATTTTTAGAAGTGGAATTTTAAATTAAATTAAAGTAAGGAAATTATCTAGCAGCTCAAAAATGAGCTAGGACATTCCAGAGAGATGGAAGACCATAATTAAAGGACAATAAAGGCCTCTGAACATGGAGGGATGAAAGATGGACAAAAAGGAGTCCAAGTTATCAGGGTTCCTACCAAGACTATGTGACCATATTCTAGCTCAGTAGAATCCCAATGCTGGAAACCTATAATTTATATAAGAAATATTATTAGCAGTTTAGGTTGTAGTCACAAAATTTCTAGCTTATGAGAGTTTTATGCAGAATCACAGTCATGACTAAAAGCGAGGGGTCTGTGTCACGTGCAGATAAAAGGAAGGGATAAACATCATTAGGGGAATCACAGAACTCTCCATTTTGTTTAGGAGTCCATTGAAATGAGAGATGTTCCAACTTTCCCACTTGCCATACATGTGAATTTGTGACAAAACAAACCACATTTGAATACCAAGACATAAGAAAATATTAAAATCAGCATTTATCACTTGCTATTATTATTGCCGTGCTTCTGTGTCAGAACAAGAATTAACTGAAGACACTGCTCTGTGGTGGAGACTGGCAAATGTCACCATTCTCAAGAATAGCCCTCTTCTAATATCCGTGACATAACTCTTGGTCTCATTTAACTAAGTACTTTCCCTTTTATAAATGGTACTAAATAAATACTTTTATCAATATTTATAAATTTTATAAATGGTAATAAATGGTACTTGGAACAACTGTTATAGATGAGAGTAAAGCTAGAATCCCATTCAAGGCAGAGCAGCCTGCCTAACCTGACCAATGTTACATAAGTCAAAGAATCTGACTCACTAATCCTTGCCTCGAGTGCAGAAGCATTTGGGAGAGACAGACAGTAGCTGTCAATGCAAGCAGCTGCAGGAATTGTGTTGCTAAGTTGCTAGGGATCACGACATCTTTATTAGCAATTAGTACTCTCCTTGTTTCACACAGCTTGATAAATCAACGTGCAGAACACTTCTGGCTATGTATTTGCATTACTCAAGAGGAAATCGGCAATGCACACAAGAATACAGAATTCAAAAGAATATTGAACAGAAATCCTTACTCAAAGGCCAGCAAAAGAGGCTGCCAAGAAAGTATACTAGATTTGCAGAACTGTCATACCAGCAAAAAATCACTAATACCGCTGGTCATAAAAAGCCAACCTACCCATATATTTAAAATTGATTTAGTATGACTGAGTACCCTTTCAAAGCCTTCAAGTGACATAACCTCTTAAACCATTTTAAGTTAAGTTTGAGTGTTTAAAGAACTTATCATGCAGCCTATTGATAAGCATGCAGCACTCTAACAACACAAGCTGCTTAGGTGTCTTCTGTGGCATAAAATACGCATTTAGACACTGCAGGTGGGCACCAAGATGAACACATAAATACATCCAACTGAAATACCATCAGCAAGGCTCTCAGAAATAAGTAGACTTCTAGGTCCTTTAACAGGATCTGAGGAGTAATTTCTCAGCAGACATGACTGACCCTTAAAAAGTGGTTTTGTTTCTATCCTTCACCAGGAAAGATCTGGAGACCCTCTTCTCTCCCTAAACGCTCACTTATAAACAAAGCTGCAAACCATAGAGCAAGTTGCAATTTCACTGTGTCTCAGAAATACATACTTATTAAGAATACAAAGTAGTCTTCAAGGGAGAACAGGGCCATGGGTTAGGAGATAAATACACTCTAGAATGAGTTTCTTTCATCTTCTCTCTGAAGGAGGAAGCAATTATGAGCTTCTGTTTGCTTTGTGCACTAGCAAGCCTTCTGCCTGTCACCCTTCTCTTTCATAAACATACATCACCCTTCAATTAAAGCTTATTCCACTGGCCAAATGGTCTCCAGAACAATCCCAAGAAGCTCCAATTAACTTGACAATTCACTTTCTTGCATGGTACATTTTCACCTGGATGTTCAATTGACCCAGTTAAGAGAAATAACTGTGTCGGTCTGCTCCTGAATTCAGTGGTGCAGTCACTGATCCAGTTGCCCACGAAGTACAGAGAGAAGTGCCTTTGCATACCCTCCACATCCTCTCTCTTTTCAGTCAATGAAAAACACAAACCACAAACCCAGCACATTTTTGTTTTCTTCCACTGTAATGGTGAGGGAATCTGAAAAGATCAGACAGAAAGCAGCTAGCTCAAAAGGCTGCCCTTGCTCATCACCATGTAGCTGCTTGGCTTGTAACATTGTCCACAATGAAGATTCAACATGAAGAGATACTAAAGATTCCCCACAGCCACCATTACAGCCGTTCGCCTCTGCACATACTAAATTTTCCAGCATAATTTAGAACAAACTAGTTTAAATCCTCGTAACATAATCAGCACAACAAATAAAATAACCAGCACTGTAGACTTTATCCTTGGGGACAGTAAAAGCAATCTAGTTCCCTCACAGACCATATCATGCTCTGTATAAACAAGAATAAAACTGGAATAACTCTGTTGACCACAATGGAGTTATTCCAACAATACACTAATCAAAATGAGATCACAAGTTAACTCAATATATACAAATAGTGACAGCTGCTGGTTTCCATAGCAAAATATAGTAAATAATTATCATCAGAAATACAAGCAAAAGTGACACCTATGTATGATTCCACTACATGTTTCCATGGAAATGACAGGTTTGCGATTCCCACTAATTCAACTCAACTAAATGAATTACATCCAAGCAGCAAAGCCAGCAAAAATATACTACCTCAAAATCAATCACAGAAGCAACAGAAATTCCTACCCATGTAAAATTAAAGCACCCTTGATTTAAAAGTTTTTTAATCAGTTTTTAAAAAACTGTGGTTTTTACTACTTTCAAAATAATACTAAAGAGTATGGTTTTCCTATCACCAGTGTATATTACCATAAAATCAAAATTGTAAGTGACCAACAACTCACTTTCGTTCCACTAAGGTGTTTTAAGCAGGATCTCAGTCTTTTCTTACATAAAATTCAAGTAAGACAATCTAATCCATCGGTAATGTCCTCAAGATGGCCTCATATATGCAATGAATTAAACACTCTTAAATATTTTGTTTTTCAAAGTGGAAAAGACTCACTACATCCCAATCATATTTCCCAGATGGTGTCATGAACCTCTTAACACTTCATTTCCATCATGTTCCATGTCTTGAGAAACCTGTTTTCAATCTTTCAAACACAAGCAGGGCCTCCGCCCTCTGTCCCCTGATGCTAGATTCGGCAGTCCCCAGCCAACATATTCTTCATATTCTTTTTCAGATGAATAAATTCATCTCCTCCCTCATCAATCACACTGAAACCTTCAGTGACAGATTCATGTTCTTCAAAGCTTTTCATAAGTGTATTATTTATGTCTTCTATGACGAAAAGGAGGATATGCATTCATCAGAAATAAGTAGCTCCAAACCAGTCTAAGAAAAGCATCTGCAAAGCTGACTTGACGCTACTCTTGCTCCCAGTGTACTGGAGCTGTGACCTAGAGATACTGCTGGTTTTGTATTTCACCTAGAGACTTGCTAATTCTCAACTCTCCTTGCCTAAAACCAAGAGCTCTAGTGGCATCTAAATTCAGTTCTGAGGATTTGGCTCTGCGTCTTATACAGAAAAACAAAGAATGCATTGATTTGAGTTGAAGTTTCAGAAGCTGAAATTCTGTCTTTACACCTGCTTTGTCTTGCATCCAGTCCTTTAATTTTAGCATAACATTCCTGTCGAGGAGTGTTTTTGGTCCTTCAAGTGTCCAATGACACTTAGGGTCTCCCTGTTATTGCTGCCTTTTGAGATCCACATTGTACTTTACATCCACAATTTTCTATTTTGCTTATCAATTTCAGACAATTTTCTCTCTAGTGACAGAATAAGCCATTCATTATAACCAAACTTCTCCGATTCTCACTTTGCATAAGAAACCTAGGACTAGATGGACCATCCAAGTCCATGACTCCAGTGTCCTGCATACACAACTACCCACATATATTGGGTATTAGCAGAAGAAAGCTTCACAGAGTACCCATTCCACACAGCCCTATCTATAAATCAGAGAACACATTCAGCAGCTCATAGTAAGCTCCGGAATTTGCCATAATTACAATGTGTGTCAGTTGAATATGAAATTCAAAATTTTATCTTTCTTGTATATTAATGCCAGAACTTGGAATTCCAATGTTTGTCCCCAAAACATTTCAGTATTTGTCCCAGATTGTCCGTGTAACAAAATTCATGAAAAGTCAGTGGAGCTGGCTGGACTGAAAGCCCTGTTTTTGAAATCACCATTCCCTCAACTGACCAGAAGACTGCAAACCCAGTCCTTCTTCCTTATCCCTCTTTCTCACTCTCCTAGTTATATAATGGCTGTTTTTTGACAAATCCTTTTCCAACACCTCAGTCTCGAATTCTAGTGATTCTGGAGATACAGAGTTAAGTGCCTGAAAAACCCCAGTGAGAGCAAGGAAACAAAGTTACTCCACATCTGGTAGATTATTCAGAATGAGGACCTGCATTATTATGATGAAGCCTGCTCAATGTTTTAGAAAAATATTCATAAGTGGTCCAGTTCTAGGAGAAGATGGTGGTACTGGATTCCAAGCTGGCAGACATACTTGCCCGATTTCCACTCATGCAAGTGCCTCAGCTCCAAAGAAAGTCACTTGCCTTTTTACATTAAAATCCCCACTGACTTGCAACAAGAATTTCCCTTTTCACTGGGCAGGTGCCTGGACCGTTCATCGGAGCTGCCAAAAATACACTTTGCAGGTGCTTCATTCCAGCCTGGGATTTTGTTTTGCACATTTAATATTTAAATCATTCAGCCTAACCTGCAGAACTCTGTATCTTGCTGGATTCATCTCTACCCAACTTTTGTGGGAGCTAGAATATAAAGTGTAAGAAACATAGGAAACAGTTTTACCATCATCTGCCCAGAGCTCTAGCGCTCCATTCCTCTTCTGCCACAGACTTGCTACCTTGGGTGATGCAAGTCATCTCCTCAAAGAATTGTGTTCCTAATCCACATTCAGGTGATTTCACTTTAAGAAATGCTGGGCATTCACAGCTACCTCTAAACTTGAGCATTTTACATATCTGAAACATATAAAGTGCCTAATGTGGACAGCTGCCTCTTCTACCATCTCCAAAATAGCTCCTGTTTGGTGTTTCAAATTTATAGCTTTGTGGCTTATAGACTTATGACTACCACTGATAGCTCCCCTGGCTACAAAACTGGGATACAGTCAGCCTCTATCTCAGGGGGAGTTCAGTTCATTACAGATTAACTACTTTCACGATAGGTTTTGCATGACTAAATAACACTGTTCTCATGTCTAAAAAGCGTGACACAAACAATGCACAAAGCCAAACTGCAGCTTTGCAAGGAGAAAGCAGAATACATAGGATGTGCTTATCAAATTAGCGGCATTCACCACATGCTTCAGAAAAAATTTTACTAACTTCATGATCAAGTAATTAAATACTGCACTCCATCACACATGTACTAGGACGGCAAATTCAGTGTGTATGGGTAATCGTCCATCTGCTACTTTATGTGCTTTTGCAACCTTATAAATAAACAATCTCTTAAATTAATCTTCATGTACGTTACACATACAAAATAACTATCACCAGTGCTGAATGCAGCAGGAACAGCTCCTAACTTGTAAGAAAACGTGTATTATTTCTATGCTACTATTATCTAAATATCACACGTGAAAGAAATACAAACTCACATCTCTCATCATTTTCACTGCTTCCCTGGTCCTTCCCAGCTTCCTTGCACACATTGCCAGCCTCCTTTTAATATATACTAACACATTGGTGTCCCTTCCTGTATAAGAGGAAAAAGAAACAGCATTAAGATAAAATAGGTAAAACAAAGGTTCATTTAGTATTCCAACACAAAACACAGTTTTCTTGCCATTTTTTTCTTATTCACTACCATCAATGCTTTAATGAAAATTTTAATTAAAAAAATTACCAAATTCTGATGATTTAGATGTGGCACAACAGCACTGAAATCAGTGGAATGAATCCAGATATACAGTGTGATAAATAAGAACTCTTGGGTTGGCCTTACAGCTGTGAAATATAAGATCTGAAGGTACAGAAAACACTACAGGGTACAGAGGCAAGGCAAGGAGAACTCCTACAAAGTTAACACTTGGCACAAAGCCCTGTAGTCACACTTAACAATTCACACACATGATAAAGACATGGCCGTTGATGAAAATGCATGTTATATCCTGCCTTTTTAAAAAGTTGTTACATACATGCTTATTAAATAAGGAGAAGTAGCAAAGCAAATTCTCATACTCTAACAGTCTTTTTCTTAATGATTAGAATAAAAGAAGCACATGCTGAACCTTCTGTTTACAGCCTTTACTCGTTACCTAATTACCTTCAAATTCTCCACACCACTAATTACAGATGACAAATAAACATGTTTCAGATATGACAGTCCTGTGTGCTGGAAGACACCCTAACAGCAAAGATGACAGAAACTAAGCAGCGGCGATAATTATTCTCTTTCAGAATTCTTACTTCTTTCATTTTTTGTTCACTTCCCTATAATTCCAATGTGAACTCTTAAAATGCTTCTGGGCCAACAGGAAATGAGTGGACAGCTAATCATCTAAAAATTACTGTATCATGAAAATATAAGACACCTGCTACAAATTATCTTTGGGTATAGCACGTGGTCTGTAAAGATTTTAGCCTGTTCCTAACATTTTCAAGCCTTTCATAATAAGAACAACATGTGTGCTGAAAACAATCCAAACACCTACAAATTGTTTTAAAGCTGTGATTAAAATTTTCAGATAGATTAAGCAGCAGGTTGAAAGGTCTCCCTTTGGAGTTAAAAAATAAATAAAGGAGAGAAGAATTCCTTTAGCTGTATATTACCTGATCACTTATCTCTGTATTGATTCCCATATATTTAATACACAATTTATTAGTTACATCTGTTTCAACATGCTTATATAGTGTACATGATGTATACATGAAGTTAAGCTTCTTTCTGGGCTTTTCAGAAGGAATGGTCAAAAGGTATTTACTTACTATGAAATCAAGATAATCTTTCAGGACAAAATTCTCTTATATGACTACAGATTAGGGGGCCTAACATGACCAACCTAAAAAAGGAGATTGCCCATCCTTTCTGTAAACAAGCACCTCTTGAAAGAAGCTAAGTTGGGTACTCAAAGTCATTTACTCTTAAAAGTTACTGTCTAACATAAAATACCATATGAAGGACATGGAACACAGGAATAAATGGAAACGTAGAGCAATACGCTGTTGTTCAAGAAATTACAGTGTGTTTCACCTGTAAAATACGAAATGCCTTTTCATCCGAAAATTTACTTCAAAGACCAGAAATGGAAAAACTGGCTTCTCAGAATCATGCAACAGCAACACATCTGTCCACAGTCCTTCCTCTCCACCCTTGCAAGTCATGCAGATAGCCCAGCATATAATCAAGAGACTCCTGCACGAAGCCCTTTGTCCAAGGCACCATCTGAGGCTGGAATTTCTCTTGTTTCTGTGGGCGCACACTGACATTTTCAAGGAGAGACCGGGTGGTATAGAGAATTAGGACCACCTAGGCCCTCCTGAAGCCCCTCTTGAATACAGTCAGAGCTGGTGGTCACTTTTCAGCCCCGCTGTTCTGTGGCAATACACTTAATTTTGTGATTCAACTGGCTACTTCCTCAGTTGAAATACTGAAGGATTCAGGTGTCAAATTTGATCAGGAGAGTAGTAATCTAGCACACACCGCTTACAGAAATACCATACTTGTATCTGCCTGCACAAACTTAACCAGGTTAACTTGAACATAAACATCATGATGGTGTTTACTAATTACTTATTGTGTACTTTTCGTAGTCATTTTATGCAATCAAGATGGATTGAGTGCACAAATTAAGGTTTCACAGAGAACCATAAGCCTGCTAGAGCACAAAAACTGCTTCAAGGGCTCAGCTGCTCTATATTTTTGTTTTCATCAAAAATAAAGAAATCATCCTAAATATCATTTTACAACCAACAAATGTTTGAAATACTATCCCCAAGCTTTATAAAACGTCAGGGTTTCAGGTAGAGACTTGTATACACTTTTGAAACCAGGGATCACAGACAGTTTTACTGTGTACAGTTTTTATCAGCAACCTCCAAATTATGTGAGATAGCCAGAGGCTGTAAATTCAGGTCCTTAGAAACCTGAAGATGCCCAAAGTTTGTTAGTGCTTGTATTTATGTAATTAATTGGTGTTATTTTTGCCTAAGGTAGCCACTAGACTGTTTTATTATGCCTTTGGTCATTTACTGTCAGTGGACCCTCCTGTATTTTCTTTGATTCGAGGAGTAACTAATAAATATCAGAACAGCTAAATCTTATTAAAATTTTAGAAACGTAATAAAAATCTAGACTTTCAATTAGGGCACTGTATTATTCCAGTTGTTAATTTCTATGTTTCTGTGACCTTTCTTAATATATGCAAATAACTTTTCAAATGTCATGCTCGTTAATGGGTCTCATTAACTTTTACACAGAACAAGGCATTGTACCCATTTATCCTCAGAGCTGACAGAAAAAAGCTGGCAAAGCATCACTTCACTCCTATTTACATCATTCTTTACTGTTTTTTCACAACACGAACCCTTGTTTTCAAAATGGTTAAAGGCACTTCAGTGCAACTTCCTTAAACTGTGCCCAGCATTTTCTGAATATCAGATCTCTTTTGGCTCTAATACCTTTTCTTTTCTGTTGAGTTCATGCTACAATATTTTCTGCCATGACAAAGAAAAGGCATATCTGGAATTTGAGCACTGATAGCTCAGCAACAGAATCAAGTGAAAACACTGAAACAGAATAGTCTGTTTCTAGGGCAATATTCCAGCCAATGCCAAATACTGATTGCACAGTTCTTAGAGGAGAAAGAACACCAAAAAAAACACCCAAAAAACCCAAACAACTCCCTGGAATTTCTCTCCTTTAGAAATGGCTATTCCCTCTTAAGAAACTTACTGTGTTGGGCTTCATACTGGGCACCATGGTGCTGTAACTGCTGACTGCGTCTGTAACAGCCCTCTCCAGCTTTCAGAGCTTGCTTGAACAGCTTCTCTGCTTCTACAATTGTTGTTGCTTCCTCTTCAGCCAAGAGAATATAGGCAGTAGCACACCTGCAGAAATATCAGAGGAAAAACCATGAGAAGGGTGCATGATGTAAAAGCTGTGTGAAGACACACAGACTGGCAAGGATGTACAAGCAGAGAGGTAAGGAGATTTTGTCTATGTACCCTTCTGATGAACTATTTTGATGAATAAATATTCTGCCGTGACTCTTACTTTTATGTACTGTATCACTCAGTCCTTGAGTAAACCTACTGAAAACTGTCCCAGAAAAGTAAAGTTTTGTTTCACTAAGCCTACTCCCTAAAACTCCTTCTGGAAACCAAGAGTAGTTTTACGCACTACTGTTTTAACACAAACTGTCTCCAAGACTGCAATGGTATGAAAAGAATCAACAGATCTATAACATTTGCCATATGCAAAGAACAGATTATAAATGTAATTGTAGAGACTAAAAAACAACAACAAAACCCCAACTCAATCCAAGCAAAAACCAACAGAAATGTGTCCTTGCAGCACAGCTGCACTAGGAGGAGTTTTCCAGCAGATCAAGGGAGGTGATCCTTCCCCTTTACTCAACCTGGTGAGGCCATACATGGGTGTGCTGTGTCCAGTTCTAGGCTCCCCAGTACAAGAGGGACATGGACATACTACAGAGAGACCAGTGAAGGCCATGAAGATGATTGGGGACTAGTGCATCTCACATATGAGAAAAGGCTCAGAGAGTTGGGACTGTTCAGTCTGGAGAAGACTTTGGGGAGAATTTGTCAATGTTTGTAAATACTAGAAGCGAGGGGGCAAAGAGGACAGAGCCAGGCTCTTTTTAGTGGTATCCGGTGACAGGACCAGAGGCAGTGGGCACAAAATGAGACACAGGAGGTTCCCCTGAACATCAGGAACACTTTTTTACTGAAAATGTGACCGACACTGGAACAAGTTGTCCAAGGAAGTTGTGAAATCTCCCTCCTTGGAGATATTCAAAAGCCTGTTGGACACGGTCCTGTGCAGCACGCTGCAGGTGGCCCTGTTGAATGGAGGGGTTGGATAATGGCCTCCAGAGATCCCTGCCACCTCAACCATTCTGTAATTCTGTGATATCCGAGTAGAACAGAATAGTCTTATAGCTCATTTCTGCCTTTTATGCTACATTCTCTCAGTTAAATCACTATACAAGAACAAACAATACTTTCTCTTCTTCTGATGAAACACATGAAGGACAATCTATAAAGCACCGGTTTATGGAACTCTAGAATGCAGTAATCTCTGTCAGCAACATAAGGGACTCTCTCCACTTCATGCACTTGAGCAACATTTATACAGTTTGCCATACCAGTAACGCATTCCTGCACTGTTTGTGTTTATTGTAGGATCTCAAAATACCGCACTTCTCATTGAGGAAATTAGTAACAGATTCAAAGACCAAAAGCCCCAGAAAATTACATCATATTCTTTCGTACTATGAAATGTGTATTTCAGAAGCTGTTTATGAGTCCCTTCTCTCTTGCTTCTATTCATGATGACTGAGAAATTCAAAAGGGAACTCTCCACCTCATAAAAGCATATTTCATATGCTCATCAGGAAGCAACTCAATTAAAACTTTTTGATGCTGTTCCAAAGCCCACTGATATCAATGGGAAGACTCCCACTGTCCTTACTGCCCTAAGGATCTTCTGGGTAGCTAGGACAACATGCAGCTGTGCTTTTTTCCTTCTATAGTAGGCCCTCCTGTGGCCTGTAATCATGGTTAAAAATTACTGTAGCAACTTCCCTGCCTTAAACTATTACCAAATGGATTTTCTAAAAGACAGGAAAGACATGTTAATGTTGTTGTCACTCACTCATTCAATTCCAAAGCTTCATGTGCTGCAGAAATTCGGGCTTGAGGGTTTCTCTCTCTCCAGGCTTTTTGCATTACTATTCAATACACAAAGGAGAAGAGGGGCATATCAGTCATTACAGCATTAACATGAAGAATCTACTGCCCTGTACTAACAGTCCAACTCACCGCAGAGCATAAAGCTCAGTGATCATTCAAAAAGATACATAATGAATACGAGTTTTTGTCCCAAATATTCAGTTTTTTTTTTTTTTTCATTTACTTAAACTTTTTTTCAGGAGAAAATCTGGCTGAGATTTTCATGCTATCTACACTGCCAAGTACAGAGGTGACAAGCAGGTGTTGGTGTAGTAGATTCCACAGGGATAGGTGGGATTCTTAATGTGTTGTTGCTTTAGGTGAATGTTAAATGGAAACAACATCCAGGCTAATAAAACCACCTTACAATTAGACCACTGAGTTCAGAAAACAGGATTCATGTTTATCCTGTGTCAGAAAAGCACAGTATGTCCTCCTTTGTAATTATGCCTTCCGAATGGGGCACCCAAGGATCAGTATCGCTCCCTTCCCAAGAGACAAAGAGAATTTATCTCTCCAGAGGCAAATTCTGACAATCGAAATTTTTGTTGTATATTTTCAGTAGAACCAACGTCTGCATGTGGACTAAACAGTAAAGGCTTAACAAAGCTCCTTATACAAATTCAGTTGTAAATTGATGTTCCCACTTTTTACAGAGCTTCTAACTACATCAGGGGATGAAACACAGGACTCAAGTTTTACATCAGCTCTCTCTCTTATGTCAGCATAGACTAAATGAGACCTGGATAATGTAACTCAACGTACTACACTGCAGCTGGAGGCAAATTAAGCTACACATGAAACCACTGCAAGAAAGAAGAGAAAAAACCCAGTCCTTTACACTTGAAAATGGTACCTTGAATGACTTCAGCAAGATAGCAGAACACCACAGCAACACAAACTAGATAGATTATATATATAGACACTTGTTCAGGTCTAGAATTCTATAAATTCAGCAGCGATGGCTTTCCTGGCATGACTAAAATTTTGCCTTTCCTTCTAGCCAAAAGAACCAATGTCTGACTGCGTTTCTCTTGCATCCATTTAAAGCAATCATTAAGCTATTGGCTGAAACAGTTGTTCACAAGGTCTCTTACTAGCGTCTGCGGGCCGCAAATGATCTGTGTCACATGTAAAGAATGTCTGATGATCCTGTGCTGAAAGATTCATATCGTAGTAAGTCAAAGGTTCTCTCCCTGTTACCCATGTATACCTGCAAACATGCCAAAGAGACATTTTGGTTAGTGAGGTCACATTTGGCAAAAGAAATCTAGAAAAGAATCCTAGATCTTAGAGATGGGCAAAGCCAACTAAGGTCACTTGGCCAATGTCCTAACCAATATACATTGCATTTCACTATACTACGATGGAGCAACAGCAGTCAAACCTAAGCTAAACAGGATGCTAAAAGTACACACTGGAAATTGGTAACACATATATTCAAACATCAGGAATACATGAAACCTACACCTAATAAATTAGGTTGTTTGCTATAACTGATTTGAACAGGACTGCTTTATCAACAGTACCAGCCACAACACACTTTGGATTTTCCATGTTTTTTTAATAAGGTCACAAAAAACTGCAGAAGTAACAAGTACATCAACGTGAATTTACATTCCTTTTCATTCAGAAACATTTTACGAATTACAGAAAAATCTGTCATGGGCGCATGTATCCACAGTTGGTTTTGGTTTTCCATCTCTGAGTTAGATTAATGGAAAAGTACAGTTAAGCTCCTTAACCCAGTACTATGCCTGAAAACTGTAACATCATAGCACTTACCGATTATATTCAGCTCCTCTGAACAGATTTAAAGGATTTCGCCAGACTTTGCATTCTGTAAGAAACAGAAACACACAGTAATGAATCTCTCCCAAATTACAATAGTACTTGATGTTTATCAAAACCATCAGTTAACATATAATGAGCCTTATAAAATGATTTTTTTTTATAGGTGTAAATAGGAAAAAAACATCAAGATCATTGAGATTGAGGTAACCAGACTGTTCTTCCTTTCTTAAAAAATAATTTAATTATAAATTAGTGTCAACAAATGCAATCATTCCAGACAAATAACCACTAACAAAGCCCCAAATGCCAGATGAAAAGATAATACCGATTAGTGCCAGGACTCACATTTACCATAATGCAGAACTGAAAAGGGATCACACTGGGTTATTACACTGAAAAACAGCAATTAACTCAGTCCCTACAGACTTGTTATTTCTACAGAAAAACATCACTGTCCAGTTAATGTTGTAAATCACTGAGAATCTCAGCTACAGTTGCCAAATTTAATTCCTCCTCAGCTTGTGAAGTAAAAATCCATGGAAACATCTGCTGTTCTTACTTAAGTTATAAGCAGATGCTGAAGTTGACTGGCAGAAAAAAGTTCATTGCTTTACAAAAGTTTGGGACGATTAAAAGCATTTTATAAATTTCCCTCAGGGGCAAAATGGTGAATTCTTCACACTACAAGAAGTAATAGATATGAAAATTCCCAAGAACGTAATTTAAAGCAAAACTAAAAAAATATCATCAATATCTATAGGTTTTGAAATTATGAGGTCTCAATTCTGGCTTTTCCTTTAATTTAATACTAGATTTATTCTCTTAATTTCAACAAAGACAATTCACTCCAGTGAAGGTGAGACCAGAATTAAACATAGTACTTGCATAAGGGCTCAGTGAGAGGCAGCATACCGTTCCACCCCAGATCTGCTACTGGATGACACCTCACAGAGTGCTCTGCAAAATCTCATCAGTAGCACTGGCCCTCCAGCATTTCATCAGCTGCTTTCCACTAACAAAAGTCCATCAGCCCATTTTTCCCTATGAAATTTTGTGACATCATTTCTAAAGGGATCACAACATTAGTTTTCTGGTAGACTTAGAAGGTTGTCTTGATGGTAAGCCTGTTCTCTTTATGCCTGTTCCATTGAAAAATGAGACAGAAATACTGAATGGGATGTCAAATCCTTCTCTTTTCTCATGGACATAGCTCCCACTTCTGCGTATGAGGCTACAGTGGCATGCACAGAAAGCTTTTTACAGAAATTATTTGCAGCAACATAAGGAGACCTTCAGCCACACAAAAACTCATCAAGTGGCATAGGAGGTGGGCCCTCAGTTTGCTGCCTACAGCACCCATAAAGGGCACAAAACCGACACAGGAATAGGGAGATTTTGGGCAAGAGAGACTGCCTAGGTTATCCATCTATATCTTTCAACTACCCACTTCAGCAAGCAGCTAATATTAGAAAGTTCCACTGGTTTACTCAGCAGAAGTGCTTGATCGACATTCTGCTGTGCAGCCAGAGGGTATGGCTGCTTGTCAAGCTTCAGTCCAACAGTTTTTACATCATATGACTTTCAAACCATTGTAAATATTAAATCAACATCAGACTTCTGAGTTCCAGAGTTATAATTCAATGGCTTGACTTATTCTATTTGCAACCAACAAGATTAGGTCACAACTATTTGATTGCAGTGACACCATTTCTTTCATCTTATTTAAATTCAAGTAGTTATGCTTTATCCAAAGTACGCAGTATTTTGGCACTGTAGCATGGAACGGTTGAACTGGGCAACAAAAAGGGGACGCGAAGAAGGGCTTTTATTACCACCTCCATGTCCTGGCGGTGGTTTGGCATCTGCCTGGCTAGTTAAACATGATGTGCCCTTGTTCCTTTCATCTTGGTATCTGCTAACATGCCAGGCAGTACAACAACATTCTTCTGATCTTTCTAAAGAACAGAAGTATTTACTGGAACTTTCTAACCCAGTCAAACATCTATACAGGAAAACACGGTAAGCCAAAAGAAAAAGCCCTCTTCACCTTGTTTGGATAGTGAAAGAAATATCCCAGTGTTGACACACGTTAAAACGAAAAGGCTGTCTTTTCCATTACACTACAAACTAATAATACAACTATGTCCTTATTTTAACCTTTCAAATACTTGTACAATGATCATGTTTTGAGCACTGATATCTTTCTGAAAGTATGAATAATAGGCTATCTGTAGATATACTCTCCAGAGACACTAAGAGTCGTAACTCAGCACCAATGCACTGGAAGCAAATACACTCCTTTACTATTTTCTTTATATCAGAAAAGCCAAGACGCTTGGGTGAACCTCCTTAGTCAAAATACTGTGCCTTCTGCTTTAAAATGATGGGAGTTATTTCAGAGCTGCTGAAGTGTGACTGAGCATACTGATGAGTGAACACAGGTGTTTCCAAGCCATCCCATACTTTCTGCCAGTTCACCCAAATCTAATATCCTGGACCATGCAGTGCTGCTATTCACAGCCTCTCCTCAGATGGGAATGACAACAGCTGAATTCGCTGTGATATATGGAGGATTCCCTAAGGACAAGTACCCTGTAGAGAACAAGGTTTTTTGAGGCCACAGATTTTATTTAACAGGTGAGTTCAAAGCTAATTTTTGTTTGCTTGTTTTCACACACACTGAAAAGCAGAAATAAAATTTTCTGGGTACAGACATAGGCATCTCAACTGCTGAACAATGTTTTCTACATAACTGATTTTTTTCTTTTTATTCATTTTTCCTCACTTACTAATTCTGTCTTAAAAGCCTGCAGAGGAAATTAATTTAATAAAATTGCAACAGAGATTCTAAGGGCACATCCCTAATGAAAGCTGAATTAATTCCTAATATTAAGATTATGGCCTGTATACCAAGCTAGGGCTGAAAAAGGTAATTTTTTTTTTACAGAGCAGGAACACAAGCCAAGATGCTCCCGCCCTGACTTTAACAGTGAGTATCTCCAATGCAAGGCAGAAGCAATAGCATTTCAGCATCTTCATCACTCATGGGCTAATTTTTCAATTCAGTCTCCCCATATAGTTGAGTCACCTAAGCAGGGAGGCAAGTTCCCCTGGGACTCCTTCAGTCCATAAAGTTCAGTGCTTGGGGGACTGATTTCTTTTAGGCAGGCTGGCCTGTCTCTCCCAGAAAACATCCCCCAGGCAACCTGGCACTCAACTTGAAGTGCCTCAGGCTTGAATGGCTTAAGGTCAGACACCTTCACTCCTTGCACTGAAAGCTGTAGAAGCTGTGAATGCCTGGAAGCTCATAAATATCAAGCCCCACATGCCTGAAATCATGCCTCCTAAACTGGAAGCCTTTTTTAAAAACCTACGTTAGGACTTGCCTAAAGTCACAAATCAAATCGGTAGCAGAGTTGGGAACAGAACTAGGCCTCAAGCTATTGAAAGTCACTACGCTTCCTCTTACTGCAGTGAAATCCAATTGTTGTTTACATATTGCTTACATTATCTAAAAAATAAAGTAATGCAAAACCAGATGGATATTCCTAACATCTTTGCCTGATTAATTTTTTTTTACAACTTTGTTATTACTCAAAACTATTTCAATACAAGTACTACCTACCTCTAGAGTCACAGAATCGGTCAGATTGGAGGGGACCCCAATGGGTAATCTGGTTCAACCCTCCTGATCAAGTAGGGTCATCCTAGAGCGCACAGCACAGGATTACATACAGACAGTTCTTGAATATCTCCAGTGGGGAGACTTCACAACCTCTCTGGGCAATCTGTTCCAGTGCGTAGTCACCTGCACAGTAAACTTCCTCCTCCTATTCAAGTGGAACATCCTATTCATCAGTTTCTGCCCATCTTGTCCTACTGCTTGGCGCCACCAAGAGAGAAGAGCCTGGCTCCGTCCTCCTGTCACCCTCCCTTCAGATACTTATAGATATTGATGACGACCTCTCTCAGTCGTCTCTTCTCGAGGCTGAACAAGCCCGACTCCCTCAGCCTTTCCTCGGTAAGAGATGCTCCAGTCCCTTAATCATCTCTGTGGCCTTCCCCTGGATAAACGGTGCTGCAGAAAGGGCACGCTCAATTTACCAGGGCTTTCGGAACAAGGGGAGGGAACAAATGCACCGGCCACGCAGCCCGAGCTATACGCACTGCGCGAACTTGGAAAGATGCAACTGGCAATTAAAGCAGCAGCTCTGCCTTTTGTCAGAGTACCGCACACGAGTAAAGGAAGCCGCTTGCGGTCCCGCTCACCGGAGACGCTCTGTCGGTTCGCGTCCGCGTCCCCGCCGGCGGCGCTGGCGGCGCTGGGCGCGCTGTTGTCCACCCCGCCCAGCAGGGGGCGCAGGTGGCTCACCGAGACCTGCTCGATGAAGGACGTGCCGTACTTGCGGAAGTACCACCACTCGAAGATCTGCAAGGCGGACACAGCGTCAGACCCGCCGCCCTCGGGCCGCCCCGCGCCGCCGCTCTGCCCGCTCCGCCGCCCGCACCCCGCCCTGCGGCCCGCTCCCGCCTCGGCCCCACAAGGGGAGCGGCAGCTCCAGCACCCCGCGCCCCCTCCCCGCGCATCCATCCCGAGGGAGGCACCTGCCCGCGCCACCCCTGTCCGAGCGTACGGAGGTTAACCCAGAGGTTCAGCATGATCCCAGCTTAGGTGGAGAATCTCAAATCTTGTCATCTTCTCAGTGCATTTTTTTTTTCTTTAAAACCCCGAAGAACCTTAAAAGGTTATTTCTTTTTTAAAGGCGTTTAAAATTGCTATGACCCTTTAAACTGACTTCGGGGGGGAGGGGGGGGGGGGACAAACAAAACCACAAAAAACTCAAACCCAAACACCCCCATCAAAAGAAAAAAAACACCCTCAAAAAACCAAAACAAACACACCCCCCCCCAGCAAAACAAAAGGAAAAACAAAAAAAATCAAACCAACTCCATGCTGCCCGACATCAGCCACGCCGATGGGATGGTGCAGTCAGGAGTGAACTCGCCTCGTCTTTCCCCAGCTCCCTTTGCAGTCCAGGGAACGTGAGGAAAAGCAGGTTTGCTTATTTCCCCAGTAAATACTTCCAAAGGAATTCATTGAGTTTAATTAAAACAAAAAAGAGTTAAAAATTACAAACTCCAAGAAGCTAAATATTTTTAGGATTTTTTTTTCCCCAGCTGAACTGTGTTTTGTTTGGCTGATTTAGGCGGATCCAGATTTCATTTTGTTTTCAGGCTTTTGGTTCAGCTAGCAAACCAGAAAAAAGAAATTATTTACAGAGCTCTACTTGGACAATCATTTCACAGCCTAAAAGAACTCCTTATAATTGCAATTACACACGTAAATGTATATCTGTTGTATTTTCACCAAAAAAAAAGTGCTGTTATTCAGTAAGAATACACATATTTCAGGAAACCACATAAACCTGGAAATGAAGACTATTTCATATAAATATGGAAAAGGTTGAGACTGTAAAACTTGTAAAGGAACACATACTTCTAATGAATAGGAACACTGTACCTGAATTATCACCCAAACATCTACATACCAATTGAAGAAAAAAAAGCAAATCTATGGAGTTTTGAGAAATTTGGAGGTACTTTGTACACTGCTTGCACTACAAGTTGTGAATGAGCAATCTCTGACCTTTCTATATTACTCGGTGTCTCCATGTGTTATGCCAGTACTGAAAGCATTGACAAAATCTCTTCCAAAAAAAAGGCTTTTTATTAATTTTTACTACAATCAGGCACAATCAGCAACAAGGCAAAGGATTACTTTCACATTTTCAACACCGTCAGCAGGTTCTGGAGGGCCAGCCAGAAGCCAGCAGGCTCTGGAAGGCCTCTTAGGGGGTCTACCTGCTGCAGAGAGATTCAGGCTGGGCTCCACACTCTCCCTCCCACAGTATTTTTTAGACTACATCTAACAAGCTTCATACTTTCTCTGAGAGAAGGAGGAAAAAAAAGGTTTTCCAAAATGTGCTAATAAATTCCTGCTCATTATTTCAATCATGATCAGCTTTTAGATGGAAAGTCAGTAAAACTCAAGAGAGGGAGTGAGCTGTACAAAAGCATGGTTGAAGCCCACTGACCCCGCACAATGTATATCAGCTGGAAAGCCATCACAGTGAATTCAGTGAAACTGAGGGAACAATCACAAAAAATGCATGCACGTATGTATGTATATATATATATATATATATATATATATATATATATATATGTGGTCACTGTTACGGTTCAGCTGAGTGATAGGAACTTGCTAAAAAATGTGACACAGCTGTAAGTCTGCTCCCCAGACTTGAAAATATATTAATTACTTTAAAAAATGGCATTAAAACTCATAAATTGTTTAAGGCAGCTTTAAAAAGTATTTGCTATGTTGAGTGAATCCAATGCCAGGAAATACCGGACAGATCTCAATGCACACAGTCTCTTAGAAATTAAAGCCATAAATCATCATCATCATAAGCCTTTGCGTGGAGTGATTTGTTCAGCATGTATGAGGAGGTAATCTGTGTTCTGCTACTTAATACAATAAATTCTCTCTGCAGAATTTTTGCACCTTTCTCAGACAGTGTCAGCTGGTTTGAAACCTGATTTCTATAAATCAAATTTGACTTCTAACTGCATCATCCAATTTGAAAGCAACATGAAGTCAACCATCTTGACAGTTCAGCAGATGAGAGATCATCTGGCAGAATAATAGCTGACTATAAGGATTAATTACCCATTGACAGATATCTGAGTTAGAGAGCAGATTAATCAGAAAGATCCGTTCTGCACACTTCTGAAAGAAAAGGCCACCTCATTTCTGTCATATACATACAGTAAGAGGGCAGCTCAACTTCAGAGACCTCCTCCCCTTCACAGCAGTGGCAAACTTCTTGGGGTTCTTTCTAGCTGGTGACTGTGCTTTCAAATTGGAATAGGGTCAAACATCTCCAAACCCTCAAGGGATTTTTGGGACTATTATGTTCACAAAGGCCAAGTTAAAACCCTGTTCTGAAAATTTCCAGCTTTGTGTGTTTAGAAATGCAAATTAGAATTTTTGGGTTTTTTTAATCTGGTATAGGTATTGCTTAATGTAAGAGTATTTGATTTTGGAAATGTCTTTTTAATGCATTTCAGAAACTTGCTTTGGAATTTTTTTTGCTTTTGCTTCTCTGTGCAGGTACTTCTCATCCCCTGTGCAATGAACACGTTACAGTCATCCTCTTTCTTATCTCTGCTCTCACATACAAACAATCCCAGATAATGTTATCTATCTTTGTAGCAACAAATCTATTCTGCATCACTTGGTTATCTGATCTTCCCGCCTGGTTTTTCAGAACAGATACTCCATCATAAATGCATCAGTTCACAAGGGATGTTTTTGATGGTGGTTCTCACTGAACCAAAGCATGATGTCTATCAGTAATTTGAATTATGCTTTTCTGTTTATCACATCTGAAACAGGCATCTTCTCTTAGAGTGAACTCCCTCTGTCATCCTTTCCTACAGTATGTGTGTGTATGGAGTCTTCAACAGAAGCAGTAAAGGATTTTGTTTGCTGGCAACTTCCACAGCTCAGATTTCTCTTTCAGCCTCATAATGAGTCTTCCAGGTCTCAGAGGAGTAAAATTTGGAGTACTCTTGTAATAGCAATGGTGGTAACAACTGATCTAATGAATTTAAATGAAACTTTCTCTCTGGAGGAACAGCATCATGATAGCAAAACTTGATTCCGTGGTTAAGCCTATTTTATAAATACAATGGGACCACAGCACAGGTTTGGCTGGCTCAAGTCATCCACATGCTGTTTGTTTGCTTGCACCAATTCCTGGCCTGTGTCAACTCTCCCAGGTTATGACTGCACATGTTCTAGGGGTATTACAGCCCAGAGGCTGTTTCCAGTAGAGAGTATGGAAAAGATCATCCTGTTTTGGGAGGCAAGAGTGTTTATCCATACGACTGTGACTATACAACACTACTTGCCTTCGGACACAGAAAGCCCCTAGTCTGCTTTATTTAGCTGTTAGCGTAGTCAGTGACTCAAGCAGATCGTCAGTCCTGCCCAGCTTGGATCTAGGAAACAGTCAGTATACCTCTGACCATGCTCAGTGTCCTTAATGATAGTCTTGAAGGATATGTGCAGCCCCATTCCTTCTGGATGAAGTACACCTATTCAGCATCCTCTTAGACTCTGCTCCTGGCCCACTTGTCTTATCTCAAAGAATCAGGCAGGAGAAGATACATGCAGTGCTGATGAGCAGCTTATTAAAAATAAATAGCAATTGAATTCATCTATGTCTAAAAATACAAATATGGGAAAGAAAATAATGTATCGCCCAGACTAAGTATAGTTCTTCTCTCAACATTGTGTAGACCCCAGCTAGTTATGATACCCTTCTCTGTGGACTGGGTTATAGCCTGCCTTCTGACAGATCCATCCTCTCTCATTTGCTCCTTGGCAAGGGTTTCCAGTTTCTTAGGAACTCTCTATGATGATTCTGCCCTTCCTGACCTGTAAGCTTTCTCTGCGCAGAGCAGAAACTTTGAACAAATGTATTGCTTTTCAGCCATCAAAGACTGTCCCTGCACAATTGTCAGACTTTCACAGAGTCTGTGGCAACACCCAGAACTCAGTCACCTTTCTGCCCCTCTGCAGCAGGCTACACAAAGGTAATGAAACAAGAAGAACAATTAATATCTACAGAAAATAAGACACGTCTGTCTGTGTTACTCAGGTCCACTCTCAGACTTCCTGTAGTAGTACCATTGGCTACAAAAGGCTGGGACTCTTACATGCTACACACATTCCCAGGTAGTAGCTGACAGCCCAGCTGCTCAATGCTAGGCAGAGCGTAGACTCAAAACTCATGCTCTACCTCTGTAGACTGGCTTCCTAATTCTTGTATCTGAAAGACCTGGTATTTGTTCATTGCAGAATGTTTCTCATTCTGTAGCAGAAGACTCTCATTACTGTCGCAAGCTCTGAAGTAGAATAATGAGGCATTCTTGGTGGACATTCAAGTCTGAGGTTCTTCTACCTGTGGTTTGTTAGAACCAAGACTCCATATGTTTGCAGTTCAAGTGCCAGCCAAGCTTGCTGACCAGCTTTCACTCTGGTGATAACTCTATGTTAAATATGTGGCTTTATTTAGAAATCTCCGTGGCATTTACGTAGTTCCAGTTCACGGCATTTACTGGATGTCAGCTGTGTTTCACGACAGTTTTATTACCCTACCTGTGGAAAACTTCAGCCTTCCAGACACTGAATACAATGCAGCTCATTGTATTCGGAGACAGAACACTGTATTTTACTGGATTAAAAGTAACTGTGGTGGGACCAAGTTTCCAATACAGTATTTCTAATGCAACTTTGGACTAAATCTTGTTCCTATTTTTAATGCCTACAACAGTGCAAGGATGAAGTGAATATATGCTAAATTGTTAACTTTAAACTATGTGGTGTAGTCAAGTAATTATGGGGAATGCTTGAGATAGAAAAGTATTTTCTGTATGGTTCTGAGGTATAAGAAAAAAGGTCTGAAATCCTTGCTTCAATTAAGTCACATTGGCTACAGCAAGGCCAGAATTTTACGTAAATAAGTAAAACAAAGTAAGAGACGAAATAAGATGGGAGTGCAGTGTTTTGCAAAGCAATCATGTAGCATACAATTGCCCAAGGCTGGATTTTACAGTCATTGTTTCATGACCCAAACATGAGTTAGGAAAAGTAATCACTTTCCCATCAGTTACCACACTTAAGAAGTGATGGAATTTTCCATCATTTCATAACCTGCAGTGCTGTGATTTCTCCTTCAGATTAGGAATTGCAGCCAACTGATAATGGAAAAAAATCTGCCAGCCCATATGGTGGAAAATTCCAAGAAATATTAGTACATCTAGTCTAAAAAAATACCCCAGTGATGTAGATTTCGAAAGAGAATGTTTATTTTATAAAAGAGTTTCCCTTAGTACCATTAGTAGCGCTAAGGATCCTTTAGAACCAAGGATGCTGTGTAGTCTGATACAAATCGCAATGCAGGCAATTCATCATGTTACTGGGCCATGGGTAAACAGCAAGGTTAAGAAATAATCTGAAGCACCACAACACTAGTGACAGGCTAGCACTACCTCACTAGAACCTAATAAGCTGTGTTTTCTGATGTGTGGTCTGTTCAACTTGCAGTTTCTTCTTTCCATGTCCATGTCTCCTTAGTTCCTTTTCCATTATCAAGTTTACAAACACGTTTCTCTCAGCACTGACATTGGTCCCTACTGTCTGGCCTACACATTTTTTTCGCACTTAGGATGGTGGCACGTGAACATCAGACAACAACTGATAGCAGTAATGAAGATACACAAAAAAAGACTTTCAGTCTTCATTCAGTCTGTGTCTACACCTCCATCAACCCACTGTTCCTTCAACTTGTTCATAACAGAGTTTCTCATGCAACACTAAGTGATTTCTTTTGATTAAGGTTCAGTTTGATCTCTTCTTGAAAGGTTTCTATTGGTGCCCTTTTGCCCCTTCTTCATATCAGAGTCTTTAATATTCCTTACCACTTTCTTCTTGTCCTTTCCATCAAAATTAGAAATTTCTTTCTCAAAAGTCATCTACTTCTGAGCTAAGTCCTCAGAAACTGCCTTCATGACTATAGTATAAAAAAATGTTCCTACATTTGTAATCACGATACACACAGAATTTAGCTCCAGATAAATTAGAGTCTCTTCAGGGTTTTATTCCTGTTTGATTCTGTGAGGTAATTCAATATGGCACAAACTATCTTTGTCTCACCACCTCCTACTACTTTGCTCTCTAGCAACAGATAAGGACTTATGCCTGTGAAACCCATGTTATTTCTCTCATTCCTTCTCATCTTGGTGGTGGGGCCCAGCATTTTCTTCTGAGTGACAGTACTGAATGTAGCATTCAGTATTCCCCCACCCAGGCATTTGAGTGAGTTGTGCTGAACTGAATCCAAGTCTTACAGATCTGGCTCCTGCTCGTATTCTGAAAGTTCTGTTGGTCCCTTTGGAGTTCCGTCGTGTGCTTTGGGGCTCAATCCATATAAAAATGATGAATGCCCAAGGTGCAGACATTAGGTAATTGCCTTCTGCTGTGAGGAAACCCAGAGCAAGGCACAGCAGCAGTGCACCTGATGCTTTACACCTGAAATCATCTAAGTGATGAGAGTCTCACAGGCATTAAGTAGTCAAGGATGCCGTTTGTTTGTCTACATCAGCTACAGGCCACATGGAAGCAAGAGGTGTGGATTTTGCACATCAAACTGATAATGTTTATTAGGATTCTAGTTGCTTTCAGGTTTCTCTGAGATCAGTAGATCTGAGGTGATGTGAACCAGCCATGTCTCCCTTTCCTCTTTTCACTTATCACTACAGTAACTTACACATGGTCTCATTGGTCTCTCAATTTCATTCCTAGTTTGGTATGCTGACAGAGGGTCTGCAGCTTCTATCCAGCAGATTTGAAAGGCTGTGACAGGGCAGGATCAGACTGAACATCAGAAGAATTCGTTATGAGAGGATGGTCAAACACTGGAACAGGCTTCCTAGAGAGGCAGTGGATGCCCCAAGCGTGTCAGTGTCGAAGAGGCATTTGCAGAATGCCCTCAATAACATGCTTTAGCTTTTGGTCAGCCCTGAAGTGGTCAGGCCCCTGGACTAGATGAGCATTCTGTTCTATTCCGTTCTGTGCTGTGCTATACTATTCGTCTGTGTAAGTAGTAAGCCAACTCTTACTACTTCCTTCTGTTTCCTCAGTGAGGAAACAGAACAGCCTAGGGTAAGCATAATATCCTATGTATACCGTGTGGTTTCTTATATTTTTTATTTCAATTTGTTTTTATGAAGATATTTAATAAAATTCAGTGCAAATACTCCACTCCTGCTTTGCACCGTGATGGTATTATGATTCACTCCACTTCATCAATTTGCACAAAAGAAGCCCTCAGGGATTACATATGGGAGAAAGGGGTTTTAAATGGTTTAAAAATATTCTACAGACATTTAAGCAAATAGGCAGATATGTATTTGGAAATATTCTAAGAAGTGAAGATCTGAAATAATTATCCCTTGTAATCTTGGCACCAGAAGTGGTGTTTCTCTAATAAGTCCTGCTGTAACTTTCCGAAAGGACCATGCTAAGCTGAAATAGTTGGTACCTCTCCTCCTCTTCCTTTTACTTTAGCCATCTTTATTTCTGTAGTACTTGTCAAGGGATACAATTAATATGCTAGCACTTGCTAGGAATTACTATAGGGTTGTTAGTGGGTCACATTGTTCAAGACGTTTTTTTCTTCAAAGACACAGATCTGAAATATTTTCTCCTTTTTTTTCATTCTTGTTCCCACAGAAAAAGAAGTATAAATAATGAAAGACAAATTTTATGTGCTGCAGAAGTATAAGTTCAAAGAAAAAACAAAGATACCTATTAATTTGCATAAAGCCCCAAATACCATTCTGAATATCTAAATCAAATTGTAAAGTGATATTAATACATCCAGTACTTACCAAAATAAGTCCCGAAATTAATGAGGATGTGCCTGTCAGGGCAACGTAGAACTTGGGGGTTAATGTGTTCAAAAACATACTCACTGAAAAAGAAAAGAAAGGAAACCATGAGTACAAGAGCAGGAGATGTTCTCCACATGCTTTGCAACTTCAGGTATGTTATTACCTCTGATAAAAAAGACATTAAAACAATATCCCGTTCCATCTGCCTAACATGAAATAAAGCAGAGCATTAGACTGCCACATACAAGATTTTGTTGTCACAACACAGTCAATCACAAGGCACTGGAAAACAGTTGCACACAACTTTGGGACTTTGCTGTTCCAGTCAGTGCTCCACTGACTCAGAGTTTAGGATTCCCCATGATATATGGGAAGACATTTTATTATATGCCTTTGCTCCACTGCAGTTAGAAATCTTAGGGATCTTTTCAATGTCTGGAATTCAACATTGTCTTGAAGTTTTTATAAGCTTTTTACTTCTCATTACCTTGGTTCCTGACTTACAAAGTAGGAGATAATAGCATTTTCCTAACTCATTCTACTGCACTGAAGTTGGTAAAGTTGTATGACAACAGTGAATAGAATATTAGAAAACGACCTAACTGGCTTTCTGTTAATAATGGGTGAAAATCATGACTGTCCAGATTATTGGAAATCCAGAGCAGAAGTGAAGTGAGATAACCTGCAAGAAATGGCTGTATGGGCTTCTGGAAACCCAAAGGGCTTTTCTATTCATATCCAGTCTTGGAAGCTGATGAGAAAATCACCAGGTATACGTGCTCAGCCCCTACAGGAAATTCTTATGGCCTTAAGAGAATAAAATGTTCTTCTAGGTTTTGGATCACTCTACTGAAGATACTAGATAGAGAACTGGAGTTCTTCCACTAAATTCTAGATGTTTAAAGAAAACTCTCACTTCCCATCACTGCCATCTTCCACAAGAAAATATTCCATATTGAACTACATGAAGGGTTAGAATATCTTCTGTAAAAAAACTCTAGTGGTCTCATCCTTAACCAGTGCCAAAGTATTTCTCATACAATGTATACACACATATCTGTATCTGTACATTTACCTGCCTCCAGGACTGAAGAGGGAACTGACAGTTGTTAGCAGGTAAATTTAAAAGGCTGGTAGCAGACTACCAAACAGGCATTAAAAAATGTTGATAAAAGAAATGGGTACATAGGTGGGAGGCCCCCAGTTTATTCTGTTCCATTTAAAAATGACACTTAAAGAAATTAAATAATATGGAGCCAAAAAATGATGAGAAGACAACAAAAGCAGGATACAAATCATCAAAGATATGAGTAATTTTCCATGACCAGTAAAACAGAAAATTATTTTCCAGGAATGCATCACTAAAAGAGATTGAAGCCCTGCAATTCAGCTGCTTTGTTTGTGTTTTGTTTGCTTATTTTCTATGGTTTCTTTATTTGAAAAAGCCACTAAATGTTAAAATGAAACTGTCCTTTTCCACTTCATTGTAGTGGCATTAAGCACCAAGCTGATATAGAAAAGTAATCTGTGGCTTTTAATTCTATCACACATTTTCTTTCACAAATGAGTTGGATGTCAGATTCTCAGCTAGTGTAAATCAGCATAACACCCTCAAATGTTGCAGTGTGCAATACAGCTCAATCCTTTCCCTCCCCTCCCCTCCTCTCCCCTCTCCTCCTCTCCATCCCTTCCTGGTCTAATACAAGCTGGCTTTGAAATACTGGTCCCTGCTTTCTCCAGCCTCACCACATGCTAGGAAGGAAGAGGAATGGAGAGACTGAAATAGCTTTGGCTTCTACCAAGTACCACGAGTCCTTTAGAAGAAACATTCCTCACTCTGGAATGCAAACATAAGCCAGAGACGTACTCAGACTATGTCACTGGGGAAATTTCAGGGTGCCAGTAAAATTACTTCCTCTGCTTAGGTTGGGATATTCCTGAGAGAGAGTATGCTGTGATGGGATATAGATGCCCATGTCCCACCTTTCAGCACAGTGCTGCTGCGGTGCCAACAATAACATGAAAAGCCAGGCAGCAGGAGACTTTCCAGAGGAGCTTTCTCTTCCACTCCCATCATAGCTTCACAGCTTATGGAATGCTGGAATTTTTCCTATTAAACTGGAAAAATTTTCCCACTGCCTTGGAGGTAATTTGATTTCAAAGGTGCAAGCCATCTAAAGTCACTTGTGAAGATTCCACATATCCATTTAATAAGGATATAGTCTATTTGCTTTAAATATTATTACTGACTGCCATCCATAACATTTTGCTTTGGGAAGTACATCCCCTCTTGGAAGAGCCCTCACAACAAATTACTTCTATGGAGCTCATCAGTGGCAGGGAATGAATGAGGTTCATGGGAAATGCTGTTAGCTTTTCACCACTTTTTTACAAGCGATGTATATTGATTTACAAACATGTCTGTATGGACATGCATGGAGATCAGATTTTATTTATCTGCCACTTCCACTAGTGTTACTGCTTCCTTCTTTCCCTGCACATATACTGGTGCTCCTTTATCCTCTTTGCTATAGGCTGTTGCAATTCTTCACTTTTGCAGCTTAGTCACAGGGACTGGCAAGGTGAACAGATATGATGCTGGATGCTTTTAGATTGTATGAGCCAGACTCCCAGCTAACTGGAATAACTCAGTAGATTTGATACAGGTGCATTCAACTACCAGAGGTGTTTATCTGGACTGTATCTCTCTAATCCTTTTGCCATTCTTTTTCCTACTCATTAAATATAAGAATCTTCTATTTCATTATGAAAAATATTACCTTCAGCCAATTATTAACTACACTCCCAGTCCCTCTGTCTCCATAAATATTATTAACAAAAGAAAACACTTTCTAATAAGAAACATATCTCCAAAACAGCAAAACTAAGCATCTGCGGTCAAACTATTTTTATTCTGAAGTCAATGATAATTCTAAAGTCAATGAGAATTCAATCATTGTTTCAGTGGAAGCTACATCAAGGTCTAGTTCTCATAGTAATTAATCTCAAAAGTAAAAATCAATACACTTTTGAGTTATGTGATCTTTACCATTATCCAAAAGGGAGTATTTCTTTACAGTCAGCATTTTGACACCGGAGAAATCGCTATCATATTCCATGTCTCCCTCAGTGTGTTGCAGTAAACTAGAGCCATTAGATAATGCTACTTGTCCATCTGCCTAAATTTGGATAGCAGTATTTTTCTTCTCTATTTCCATTTGATGAAGTAGCAGGATTAAGGAGCAGAGAGAGACTTCTGAGAGAGCTGAAGACAACAGCAGATGACTGCAGAATAAAGAAGCCAAGTAGAATTAGCAAAAGGTGGTACTGTATATCCTTCCTTCTGAATGCATATCATGCCAGTGTATGCCTAATTATTTCTGCCCACAAAGGAAAGATGGTGCAGCTATTCAGCTCACAATATCATCTCTTGTCTGTAACTTGTAGGACTTAAAAAGGGCAAGAAATGGGTATCTAAAGAAAGAAACTTGCTCGATGTTCCTATAGTGCCAACTCATTTGAAATTAGTGTCAAATCCCCATTATTTGCTCAGGTTTTTGACAGTGAATGATCTATTTTAGGTGTGTTAGTACAGCTTGTTTTGTATTGTTTTAAACAAAACCAGCATGATCTATAAATTCTGTTTAAACAAGCCAAGCATGTCAGCTTACGAGAGCCTCCCAGCCTTACAAATACCCACCCCTCTCTTTCTTGCTTTCATTTTACTCATACTTGAGTCATCCAGAATAAGGCACTATTTACATTTCCAAAAGTGCCTAAGTTACCTTGGTAAGTCATTCCATCCTGTTGCATAATATCTAGAGAAGGACTGTTATTTCACTGTTAACTGTGTATGCTCATAGAGACGAATTTACGTGGCAGACAAGCTAAAAAAGCACGCAAGTCATATCTAATATTCCCAGCTGAGACTAATCAAAAGAGGTGATTGAAATGTTCTTGAAAGCTTATGCTATTTCATTCCTGTTATATATGTTATTCGTTGCCAATGCTTGTGATTCATTCTGAACGTGGGAATAAACAAGAGAGGAAAATCCAGGTGTTTTTCAAGTAACAAAATCCTTGAATCACATAAAATGTATCTCTAAGGGAGATAAAACACAGTGTTGCTTTATAAATTTCTTCAAGGTCTTAAGGCAAACATTTCAAGCCTGTGAGGAACCATATAGGAGGGAAATACTGGGGTTAAACTGCTCAAAGGATCATCATTCTGCTGTATCAGTTAATTACATTAGAAGGTCACTAGGGGAGGGAAAACTGCAAACTACCTACTATTCCCACACGTAGGTCTACTAAAATGACAGTCCCATTACCTACTTCTGACTGTGAGGCGATATAAGTGCACAGTGAGGTGCAAATAAAAATTTAACAGCAATGTTACATAAATCATATACACAAACAGATCAAGCAAAGACAGGACTGCATAATTTATGGCACTTCTAAGACGAAAAGTATCCTGACCAGAATGTTACCTCAAAATACAGGCAAAGTATATATATCTCTCTATCACTTTGTATAAATAAATATATATATCAATATATAATATATAAATTATATAAATTAATATATAAATTAAATATAAATAAATAAAAAGATGCACTGCAGACCCAGAATTAAAGATCAAACATGAACAATTGAAATAAACTGAAATATGCATGAAGGCACAGCTCCTTTTGTGCCAATATCTCTGCACTCCAAAGAGAGACAAGGTTTCCGGGTACAGCAGTTACTTTTATAAGAACAAATGACTATTAAAACTTATACAAGCTTCTAGTCACAGAGCCTTTCTAATGCATTACCGGTCCTGAAGTTATCATGACTATAACATCTGCATCACTAAGAAATTCTGCTGCACTTTCTGCCTCCACCCTCCATAGTATTTGCTTGGTATGCAGAACGATCCAAACTCTTTTAGCACCAGTGCCAAGAGCCCCAAATCCTTTAGACAGGCAACAAGCTAACAAACCTCTCGTTGGAGACCTTTGACACAGCAATTCAACTTCTTTTCACTGCAACCATCCATTCAAGCTGCTGTTCAAACACGGTACAGAAGATATGGCAGCAACTGGCTAATTTCATAGGAGCCTCAGCTTGGATTAATGAAGCTCCCCAGTTCAAAGTTGTTGCAGCAAAGAAGAACTCTTTTACCAAAGGTCAGCAAAGAGTGCAAAATAAAGTTGAATAAACTCTTAATAAATATATGGACTTTCCCTCTCTGAGTACAAAGCACTGCATACTCTTGACTTTAATAGAACTGTTTGTACATAACCGTTCCGAACTCTCAACTCCTCCATTATAAGATTGTTAACAATATACTTCTAGGAAAACAGGCTAGGGTCAGGCTGAATTATTCATTATATACTATGATGTTCTCCAGCTCAATATAAATAAAACCCCACCAGATTTTAAGCTATCATAGAGTATTGCTCTGAAAAACAAAACAACTTTTACCAATTACCAGGTTTTCCCTGGGAAGCTACCAAGATTTTTTTTTAACTTCTTCAGACTTCTTAAAGAAATTCCCAAAGAAGAAGTAAGCATTCAAAATAGCTGCAGAGAGATTTTCCATTTTACTTTGCAGATGCTATGCAGCTTCTTTCTGTAAGGCCTTTTGTCTAGATCTGTTTGAAAACTTGAAAAAATTTCTCATTCGTAAACAAACACGTGGCCATTCAGGCAGAAACAGCCACTGCCTTGTGCTGTGCACAAGGAAATCCAGATGCCCACTCACTCTCTTCAACTACTTAGTCCTGTCCTAAAGGCATAAGGCTGAATGAGGGTCACATTCAGACACCTGGAGCCTGCCCTAATGGCCAGTAGTCTGCTGCTCTCAGTGACTGTTGGATCAGAGCCCAGGTGAGAGAAAAGGGTGATGTGCCAGAACCTACCCGTTACTTCAGATAAGTAATAAATTCTGATTAACTACACAGTTGTGCATAATCAAAGTTCTGCCCTTATAAATATTTTCAATTAGTAAAATAAAACTGTCTGGACTGAAGACCACCACATTCTCTCTTCCATGTTGACACATCTTAAATGCAGGTTTTTCCCTTTCAACAGAATAACACAATAAAAAGGGAGAGTGAGTAGGGATAATCTCATCTGAAGAAAAATTGGGTAGGATGGGAGAGGCTTTCAGCCACAAAACACAGCCTAAAGAGAAGAATAAACTCAAGGTAGTAAATACAATACCAGTTCCATGTCAAAAACTTTCAAGTTCACTTACTTATAACTGAAAAATAAAGAAGTTTGAAGATGACAATGATAACATTCTCTCCTCTTTGTGACCCAGGGGCTCACAAGTGTTCCAGCAGAGGAAATGGAAACAAATCTTACTGAATTCAGTCCGTCTTTTCCCAAACAACCCTGCCTGAGGATTGCAAACAAATTCAATTTAATCATTCTCCCCAGTGTGCTAATGCACTAAATAGCTGAAGGGCAAAGTGACACAAAGATCTGTGCTGGCCTCGTTTTCAACACCAAGTCTATATTCATGTTATGGTATCCAAACATTACTGGGTCCAGCAAAACTCTAGCTCAGTCCTAGCAGGAAATAGTCTGTAAAGGTTCTGGAGCTTTTGGAACTTAGACGAATATACTGTGTCCTTCAGAGAGCATGAACCATTCAGCTTGTTAGATGTTTAGATTGCTGAGAACAGTATATAGGGAAATGTAACTGATAAGAGACAAGAACCATCAGAGAGAGATGAGGGCAGAAGGGCATACAGGTGCACCAAGGAAACCAGATCTGTAAGAAAAAAACACCCTATTGTGACTTGGAGGAGTAAAAAGAAAAGAAAATCAGATTAGAGACAGATTAGTAAAATATAGAGATGAGTTAAAAGAAAATTAAAATATGCAATGGCAATAAAATTTAGCACATGTAGAAAGAAGACAGAGACAAGAACAGCAAAAGTAAAAAAGACACAAAAAATGACACATGCAGCATGAATGTAAATAATGGCTATTTTTACTTCAGCAAAAGATGGTTTGCATTTCAGAAGTACCTTTTCACTCGGAGAAGACTGCCAACACTAACAGCTTTGGTCATTTAGGAAGAGATATTGTCCACAGACTATTCCTTGACATCAAATACACACCCCAAAGCCTTCTCTCACAAACTGAAGCCCTTAACAAAAGATGCTACTAAAGACTGGCATTCCCAGCTATATTTTCCCAGAATGTCCTGCTAAGGTCAAGTGCTACACTGTGCCTCTGGAACAGACAGGCTGGACATATAGGCACAGGACACATTATATCCACCCCAAGAAAAACATTCTGTCCTGGGAATATAAATACTAAAACTGGCTTAGTATAGCTAGACTCAAGCACAGTATTTTGCTATTCCATTTGTCTGAGATTATGAACTCTGTACCTTGTGGATTTGGGGAGAGTAAAAGTATGGACAAAAAAAGATGAACTTTCCCCAGTGCAAGCAGCTATTATAATGCAAATTTGCTGTCATGTAGTTGCCCCTTCCAAGGGACAGGGACATTTGTGCTTGCTTTCATAAAGCAGTGGACACATGACTTAATTACACAGCTCCTCTTAATTGCAGAGCACCCTGCATGAACACCAAGATTTGCTAGTATGTTGGCAGCAAAAAGGCTGTTTAAACCCTCCCCTCCCTCCACCAAAAATCCCCCAAAGCAACAAAAACCCCACAGCATTTCTGTTTACAGAAAAAAGGGAAAAAGCACTTCCTGGGCCTTTACAGCTCTTAGTTATCAGGGACTGAACTACAGTGCATTTCTTTATGACCATCACAGCATTTCTAATTCTAAAAGCAGAATCATGGTATTAATAATAATTAATATTAATGGAAAGGAGGGACTGGGCTAAATAAGAACAAGGTATGAAGGATGAGCAATATTAATACTTGGATTTCTAGAGACGTGGATGTGTAAAATCATGTTGTTGCTTGGATGTCAGTCAAATTGTCTTGCAGTAGTTTCAACCTCAGTTCTTCTAAAATCAGGTTGCTTGCAAATTAATTTGAAACGTTATTATTATACATGTCGCCCTTGCAGATTTTAAAGTTTCAAGAATTATATCATATGAATCCTTTCCTTAATTCTTGTCTCAGTGTTGCACTGCATGGGGAAGCACTCTCAGATTTGTGATGGAGGATTTCCTTCACTGTGAAATGCTAACGTGTCTTTGTAGGCAGAACTAGTCCAGATACTGGAGAGGAAATCTTCATAGTTAGCTTGTGTTTTCCTTTTCTAATCACACTACCAGCATGTGTGTCTATGACCCGTTTCTCTAACACAAAAGCAAAGGAAATCCTGATGCGATCCAACAGCCAAATGAGGAAGCACTATGGTCTCTCAGGCAGAGTACTACCATGCATAGACATCTTCTACCTTCTCTTAGATACACACTTTTAAGAGAAAGCAGGAGTTCAGCTCTTACACAGTTTATCAGTTAGATGCTTTTAAGACTTTTAGGTCTTCAATTTAAGGCCCACAGCAATTGGGCTCTACTGAAAATCAACATTAACATATTTAATGGCAAAAATGTACCTAAACACTGCAACAAAATATCTTATTTTCAACGCTGCACCCCAACGTGTTCAAAGAAATCCCTATTTTAAAATTACTGTTAACATCAACTAATCATTCATGTAACTGAACTGACAGATCTTCATCCAGTTTGGAGGGATACTGTTTGTGAAGTCAAACCTACCCATTACATTAACTGTCGATTATTCTAAGGTATTACACAGGTTTATGCGGTTTAGCCTTTCAAAGCTGTATTAAAATAAAAGCCAATTACTAAACCTCATTATCTGGAGTAACTTAAGGAAATTAAAGGCTTTTGTTCCAGGTACCAGATCAGTATAGCTCTCTCAATAAAAAGGGTATGTATTGCCCTCTTCTTTCACGCAACATTCAGGGAGGTAACTGCTCCATTAAATCTTTTTGATCTTGGTTCATTAGCTGTCCAAAGAATACCCTAAACTAAAAGTATGCCACAGTGATTAATTCCAATGCCACAGATAACAAAGGCTAATCTACTCTAGAGAAACAAAAAATGCAAAGAGTTTTCACCAGCAACTACCGGCATTCCACAAAAGAGAAAATATCCCATGGGTTCCCATTATCCAGGAACCTCTCTCAGAGGAACTATTCCCATGCTAAGACAAAAAGAGACACATGAACAAAGCACCCTCGGCTGCCCTGCAGCCTCCTTTATGTGCCTCCTTTTGTTCCAGGGAGGATTTGATACGGGCAGTAAACCTACAGATAGGAGCAGTGCTACACTTTCCATCCTTGCTTGTGTGTTGCATTTCCAGGCATACAAAGACAAGGAGCACCATGAATTATGTATCCAAAAAAACTGTCTCAGCAATGAAAAAAAATCAGAAAATATGGCTGAAATTTGCATATTGACGAAAACTTTTTTTTTCCTAGAGAAATATTCTATTCCAGACACTTCTGTCCTAACCTTAATAGCCTGACTCTATATGGTACATCTATTTTGAGAGTCTCTTAAGATGCTGATCTCTTTGCATATAAGAAATTGCAGATGCTTTTTGGAATAGAGGTGACTGGAAAACACTTTCATAATTAGAGCCAGCAAACTCACGAGAATTCCCTGGAGATCTACTATCCTTGATATCATTATCCTGCCCTTGAAAACTCATCTGTGCTTCCTACTTACAAAATCAATAGGGTGTTTGTGCCATTTCTCTCCCATGAGAGATTTCTACGTATGATAAATTTCTGTATGAGGCAGGGATTTTTTTTCCCCCCAGTAACTAATGGTCTGGGTAATGTGGCACAAAAAGAAAGAGAAAATTATTTTTTCCATCAAGTGTGATTCATTATTGCTATGTATCTAATAATCAACTTTCCCCTTCAAAGTATTCTTAACATTGAGTGACTCATACAGTAATTGTACCAAATGAAAAGGAAGACAAGGCAAGTAGAAAATTTTTACCTCTTTTCCTCCATTTTGGGGTATTTCTAAGAAAACACAGGAGCAGGTTTGACAAGTGCTGTATGATTTCCACTGTCTACCAGCCTCTTGGGATATCAAAAACTTAGTAAAATGGAAAAGGCTCTGCAGTAGCTCTGCAGTAACTCTGCAGACAGAACTGCAATCTGCATTCTGGACCTGACTGATGAGGAGGTAAACTTCTGGGGAGAATTGTGCATAATAAAGATTTTCAGTAGACTGAGCTCCACAGAAAGAATTTCCAACCAAGTTCACAGCAAATGGTGCAGTGAAGGCTGAGGGAGCACCCCTCTCACAAAGACTTATGAACTTATTTCATGAAGCCAGCCTTTTAAAACATGATCATCTTGTGGCTGGGGTGGTCCTCCTGTCCTCCACAGTCTCTCTCCAGAAGGATTTCCTCCAAAAGTTCTGTGTGTCTGCTGGACAAAAACCAGACTGTCCATGGTTTTAAAGTTTGCTTTGTTTCATGAGAAGACAAATTACACCACTTAGTCTACCTCATTAACATTAACAATAATGATGTTATTTGGTTTAGCCTTTGATGAAATCCCATGAGAAAAGGCAGTGTAAGACACCCACTATTTTTCTTACTGAATATTTGATGGTTTTAATTCCAAACATCATCCATGGCTGACTTGGCTGAAAATAACTTAAAGAGCATTCTGTCCAATAGTGTCTTATTTAATTTTCCTTTCTCCTGGTTAAAATTACTGAATCTTTCCAGTGATGGTTCTCCTCATGCAGGTGGGAGAGACCACAGGAGGAGTGGGGCAGGACTTGCAGACAGGACTCGGTGAATTGTCATTTTACCTGCTGCAGCAGTTGGGCTGTCCAGAAACTCCAAATACATTAACCCCAGCACTCTGTGTTAGCCATTGGCTACTGTCAGTGGCTAAAAGCCAAACAGCACAAAGGGAGAGGTGAAAAATGCAGGACTAAATTAGCCAAACGTATCATCCTTGATAGATGCAAAGCTTGCACAAGAAGTAACACCTGCACAGGACTTAGTGTAACTTGTGTTCTCACTCCTGTTGTTGCCCCACTCATATACTGTATTGGCTCTAACTGGAAAATTCAGAGCTTCCATGTGCAAGCTCCCACGTTTAGATCCAGCTGGGAACCTGTGAAAGTAAATGCTGTCTGAATTCTCCAGGTGGACATCAAAGAGCTGAAGAGTGCCCCCCACATTTTAGTAAATAAGGGAAATACTGTGCATGTCACACCATATCAAACTGTAGCTGGATTCTAAACATCACGATGCAGAAAGAAACTTTAAAAAAATTCCCGAAGTATTTCTCTTTGTGGTTAACAGCACGTGTCTTGGGTGTTGCACTGTTTTTTGCACAATGGCTTGTGTCGTGGGTTAGCAGGGTCCCCCCCTCCCTGGGGGACTGTAAGATGGTTTGTCCAGGTTGATTTCCGGGACAAAAC
>JAWWES010000041.1:23418002-23523076 GCA_035583135.1 Lophotriccus pileatus
GACTGATACGAAGGGGGGAGGGGTACTTTTGGTGTGCTTTTATAAATACATAATGCTTTTATTTAATTAGTATTCTAGTAGATATAGTTGTTTAGTTTGTGTTTTGTAGTAATAAATTGTAATATTTTTTCCCAATTGGATTTTAGTTTTGTCTGCATAAACCTTCTCTCACAACTTAGACCAATTTGGTTGGGGGGTGTGGGAGAAATTGTCACCTGGACAAACCCACGACAGCTTGTGAGAGAGATGCTGAGCTAAAGGGAGGGCATGCCAGAAGCATGGCCAGTCAGCAACCCTGCCCTTCCGTTCCACTGCATCATGCAGATCTGGGTCTCAAAACAAACAGGTAATGGCTCAAGATCCTTCCTGAAATTCCCCCCCCTTGATGCTAACCTGAGCATCAAGAAGTCAAGTTCCCAAAAAATCAGGCCAAGATGGCTCAAAACAGATGTCTGCGATTAGAAAGTGGTTTTTAAAGTCTGGCCACAGGCAGGCAGTGAGTCACTAGGGTGAGACGAACCTCAGGAATTCACCTTCCCCTTCTCTAGGTTGATAACACCTGAGCACATGCAGTGATTGTTGCCTCTACTCAGTTAACAAACACAATGAAATGCTACTTCACCACTGCACCCATTGACCAGAGAAGGCCATGCTCCAAAAAACAGCCCATCAAAATGCTGTGGTTTTCTCGCATCTGCTTCTTCCTCTTCTGTTTGCATTAGTGTACCTAGGACTGGTGACTATGGCTATGCTAATCCTTAGATGCTGGTGGTTACTTAGCATAATCACTGCATTGGGATTTTTTCTTCTGCCCTTTAGTTTGACCTAGTCAGATTACCCTGGAAAAACTGTCTTTGAAGCTAAAACTTGCCACGTTTTCTCTTGCTGCAGTACCAAAAGTTTCTGGAATTTTTTCAGGAAGCAGAATGACAGCAAAACGATTCAACAGCTGGGGGACCTCACATCTACTCTCAGTTGCCCCCACACCTGTGGCCAGGAACCAGCTTCCTGTCTGGCCCTTGAGAAGGAGTGCAAGTGAACTCCAAGTGTGTGCCACGTGGAGCCAATTCCTCTATGAACACACATCTGAAGGAGCAACTGCTTCAACAGAAAAATCCAGAAGAAAACCTTTGAGAGTGGCAGAATACCAAAATCAATACAGCGATACAATCAAAGTGAGCTCTAGTACAGAAAGCTCAAAGAGGGAACACAAAATTATTGTAGGAGCTACTTAACTTAATGCTTTTCAAAATGGCACTTGGCTCAGAAACAGAGATTGGGAACCTGCTAAGTGCGTTTAAGCACTTGGAATTGTAGCACTTAAATGACCAACAAAACCCTTATTGCTCATTATTCAAAGCACGAAATACCACTGAGAGAGGGGCAGCTGACTTTCTGGCTAGAAGTGCCCATTAGAGAGGCGCACTTAGGGATATATAATACCAGAGCAACACAGAATTTGCAATAGAGCTTGGCTTCTGCTCCCAGCTTCACGGCTGGCTTGTCTCCGAGTTTTTTCAATGCAGTGCTCTGGGCCTCGGGCTCCCTGCTTGTGCTTTGTGAAGAGACCTAAGTAACCTTTTGTGTGCAGAAGCAGCAGAGATCTTTGAATTAATTTCTGGCCCTCCTGCTGGACTCTTAACTTACATGTCGCACCTCCCTAAAGCCTGGCAAAGTGAATTGCTCTGGACTTCTCCAAGGACTCTTTCTGGTAGTGTCACCCTCAGAACCAAGAAGGCATTACAGAAGATAGCTGATTGGATCCAAAGGACAATATTTCATTTAGCGCTTTCCAGCAGACCTGATCTAGATCCAGTCTGTCCCAGGACAGCATGGTAGTCTACACCATGGTGGTCTGTGAAGCAGACTTGAATATTCTCAATATATATAAAGGGGTTGGAAAATGAAAGAGAGTGTGAGAGGGTATGTAAAGATAATTAGAACAAGTAATGAATACAGCTTTGCAGATTAAAAAACTGATTTTTATCAGAAAAGGTGAAAACCAGAAATAACCTACTGTGTGAGGTTTGGGTTTCCCTATATTTGGCTACCATCGCCCTCTTTTCTTTTTCACTTTTTAGAAAGAAAGATAGCTCCCCACTGCAGGTTTCTCTGAGCTCCAGCAACATTGGCACTACTACAGAATGGCTACCTTCAAGGGTGCTCTCTCATATTAATCCTTCATATGGTGAAGAGCTGCCACTGAGGAGGAGGATCTCAAACTTTGAAATGAGGAAACATCAGTTAGGGGAGTTAAGGAAAACCACCTGGGCTTGTTAAGGCATTGCTGCCTGAAGGAAACAGCACAATGCCCAAATACGTGCAACAGCTTGACAGCAAAGCCAAGCCCATCGTTGATACTGGTGGTAGAAGCCAAATGCAGGAAATACCAACAGGTCTTGGAGATGGTATGAAGAGATGTTACCATCATACAGCTGTATTAAAAATTGTATTTGTCTGAAATGCAGTGGGGCAAGATTTGTTTACTTCTGCATGAGTCCATCAATAAAGAAATATTAAATTAGCCCTTTTCCAGAAGCATTCATAATTTTCTCAGTGAAGCATAACACTAAAAAAACTACTTTAGTGTTTTTCAAAGCTGATATTTTTCTCCCATTAACAAGTTCTTTGTCCTGAGGACATTTAATTTTTAGATCAAATAAATAAATCCAGAATTTTTTTACATGAGAGTTATTAACATGGCTTTGTGGAAATGTTATAACAGGCTTTTAGACTTCTCCAAAATGGTGGTTTCCTTTTGCTGGGAAGTGAGACTCCTAAGGAAACTACTCCAGGTTCATTGCTCATGAAGTACACTCATAATTTGGGTAATTAACTAAATGGCACAGAATCATTATCTTTTCCCTAAAGTTGTTTTTTTTCCTGTAGGAGTTTTCCCAATTTTATTTACCACTGTCAGTTTTCCCTAGTTAAATTAATACTGCCAAATAGGTAAATCCTTCAGAGTTTACTTAGTCTTAAACTAGAGCTGGGGAGACAATTTGCAGTGTTTTGTCCTGCGATTTTAAGTATGTTACTCTTACTTCCTTGTTTTCAAAAACAAGGAAACATTTTTAATCCTATGCTTGATTGCTCCTATGAGGTAAAGTAAAAAAAAGGCAAGAGGACATTTTTCAGAAAAACAAAGCTCTCTTTGCCCCATCTGCCAGTCGCACTACCACCAATGCTCTTTGGCTGTGAGCAAATGCTGACTATCAATATGTTATCAGGAGAACTGAAGTGCCACAAAATGCCATTGATGTTTTTCCCATACAGAAGTTTTGGGAAATGCTGGCAAATTAGGCAAGCTGGGCATCACTGAGGCAAAAATAAAAATAAACATGCAGCACAGAAATTCAAAGGAATAATTAAAGCAAACCCTCCTGAGTTACAGCATACTGCCTGGGTGTTTGAAAACAAGCCCTGAGGAGTGGTTACGGAGAGGCCTCTTCACTGAAGTAGCCAAGGATGTTCTCAAGGGCTGGAGAACCTCCCTGCATGCAGAGAACACTGGTTCCAAGCAGCACAGCTTGCCTTCAGCTGGGCTGCAAAGGGAAAACAGATTTTTTTTATCCTGCAGTTTCACACTTATTTTATAAGGAACCATGCAATTTCTGTCAAATACTAACTAATAAACAGAATAAACAGGAAAAAAGGAAGCAAAATTGAGAAGAAAAATGAAACATGTCTGGATTCTCTACTGACGATCATGAAACGTATAATTTTCTTTCTGTGTAGACCACTACTTGTTTCTCCGTTTTGCTCTGAGAAGTCAGAAATTTTTTCGCCATGGTTATATATACCTTTGAAATGTTTATCACCATGAGGCCTGCACAGAGCTGACAGGGAAACCACAGAGCCACTGCTAGCAGATGAGCCCATTATAATCTTTTGCTCGAGGGCAGCATCAGTGGAACCAAAGTGCTGTCCATACATCAGATTAGCTGAGGTGGCTACATGGGTTGAAAGGACTGAATTATTTGTTCCTCCACTTCTTCAGGTCATAGCTATAGTTTGTAAGCTGATTTCCTAAGCACACCAGTGTCCAGCTCACAAAGCCGTTTTTACTTTCTTTCATGCTGCAATAGTTTTAAAAATCTCTTCTTGCCTTCATTTCTGTGATGCGCATCCACTTGCTGGCCTCCATTGCAGTTCCTTCCTCTTTGACTTGTAAATTATTCATTCTGGCTGTCATTTAGCTCAATTTACTTTCAATTTGCAATGTCATTCAAAAAAAGCAGAGCAGATTTATCCTCCTATCTTATCCTACCCTACCCTATCTCATCTGCATGCATTGTGAGTGGTCTCAAAAGGAGGAGGAATCAGAGCGCAAAACTTCTGTTTATGTCTTTTCTGCCAGGAACGGATAACAACACCCATTTCTGAAGAGTTCAGCAGTAGTTTCCACTTATACAATCTAATTGTATGGTAAACAGTGATGGACAAAATGCATATTGAATACTGATGGGCAAAAACTCTAGTCAAAATTCCCAGTATAAGAGAGGAATTTTTTCCCCTCAGTAAATCATTTTGCAAAGCTTTCCCTGAAATTAGATTTTCCTGTGGTTCAGCTGAAAAGGCATGGAAGAGATTACAAGAAAATGGTTGATGAACGAACATCAACAAACAAAACAAACCAAGATTTGAAGGATAAGGAGGAATAATCAGGAAATACAGCCACTTTTTTTATTTAAAGAATAAAAAGTTTCTTTAACCTTGAAGGAAAATAACCCTGGTAAAAAAAAGGAAACCGTCACTGCCAAGGCTCTATTGCAAGAATAAAGCCTGTGATCAATCTCTCTATCACATGGTGGGGTGAAAGCAAAGGGACTGGTGGAGGTGTGCTGGTTCCTGAGGATAACCTGGGGAGGCAGCAGCAGCAGCTGCCCCTTTCACTTTGGTTCTGTACAACTGAACCCTGCTTTGAAGGGGAGCCCCAAGAAGCTGAAATCAGTGAATTGAAAAAGTTGCCACGCGCCACTTGCCAAGTCCAGGTTAGGGACAACGTGGGCCCTTCCTGGACAAAGTCCTTTAGCAAGAGTGATGTCACCCAGGTAGCACAGCCAGCAGGAGGAGCATCCAGCCCTGCCTCACAGCAATGGATTACTAAACCCCTGGCCCTGGCCCCTAAATCCTGTGGATGTTGAAATCTGAGTTTGCCTTCTGTTTACCTTCACTTTTCCCCATATATTTGAAAATCTACATGCCTTATTTTTGCTTACTCTTTCCAGATTTTCTGAATGTGTTTTAAATTCTTACAGGTAATGCCATTTCCTGCCCCATTCCAACAGACTCAGCTCGTCTGGTGCACTACCACGGAATCAGACAGCCACAGCGCTCCTTCTTCCTTTAGAAAGAAGTGAGAAAGGGGTAAAAACCAGTTCAGTGCCAAAGGACTCAAGGTCTAGCTCTACTCCTTTATCACACGCTGCCCAGTATCTTGCCCTGGGCACAGCACCTCTCGTGCAGGGGGGCTGCCTGGGCCGGAGGTGCAGCTGCAGGTATAGCAGTACTCACAGCTCAGGGCAAACCCCACAGCACGGCGAGAGATCATGTCATCAATCACGCGTACTGCACTTTATGTAACTTCATTTCTGACTCACGATTCAAAGAGTGAAACAGTAGGATTTACTATAACCCACCTAATGCCAAAGAATACCTGTTAAAACACATACTAGAAAAGCCAAAATTAATTTCTTGTATTTTTTATTTCTTCCTCCCGCTCTCCTTCCCCTTTCTCCACTTCTCACTTTCATGTGATGCCAAGCCACAGACTCTCCAGGCAGTTTCCCAAAAGAACCTATGCTTAAGATGGACTTCAAGGAGCAAATTTTCAGCCCAGGGATCTAGCTTTCCATCTCTGATTAACAATACTGGCAGCTCAGCAACTAAGCTTTTGTGCATAGCACCAAGAACTTACCCATAACCACTTAAGCTGAGGGGTTTAATGAGATTTTGGTTGTTTGATTTAGTTCAGCAACTGCTCCAAAGCTGTTTGTTCCAGCAGCAAAACCTTCAGGACAGCTCTGCACCCAGTACTACACACAAGTAATTGAGTGCAGTCGCTCAATGTTTTTTAGATTCATGACCTTGGGCAGCATTTTCACATTTCTTTTTCTGAACCACAAAAGACTGGATAATTTACTGTCCTGTTTCAAGGTAAAAGGACATAGTTAGCCTAAAGTAAGTCCTTAACAGGTACTTTTTTCTTCCCAGTGAACAGGACAAGACTGTCTTGAGAAATTCTCATATTAAATGCAGAAGATAAACTATCTTACTGAATGCTATTCCCTGCCCCCCCCCCAATCTGTTTGTCTTTAACATCTTCTGTAGGAAAGTTATCAGCAAGATGCTTTCTCTATTTTAAACTTTTATCCAACAATAAATTTTAAAAAAAATTTCCAACAAACTAGACTTGTATTATCTATTTTGACACAGATGTTTTCAATTTATAAATTACTGTAAAGCCTGTAACAAATAAGGATAGCAATAATTTTGATGAGGACTTCATAAAATGTTAATAAACACCTTTTTTTGCACTTTTGTCTCAATGCTCAAAGCACCCAACCAACAGAAATTAAAACTGGTTTTAATCCTGTAAATATAGCCTAATATTAGGCCAATATTATTATGACACAATCAGAGCTAAATGGACAGAGAGGTGCACCCCAGAGCTCTGGTTCTCCTTTCTTTATGCTCATCCCTGTAGTCGTGTGTCCTAACACGCTGACACTGGTTAAGACATATCTCGAGTACTGTGTCTAGTTTGGGGTCCCTCAATTTAGGAAGGATATTTAGGTGCTGGAGTGTGTCCAAAGAAGGGCAATGAGGCTGGTGAAGGCACAGGAACACAAGTCCTGTGAGAAGCAGCTTAGGCAGTTGGGGTTGTTTAGCCTGGAGAAGAGAAGGCTCAGGGGAGACCTCATCACTCTCTACAACTACCTGAGAGGAGGTTGTAGCCAGGTGGGGGTCGGTCTCTTCTCCCAGGTAGTGAGCAGTAAGACAAGAGGGCACAGGCTTAAGCTGTGCCAGGGGAGGTTTAGGTTGGATATTAGGAATAAGTAGAGTCACTGACCCTGGAGGTGTTTAAGAAAGGACTGGGTGCCATATCTAGTGCCATGGTCTAGTAGAGAAGGTGGTGTTAGAGAAACTCGATCTCAGGAGTCTTTTCCAACCTAGTTGATTCTGTCATTCTGTGATCCTGATGTTCTATTTTTAGATCTCTAGTCTGGTCTGAAGCCACTTTCTAAAGTGGGATTAAGCACAGCTGCTATATTGCAGGATAATAATGGTGCTTTCTTATATAAAACCAATAGAAGAATAACTTCTGGATATCAGATAAAATTTTATTAATGAAGTCACATGTGCACATTGCAAGGAAATGTGGGACTCCAGGAAATGGTCAGAGCACTCCAGTTGATGGTTTTTTCGTTTTGGTATTTTGGTCACATCACTATGCAGCATGAACTATTGATGAAAAAACAGCATGCAGGGTATGTCACCTAGATCTGCAGTACATGGACCGGTGCTTTTCTATCATGAGACAGGACTAAAAGAAGCTATACAAAGAAATTAACAAAAAAAAATCAACAGCTCTTGATAACCAAAATCTTGAGTCTTTCCTCATGCTAAGCAGATTTACAACCCTTTGCAACTTGACATCATATTTCAATTTTGGTATGTTATTTGGCCCAAATGAAAAAGACAAACCAAGGAAAATCTAAGCAGATCTCAATATCTGAATGGGGGGAATGACATCTGGTAAAGAATTAGTAAAATCACTGTAATCTCTTCCTCGATCTCATTTCTGTATTAAGGCCACCACAGTCATAAATAAAAGCTCTGCAGTGACAAAATGGAAGATACAAAAATTGAATGTCCAAAAGAAAGCCTCCATAATTCAGAGGAAAAGAGAAGCCAGAGTAAGCAAGATGACTTCTGCTTCAAAGAGGCTTGCAGGTTGGAAACAGTAGGTTTTTTTCCAACTGTAACAATTTGACCAAGGAGATTTATCCCTTCTAATAAACTTTGCTTAACATCTCAGGGTCCTTTCCATTGTAGATCTCAAACGACATTGCTAAACAGGGTGCATTAAATTCACATTTATGAAAAGAAAACATATATAGAGAGAAGCACTACTAAACACTGACTCAGTGTTTCATCTCAGACAGGAATCACAGGGAAAACCATCTACCCACCTTGAAGCCAGGGGAAGTTTTGCAACTGGTGTTAGTAGGAACAGGGTTTCCCCTAGCAATCTGATACCTCTACCATTTCCCTAGTAGGGTTAACAATTCCAAAAGAGTCTCATCCAGGTAAAGCCATGTCACTAATTTTGCCTCCAGAAGCCTGTCACCGTAATAGAAGTAACTTATGCACGGCATCATTAAGTGGTTGCAGCAGAATGCACAGTTCTTGGATGGTACCTTTTCCCTTGCACATCAGTTATGATTAACAATCATATACATTAAACGAAGAAAGTATCATCTGGGCCCCATTTCCAGGCAAAAATGACCTCAGAGCACCCAGAAAGATAGGCCTGATAGACAAAACCCATCTATTTCAGAGCTGATTTCATTATTTTGCACCTCTGTTCAGTTAATTTCATTTGGTGATAATATAATCTGCTTCACAAGAATCTTTACTGATGAAATAGTTGTGAAGGAATAGTAATTTGCTTGATTGACTACTGCTCTCTCTACTGCTGCCTTTCCTGGATATCTCTCATGCTGCAGATGCTGGGAACAAGCCAGTCACTTCAGGGATTTTTCCAAAGAACCTTACTGAGATACAACAGCTCCTTTTTTAAACGAAGTCCTCTCATGCCATCATGAGAAGACCATTCTTCTGCTCCCTTTTGGGCACTTTCTTTTTGTATAGAATTGTTATGCAATTTTTATGTAGATTTTTATCATACAATTAATGAGCGAATGTGGGATAGCATGCCTCAGTGGAGAGAATGACAAAGACAAGATGGAGCAATTATGGCTCCCTTCCTTCTTTGTTTGAGTGTGGTTTGGGGGTTAGTTTGGGATTTTATTTATAGCTTTGATGGTCATTTTCACTTTGCCTTCCTTTTTCGTCATCCACCTCTTGAACATTGTCCAGTCTAGTGAGGACAAGGCACTCTTCATATTGCCTGTCTGCAGTAATGCTTTAGTGAAAGGAGAGGTGCTTAACTCCCCTCCTTATCCTCATGTATGAAAAGTTCATGCTCTTCAACTCTGCAGCTAGCTAAGGGCAGCTGGTTAGAAATGAGCCCAGGTATCCTGTACAGTTATAGAATCACAGAATTTCCTGAGTTGCAAGAGACTCACAAGGATCACTGAAGTCCAACTTCTGGCCCTGCACAGGACAGCCCCAAGAGACTCACATTATGTCCCTGAGAGCATTGTCCAAATGCAAACACTTCTTGAACTCTGTCAGGCTTGGTGCTATGATCACTTTCCAGGGGAGTCTGTTTCAGTGCCCAACCACAGTCTGGGTGAAGATCCATTTCCTAATATCCAACCTAAACCTCCCTTGACACAACTTCAGGCCATTCCCTCAGCTACAGGAAATGTTACATAAAGGTGTTAATGTTAAATGGTAAAAAAAGGTGTGTTACATGTTAGAGACAGCCCTGAATGACTGCTCACTGCTTTGTAAACTCCATGTGGTGCTGTGGGACAATGCAACGTTAAGATGCTCACTGTCATCCAAGACAGCTGCAAAACCCTATCAAAGAGATTGACAGACTAATTGGCTGGAGTACAGTGCTGAAGAACAATATTGCTTTGCTATTACCCCACTAACTCACTTGAAGCTCTCTCCACTGCACAATATTGACATGCCCTTCATAGGAAAAACTTAGTTCTGTTCATTAAGTGACAAACTTCTGACTCAGTTTGTGCCTCAATTTTTACATTCCTATCTTCAGGTTTTTGGAGCTAAATGTAATTCTGTATGTTGAATGCCATAAACTTCAGATGAATCTAATTAGGCCTATATCCAAAATCATCCAATATCCAAAATGTCACACACATCCGTATTTATCTGAAATGCTAAAAGCTTCCAGTCTTCTCAGGCGTAATTAACATTTTTGTTCTGTATGTGCTTTTCCCTCTGGAAAAATAATGATTTGTCACTTTAAAGGCATCAAAGCATGGTTGTATGATTGGCATCTGACAGATTCCATTAAAGTCATGTTTCTTTGAAAAGTGAACTATAAGAAGCTACTGTGAATTTCCACCAAATGAGACTCTCATTCTTTATCCTCTAGTTAGCTATATTGTCCTTTCTGTTCTATTCCTTTACCTTATACCTATTGGTTAAACCCTTATGCTCTGCTCACTTACTATACTGAACAGAAGGAAAAGTGTGAAGATAAAGTATGTCAGAACCTAAAGTAACTTCTACAAGCATAAACCCAGATTTTCAGAAGGGCTTTCTTCCAATGGCCTGAGGCAGATCCTGCTCACAATTTGGAATTTGTTATTTGTATTTGATTAGTATAATTCAGAATTATGAATAGTGTAATCTATTAAGAATTATTAATAATTATTCATCATTACCATTATTACTTTATTCACAGCAAGTATAGCTATCCACTTGGGATCAAAAAGACACTTGCATGTTTAAGAGACTTATCAAGGTTTTGCGTACGGATGACACTACTTCAGTAATAGGACAGCCACATAAATAAATACAAAATAAATATAAATTAATATAATTGAACATGTAAAAGAAATATATTTAAATTTATACTATACTAATATGCTCTGATATGAAAACTCATGTTTTTTTCCTGGCAGCAGATAGTTAAACTTTTCTATCAATTTTTCAAGGAGTCAGAATTACTGTTTAGTTAATACAGAGTTGAGAAAGAAGAATTTATTTTGTATCAAGGGAAATAAACGACGAAGGAATCTAGAAATGTCATTATGTTAATACATGACTTAGAAAATTTACAGGGAAGGCAAAGGGAGTTGCTGTACTCAGTGTCTCACTTTCTCCCAATGCCAAGTGTAATTATAGATTAGCAGCAACATGTTGACAATAAGCTTTAAAAGGAGAGAGGGAAGTGGTGGGAAATGTAGCGTCATATACAACAAACCCAACCAGATAAACATCTGAAAATGAAGTGACCTTCTCTCCCCACCACCAGACCTGTGGCAGCAGTGTGTATCTGCAGCTAAACAGATGGTTTCAAAGGCTGTAACGGCACAAAGATCACAGAATATCCTGCAAAGCCATAGAAGGAAGGAAACCGGTAGCATTGCTTAATAGTCTGCTTATTTTACAGTCAAGTGCATTGCCAAGCAACTAAGCTGTAACAAGCTCCATATTTAGGGGAAGAAATGTTTGCCTTCTGTCTGTCCCTGCTTGCAAATGGCAAGTGGAGGGCATTTCTAGGCCAGATAACTTGAGTACAGCATGTTCCCTGAGCCCCAAGCCTGTGCTGCTGAGCAGCCGGTGTTAATTGCGGGAACAGTTGACACACGTGCCTTGCCAGAGTCCAAGTTTGTCATCATCACTGTGACTTTCACTCTCTACTGTTCCAAACAAAACACAAAAAAAGCCCCCCAAAACCCTGCAGTTACTCAGGAATCAGATCCCCACATTACTTAACATGACTGGATCTGTTTAGGATTCATAAATGACAACCCTTGGTGAGAAAAAGAGATTTGATCTGGTTGTCTAAGCATGGGCATCCAAAGCTCTTTGAGATAAACAGGGCAGCTGATACACTGACACAGCACAGATAGAATGCCCCCAGGGACCAACAGCTGGCAGCCAGCTGAAATAGGTTCTAGGGCATCTGAAATGGCTTTAGTTGCCTCATTTAGGCAACTGATCTGAGTCCTAAATGACCCCTTCATGTCTTGCATTCTACAGCTGCATCACCCAGCAGTGAAAATGGGTTAGTATTACTATTAAAAAGCACCTGTATAAAAGTACAAACACATACAGCATGTACATCTGGAAGCACGTCTTACATCACTCACAAAGACTAAAAATGTAACATTCCTTCTGAATACAAGCACATAGGGAAGACATTCACCCAAGAGAATCATCTTCTGAACACAATGCTCAAGCTTGAAGAAAGATGTGATTAGGGCAAATGGCAGAAGAGGCTAAAGGATAACACTTCAGGACCCCAGGTAGTCCAGTCCCTGTCCCGGGGCATCTTGCTGCTGGAAGTGCAGGAAGTGCAGGAATGAAACCAGCCTCTCAATCACACACAAAAGTGGGACAAAATTACCCCAGCCTGGGCCATTGACACCCGTAACATTATTTCAAGGATAAATCTAGTTGGTCAACCTCAGCACTACTAGCCCACAGGAGAAGATGCCATTATCTGAGTGCGTATCTTGTTAATGGCTTTTCAGGAAGCACCTGACCATCTTTATTTAGAAGATACCTCTTTTACCCTGATTAAGCTATCTGACATCAATGTTTTCCATGATCCTGCCAAATGGTGACAGAATAACATTTAAGGTGCGATGAAAAACTATAAACTAAGTGTACAAGTAGTACTTCAACCTAGTCTGACATTACATTAATGCCCAGATGAAATATTACGGAATGAAAAAGAATTGCTAAAAACGAATGATTTAAAACAATCAGCCAATTTTGAAACTGACTCTACTTATAACTCACTGTTTTACTTCACTTCAAATAGTAGGATCAAACTAATGATAAAATCACTGTTTTTCTGCAATCTCACAGCAGAATTCAGCAATAGAAACATCCACTGGCTGATCAGCACTAAAATTTTATTGGAATATGGCTAAAGTGTCTTTGCTTCAGAAAATACTGTATTTAAAGTTGCTGTTTTCAGTTCCAAATTTACTGTCTCTCACAGCCTTAAATCAGTTCCTCTCTTTATAGCCCAGCACTAAAACTGACGACACAAACCCCCAAACACACAACTGAGAACAAACCTTTTCCTGAAGGAAGATGTAATGGAAAAGCTTCTTTATTACATACAAGCTATACAAAATAAACACTGTATGCATATGTTAAATGTTTACAACATTCAATATGAGCATATACATGTGCTCTTATTCTTTTATCCAGTAACTGCCACAAACACAAGCAGAGAATACAAAAACAGGAGCAGGAATAACTATATAAAATTCTGCCATTGCTTTAAGCAACTGCTGCTCTGCAAACACAGCAGCTACCTTCCACTCACCACAGGCACTTGCTGCTAAGCAACTTTTAAATCTTGTTCAAAGAAGATGGAATTAGTGACTGAAATTGGAAGCAGCATTGTGCTGTGCAGAGATGCACTGCGGTGAAAGTGCTTCCAGCTGTAAAGCTGTAGCTGAAGAACCAGATTCTCTTCCTTACCTATTAAATATGGCCACTGTCAGTCTAACTGGAGACTGGAAAATCCCACTTAGCAGAAAACATAACTACCTGATAGGACTTGATGAAAAGTCTCCTCTCAAAATTAGGTTCTTAACAAAGTAACTCACCAGTTTCCTAGAAAATGTCATGAACTATAAATGCATGAACCAGAGTAGCCATAGAATGGAGCCTGAAGACCAGCCAGATATGTTTGTAGTAGACAAAATAAGTAACTCCGGTTTTTGAGATGCACTGTGCATCAGATTGAGCCTGATCAGCCAAATCACATGCAGTACTGGGAGTCAGTCATGAGCAACAAATAAATAAGTGACAGGTTCAAGACAAAAATATGATAGACTGCTCCAAGCCAAATAACTGAAGGCCATGTCACAGATAACAGTAAGTATTTTCTTTAGCTGTCTGTTTGCTTCCCTTCTTCAGGAGGACAGGCTTGAATTCATCTCATTTATCTTTCTTACCATTTCAGGGATTATGTGAAAAAATAATAAGTCTTTCAGCTTCAGAACAGATTTATATCCTGTTTCAAAATACTCAATGCCTATTTTTTAATTGAAAATACACGTGTACCTTTTGGCTACCTGTACTTCGGACACTTTGACTCATTCATGCCAAAGACCTAGCTAAGCCCTCTCTGTAGCAAAGCATGTTCTTTAAACTTGATCTGTCCACAACAAACTGATAAATGTATTGTTTTAGATTTATTGGATTACTTTAGTGCAGCTTTTTATGCTCAGGCAACCTCTCTGGCATGTTATCTGGGCTGTAATAGAAAGGAGAGCATTGAGCTTTTTACAGCTGAGGACTGTAAAGACTAAATGTCCCAGAAGAACCTGAAACACCAACTCCTGGAAGTGATCATACAGAACATGAAACATGGCATGTTCAGTCATTTTCTCCACTGTTGTCTTTAGAGTTCTGAAAAATAGGGAGAAAAACTGAGGTAGCTTTTTAGTACATTCATAATACATATTCTGCACATCAGAGATTTTTCAGAGTAAAGGGAAAATTACGCAGTAGGAAAATCTCCATGGGGCCACACTGGCAATGCTGAATGGGTAACTAGGCCTACGCTCAGAAACCCAACTGCTAAACTACAAGAGGAGGAACTGCAGGAAGCTGCAAAAGATCTCATCAACAAACAGAGACTATTTTCTCCAAACTACAAGGTACTAGATCTAAAGCAAGTAACAGACTGAAAAGGACTTTATGGAGGATGCAGCTAAAAGGAAGGGAGACATCACTAAGGAAGGCATAGATGCATTTGCTGTACTCACTTGTTCATTAGAGAAAGGAAAAAAAAATTTGGAAGTGCCTCATTTTCACAGGAAAATAGCACAGCCATGCTATTTCACAGCCGAAAATAGCATGGCAGCCCATGAGAAGGCACAGCTGGTACTCGGGCTTATTGCTGCCATCAAGGCTGAATGGCCAGCAGGATTAGGAGCACACCAGGCTCCAAAAAAACATCATCAGTGCTTTTTTATCTCCCCTGCTCCCACCCCATCCCACCCCAGTTCTGTTCTTTCCTGCTAACTATGCTAACTACGCATCCATCCCCCTATTAACACAGCTTCAAATGGCAGGCTGCACTGACCAGGGAGCAAGATTACAGCCTGGGTTCCTGCCTGTTTTGTAACAGCTTCCAGTATTGAAGAGGGAACCACCTGGGAACAAAAGCAAATGCTTGGCTACTTAACTGGTGCTTTCAGTAAACTAGACCACAGTCAGGATTGACAGACCCAGAGAAAATGACAAAAGCAGCCATCAACCTTCACTAGAGAAGGAAAATGGAGCTTACTTCCACTCCAGACTCTGAGAGGTTGGAAAAAAAAGTAGGAGTTGTGTCAACCCCTCCAGCCCTGGATCACCCTGGTCATTGCAGCTTCACCACTCCAGTCCTTGAGGCACTGCCCTGTTTTCCCATCCCAAGCAGAAGCAGGGGGTCTGGCTCTGTGGACATGATGAACTCCTGTTTCCACAGCAGTCAAGAACTCAGTGGTATCATTCAGTACAGGAAATCATCTGCCACCTTCTCATCTAGATACTGGAATAAAGGGATACTGATGTCTTTTAATTTTTAAAATGGTCTCAGTTAATAGAATCACTTAAAAGGCATTTCCAGCATTTTCCACCAGTTCCGTTTTACATTTTAAGGATGTTTCTCAGTTTCTTCATGGGAACAGCCGCATTCTTTATAGAAGGGTGGGCAGGATTAGGCGTTCCACCATCAAATGCGCCTACCATTTTTCTCATCACCCCTCTTCTCTTCCACACATATATAGTCCACATGCCTATTTGGCATATGAGATTTTAGCTCTCACACTTTCCAAATCACCCACAGTTCAAGACTGTACTATTCCAGGATATTCCATGTTGCAGACTTCCCTCTCTCTTCTAGCTTATCACACCTCTTCAGTTTTCTTATTGCTCAAGAATGAAGATGATCTGACCTCCTCCTTCAGATTTCCAACCACTCTTCTTCAGTTTATTTTCAGCCATTTAGTCCGTGCTTGATTTTGCAACAGCTTGCAAAATATACGTTGTGCTCAATTTCTGTTTTTGTGAGAATCTCAAGTTTTAAAACCAGCTCAAGTTTAGTATTTAGATACAGAATCATAGAATCATAGAATTAACTGGGTTGGAAGAGACCTCCGAGATCATCAAGTCCAAACCCTGATCCAACCCCACTGTGATTACTAGATCATGGCACTCAGTGCCACATCCAGCCTCATCTTAAATGTAAACATTAAGCTGTTTGGTGTAGAGAAACTTTTATATTACCTTGAACAATGGCTTAAGTCCTGACTATTACAAATAACATCCTCATAAATTTAACGTGGCCCTTCTCATCCCATGCTGTCAGAATTGTTGACTGTTACTCCAAGAAACATGTCTCTTCCAACAAGCAAGTATCAAAGGAAAGCACGGCTGCATCTATGTGCTGAGAGATTAACACTACTTACTACCCGTTTTCTTGGCATCCTCCAAATATGTATTGTTAGCTTTCCAGAAATATCACCAAACGGCTGACTGCGTGGCAGCAAGATCAAAGAAAACAAGTTTATTAATTTGTTACGCTTAGAAACCACAGTTCATCTTTGGCAGATGTGAACTTCAAACCCTTTATCAAAGGTCATTCACGCTGGTCAAGAGACTTGAGAACACAGGAAACAAGGTGATATTTCATTTTGAGTTTCTGAAAACTACAAGGAGTATTAGGAAAGACATTAAAACCAAAACCAACAAACTATGATGACATTTTTACATGAATATTACTTTAAAGTCCTTTGACCTGTCTGCAGTGCTTTGATGCACTATGTACATTCTTGTACAATGGTTCATGTACATTCTTATTTCAGCTAAGAGAGTTTATTTCAATTAATATTAAACCCACACCTCGTTAACTCAATCTAGTCCTAACTGAGAATCTGTAAGGCTTTATATACCATCTTAATTAACCTTTTTTTTTAAAAAAACACACTTTTATTTAAACCTAAGTCAGAATACATCCAGATAAACCTTGTAAGAGATGATGTACTATTTCTGAGAATAGTAATCACACTGATCTCATCATTCAGCGTAAGCTCTTAAGAATCCAGCACAAAGGTTTTCAACACCCATTTGGGCCAAGTCTCTCATGGCTCAAACCCACCCTGACATGCTGTTCCCACAGAAAAGGCAACCAGCTGCAAATTGCTAACACTCAAACTTGACTGCAGTGAGAAAACTGCTGTTCTTGACTTATTTTTGCACATAAGCATGTTGCTATAGCTGGTGTGAAATCACTTGGACAGATAAAACTTGAGTCCATGAAGGTTGGTTGTGTTTTGCCTTGGACTCATGTAAAAGGCCCTGGAAAAAGCAGCTTTATAAAGAACAAAACAAGTTACCCCTACTTTTGCTCATAGGTAGCTCTCTATTCTCCTTGCAAGGAATGAAAGTAAATTAAATGTTTGATTTTTATAATGTTTAAAATATTTCTTCACTGAATCATTTAGGTTGGAAAAGACCTTCAAGTTCATTGAGCCCAGCCTCTGACTGATAACCACCTTGTCAACTAGACCATGGCATGAAGTACCATGTCTGGTCATTTCTTGAACACCTCCAGGGACGGTGACTACACCACCTCCCTGGGCAGCCCATTCTAATCCTTGACAATCCCCTCCATAAAGAAATTCTTCCTGATGCTCAACCTGAACCTCCCCTTGTGCAGCTTGAGGCCATTTCCAATGGTCCTGTCTCTAGCTGCCTGGGAAAAGAGACTGACCCCACCTGGCCAAAACCTCCTGTTGGTAGTTATAGAGAGCCATAAGGTCTCCCCTGAGACTCGTTTTCTCCAGGCTAAACACTCCCAGCTCCCTCAGCTCCTCCTCACATGACTTGCTCTCTAGACCCTTCACCAGCTTTGTCGTCCTTCTCTGAACTCGCTCTAGCACCTCAATGTCTTCCTTTTAGTGAGGGGCCCAGAACTGGACACAGTACTTGAGGTGTGGCCTCACCAGTGCCAAGTGCGGAGGGACAATCACTTCTCTGGTCCTGCTGGCCACACTGTTTCTGACACAGGCCAGGATGCTACTGGTCTTTTTGGCCACCTGGTCACGCTGCTGGCTCATGTTCAGATGGCTGTCGACCAGCACCCCCAGGTCCTTTTCCACTGGGACTCTTTGCAGACACTCTTCCCTCAGCCTGTAGTGCTGCATGATGGTGTTGAGACCAAAGGGCAGGACCCAACACTTGACTGTACTGAATGTCATACAATTGGCCTTGGCCCATCGATCCTGCCTGTCCAGATCCCCCTGCAGAGCCCTTCTGCCCTCCAGCAGATCAACATTCCTGTCCAACCCAGCAAACTTATTGAGGTTGCACTTGATCCCCTCATCCAGATCATCAGTAAGGCCATTAAACAGGACCAGGCCCAATACTGAATCCCGCCTGAACACCACTAGCGACTGTCTGCCAACTGGATGTGACAGAGTTTAGCACCACTCTCTGGGCGTGGATATCCAGCCAGTTTTTAACTTGGCAAAGAGGGCACTTGTCACATTCTTGTCCTATCATGGACAAGAACATTGATTATTTGCCAATTATTTTATCAATTAATGTCTTAATTACTGTTCACAAGTTTATTTTGACTACATTTAATTCTGACTATAACCACTGATAACTTTTGCTATTATTTGACTGGCTGTCCTCATTTTCTTCTTCAAAATTACTTATCCAGACCAGTTCTGTGAGTTTGGATTGCTAGAAAGCAGAAGCACAGCCAAACAACTGTATTCAAATTTAGAATTTAATAGTTGAAATAGCTGTGCATCTTTTCCTTTGAAAGGTATTTCCAGAATGAACTTCAGAAATAGACAGTACTAACAGTCAGATTTTAGCAAATTAAAAAAAAAACCAAAACAAAACAACAACGAACCAACCAACCAAAACAACCCTAGCAAGCAACCAGCAACCTCCAGCAGCTGGTTTTTAGAGATGAAATTACATTTTTGAAAGCCAACCTGACAGTATGATCCTCCCTTACCTGTGCATAAAGCAGCACCTAAGTCAGCTGCAATGCAGGCTTCTCCATATCGCCTGCAATATACCTCCAACACTCTTCTGTCAGGATGCCTGAAATGCTTCTGGAGATGAGAGGGCAGTGCAATTTCCAGATATATGTAAACTTTTGGAGTCCCCACACACAGCAATAACAAGACTTACTGACTGCCATGGTACTGAACTCCCTGGCGATAAGCAGGAAGACCACAGCTTCTCATCAGCAATTATATGCTATATAGGGAGACAGCTTCAGGCTTTTCCTTCACTAGGAAAAAACTGTTTCAATTTCAGTAAACTAGTCTGTTAAAAAAAAGGAAGTTAACTGTCAACAGCTGTAAAAGTAAAATAAATAAATACATAGATAAATATACACACATACTACACACATAAACAAAAATTGGCAGGTTTGTTTAAACTCCTTTGTCCATAGCAAGATTGTTCAGTGACATATAGATGCTTCTTTCTTCCTCATGTTAAACCAAAGCAAATCTGGAGTACGTACAAATCAGTGTCCTAAAGGAAAATAACTGGAAATGCAGACGCCCATATTTGCTGCCAGCCTGCAGACAGCAGCTGCTGCCAGCAGCAACTCCCTCTACGGTGATGGCGGTTGCACTGACGTTCCAGATTAGAGAGTCATATCGCTTTGTTCCCCCAGGGGAGCCTCTCTGTTTAAGAGGATACTATTTAGGATGGCAAGTCCAAACATGAGCCTTTTCTTTTTGTCTTTTTGCATAATTCTGTGTATTTATCTGTATTTTATGGAAGAATTAATGTCATTATAGATGCACAAATAAGACACAACCTAACTAAATGCCAGGCACGTAGTTCACTAAACTGCTGCAGTACAGGGCACTGTTTGAAATCTACAGCTTCATTAAATCTACAGCTTCATTCCTCTCTGACAGGCAGCCAAGCCCCACAGAGAGTCTAAGTCATTAGCATACATGCAATGCCCCAGAGCGACCAAGTGAATGTCTCTCTGCATCCAGATGGTCACTGTGGTGCACAGTGCCCACAGCAGTGCCACCTTCCATGGCGTGGAGGTGTAGCCTAGTACAGCGAGAACCCCAGCTGTGAAAATACTTATACCTATGCAGGTAAGTTTAGAAAAGGTCCTGTGTAAAGGCCTTTGAATGCCCATTCTCTGTGGGACCTCTCCATGATGTGACACACCACTAATGCTGTATCCTGAGCAGGCAACTTAATATCTCTGTTATCGAAGCTGTCCCACTATAATGTGGCAACTATAAATGACACTAAAGATAATGTAGTCTGTCTTATTTAATACCCAAGAAATCCTTCATCCTGTTGCTATCTCCTTGTGGTATCAGAACACTCCAGCCAAAGTTGCAGAGAGATATCTCTAGCAGATCAGCAACTGTAGAGGAATCTGCTCCCACACAGAACCACTTCTGTCCTGTGATCAAGGACACCTTACCCTCCTGTGTGATGTTCATGTGTTAGGCCTCTCACACTTCCGTGGGTTCCTGGAGGAACTTCCACTATTGAATGTGATGCTTACAGTTCGGATCTTATTGCTTTTTATCTGGCTGCTCATTTCCATCATTTGGAGCTTTTCTCCATCCACTTGCACAAGTAGCCTGGTTATCAATCACTTCGCTCTGAACACCTTACCTGGAGTTATCATTGCAGACCACGCAAGCAGCAGAGGATGCAGAGAACAGTTAGGCTGCTGCATGTTGCAGAGTCAGAGGAACACTCTCCCTGGCTCATTTAACCCTCTAGCAGGCCTTTGCCTCCATCCACTGCCTATAAAATTTCCAGGGCTTTGCAACTGGACTGCTTAGGCTCATGTTCTTGTGGATGACAAAGCACTTCATGGGATCTTCACATACAACTTGACATGTTTCTTGGCCAGTTAGTTGAAATTTCTCATCTACTGTATTCTCTTTGATAACTTAAACTAAAATCTGAGAGTATTTTATCAGCTGATTGTTTGAGTGACTCATTACTACCTACCCTGATGCAAATACAGAGGCACAATTTACTGCCACTGCAACAGTCCTAAATACTTCTTTAATATGACAGTAATGAATGCAGCTGAGAGGAAAAAAGGTTAGTGCTGCCAATATCTTCCACATTCAGGTCCTTTTTAAAATGTTAAATATACCTTTTTAGCATCTTTCAGTATTGCTAATTATAATGCTTTTCTCTTCTTTTGTGACCAGCAATATTTCAATTGTGCTAAGTCAGTTCAGAGTGAGTGTGACTCATGTTACACATCCACAAGCCAGCAATATATACAGTTGAGGTTCTGCCTGGGATGTTATCTTCTTGCATAAGTTTTTACTTTTCTTCTAGCACAGATCTTACAAGTAGAGTCCACTACCACTTTTTTGACTTCCATGGAGCTGTAAAAGATGCCCTTCCCCTCAGGATTTGCTTTCTAGCAGTGCCTTCATCACACGATCCCTTACTACTAAAAAATGCAGCAAATACATGAAGTTAAAAATATCTGGTCTCCTTTTTCTACTACCACCCAGGAACTTTTAAAAGACATAATTGAGTATGTTTTTCTTCTGCTGCACTTGTACAACTACAACCCATCAACATCAAGACCATAACCTCTTAAAACTCCTTAATGCACTTATAAGATGGGTACTTCCACACTCAAGTGAGTATAGCAGGAAATCCAAATACACAACAGCTTTTCCAGACTCATTCCTGGTGGTAAAATGAAAGCTGGCATTTGCTGGAGTGCTGACATATATGAAGTCCTATCATCACTGCAGACTGCAAAATCACTGGGTTAAACATGAGAGGTTAAGGGAGTTGGCTAATGTTTCCATTGACACCTTCAGAATCTCCTCATGGCTTCTTAGGCTACGGTCCTTTGGAGCACAAGGCACTTTCATGCAAAGCTCATTCCTACCACTCTCATCCCTCCTCTCTGTTCAGTCAAACCCTACAAAAGTTGCATAAGGGCTACATAAAGTTGGAAAGTCCCCACTATAGCTATATACTTCTCTGACAGGCTCACTAACTTTGTATCATTTTCACCTTAGGCTCCTGCTCCATCTAGGCTGAAACACTATCTCAGCAACCCTCAAAGCACGCACCAAGGAAGACCTTCCCAGCCACTCAATTTCACAAAAGAGGTCAAACATATCAATACTTTAATTTCCCTTCCCCTGTACTGAACAAAACACCTCATAAACCTCAAGATGCCATTTCCAAATGAAATCCATAGAGAGCCCTAGGAAGTCCTAAAATACTTTCCATCTAATTCTGGGTAGCAATGGCACATTTCTTGGTCTAGGCAGAATATGGGTTCACTTCCACTCCCAATTTCTGAGTATCTTAAATTGATCTCTCAGTCTAAGTTTCACCGTGACCAAACACACCAGAGTCAGCCAGTTTTTCACTGAGCTACATCAGATTCTGGGTAGCAAGCGTTTTTTTCTCTGTAGTTGTACAGCTTAATTTCCTAATATAGCATTCTATTTTTTTCAATAGGGAACATATTGGCATTTTTAAGATTCTTTAATCTCCCATTATAGATAGTAACCTTTATATGAAAGGATCTAAACACTGATGTCACATCAGTATTTTCACCAAACAGAAAAGATATCCATTAATCTAGACAATCTGGAATACTCCATCTCTCTGAATCCCACATGCTTTTCTCATAGCACTTTACAGACCTTTTCCTGGTGCTTGAAGGATCAAGCAAGGGATTCTAGCTCAGACAAAAAAAGATTACTTAGATTCTTCTGTGAATAAGTTTTTTTGCCAGACACGACAATTAATTAACCCTAAATTACAATAAAACACTACTGCTTTTACCCCAGCTCAAATAAGATGACAGAGTCCTCGCTGCATATACTGCACTTCCTATCTAGGTCACACAGCCCAAAGGGATTCTAATAATCTTTCAGTTGTCCTTGAGCATGAGGATTTATCCCTATTTCTGGTCCTGTAAATTACACTGGGCAAAGCTGAAGCTTGTTTTCATCTCATAACATTTTGCAAACATGTAGATTGATTCAGCTCATATCTATCACTGGCTCTAATTTGGAGATTGGTCCTGCTTAGAGGGAAGTACTGGTCCACCCAAATCTAAATTATTCTATGATTTTTATCTTAAATATGAAAGACCTTTTGTCATCTTTGACCAATCACAGACCTGTCTACTACTTATAGCTCATGCTTTTAACTATAGCAAAGACCAAACAATTTGACAAGCCAAAGGTTACCTATTCACTTCATGTACCTTCAGATTTCTTCCCCATTCCAGAAGCTCATGTGTGGACACAGCTACATGGGAGAGTAGCACTGTACTCAGTAACTCTGCATCAGACCCTTGCAACCTCTAAACCAACGACATAGGAAAGGGGATCCAGGGCTGCGAGAGACAAACTTCCAAAGACTGTCAAATTCATGACTCAGATCCAGCCTGTGAAATGTCTCAGTTCACTTCTTTGTGGAGGAAGAAAGGGCAGGGTGCACTTAAACTCTTCCGACAGTTCCTGTGAAGAGCTCAACACAGTGAATTCAAACTGCCATTCGTGCTGCCAGAGTGGGAGGGCTGCGCTTCACGCTCCTGCCCCCCTGAACATGCAGTCAAGCCTTTGGAGACCACACCTCAGGCACACCTCACGAAGTAGTACAGCCAAGGCAGTTTACAGAACCTGCAGAACCCTCTCTTATCTCAGCTTTGTACTTTAAAAAATGCATTCATTTAGAAAATAACAATACTAGCACTCGGTGAATCCTCAAAATCTACTGTAAGTGGAAGGTAAGACTACATTTTCTCTCCAAATACCTTGAAGTTTCACTGATGCATTTGTCAAGTTTATTACAGCTTCTGTAATCTCAGCTCCTTTCATAACCCAAGTTTACTCTGGCATTCGATGTTGCTGTAGCAAAGCCTCATTTTGACCTGGTTCTGAAATTTTTTCAGAAGTTGTGACTCTGTGGGAAACAACGGGAATCTCAGCAGCCAAATACTATGGTTTAAAGTTACAGCTTCTGGTACTTTCCTGTAACCTCTCTTTGAAGTACTGCTGCCTGAGAAACCAGTGTGACATCATTGTGGAATTGTGGCTATACTTACTGCTACTTGCTGGTCTTGGTCTTTTAGGATGGCAGTGGGCTATTTATGCTCAAAAAAGGAGCATTTTGGTCATCTGCTGGTTCAGTGGAGGCCAGTCTTTCCAAGACATCCCACCAGAGTTTCAATGATTATGTTGCACCCTCCCTTTTGCTGCTGCTCACTTAACCACCCCATGAACCAGCCTGGGGAACCAAGTTGCTCAAAACTAACTACCTGCAGAAGTGGTCAGGTTTTGGCTCGTAGTCAAGATGGGGTGAGTACCAGTTCTGGGAACAGAGAAGGCAGGCACATCAGCCTGGGATGGTAGCACCCATGATGATCAGATTGTTCTTGCTCTCAATATCTGATGCTAAGGTCTCCCATTTCTCCACTGCTGGCTGCTAATGTTTTGCAGAAAAGTAAGACTACTTTTCTGATGCCATAAAATCAATTATCTTGGTATACCTTTGCTATTTATTGCATTTTGGCTGGAAGAGACTTGGGGAAAAAAATGCCTAGGAACAAAGGTACCTCCTGAACAGACAGAGCAGAAGACAGTACAGTGAGCCTGGGACAAGCACAGCAGTTTTTCCTGGCACACTTAAGTGGGTAAGGCTTCCCCTTTTCCATAGCTGTCCTCAGCCTCCCCACGGAGAGCAGCATTCCAGAATTAGCCTCATGGCAGAGGAAAGCTCCAGTTGGTCCTTGGTTTTGTATTTCTCCAGGCCTTTGGTCAGCCCTCCTTTGGTCCATAGTCCTTCTACTTTCCAGAGTGCAGCTGCTGATCTACCAGACAGGAATCACCATGAGCATCTCCCAAACAGCCCAGGCTGGAAGAGCACTTCCCAGACAACCTCCCCTATAACCCTAACAATTTAGCTCTGCTGCTAGGTTAAAAAGCCCCAGGATGAACAAACATAGCAGCATTGAGAACATCACCTCAGACTTCCACAGCACCCACCTGTGTCCTTTTAACACTACCAGGGCAAGCAGCAGGAACGGGTGCGACTCCCTCCCTCGCAGCCTCCTACTGAGTTTCTCTGGGACATCTGAAGCACACGTGCATGGTGCACATTCTCGGACACATATGAAATGGCTCTCTGCACCTCTCTGCTTGCTTTACAGGCTCTGAACTGCATCCTGCCCCATTCCTTACCCATACACAGACAGATTTGATGGAGTTGCATTCCCCTGACCTCCCCCACCACTGCTAAGTTCCACCGACTGTAGGACTATAGGCCTGCAACTGCCAGTATTCCTAGTCAGACAAGGAATGCTTGCTGGTTATTTCTGAGAGGTTTGGGATTACCTCTTCTCCCTGAGCTGAAGATGTCTTTCTCATGGGGACCAGCCTGTCACTTGTTCAGAGCCCCACCACTTCCCTGCTTCAGGGCAGCAGTGCAACATCATTTCACCTTCAAAAAGACTTAATTCTCAACTCAAGTTTTATCAAAGCAGATTTTATTTACCCCCTAAAGAATGTGAAACTATTATGGAAAGCAGACATATCGTCAGGTCAGCAGGCGGGGTGGTGTGGGATGGACAGCTGCCTCCTCATGCACACAGCCCCCTGACACTGCCCCAGCAGCATGTCTGACAGAGGATCAGCACAAAAGCACTGAAGATGAAGGGTCTCTAGCGCATATGTTTCCTGTGGGGATTATAAAGAGGACATGTGACCAATGGAAAAAAATGACCATGACCGTACCAGCAAGTACTCTGCCACAGTGTAGCCCTTCCACAGACACTTCCTGGGTTTTCTGCTTTGAACTCTATCCTTGCTCATCATGAGCCGGAGTGTCAGCAGATGTTTGCGCATTGCTTGCTGCCTTATCCCCCTTTATGGGCTGTTTGTCTTTCCCTCCATCCAGGAGGTGATAAGCAGATGCCTGTTTCTACAACAGCCCTCAGACTATCTTTTACTGCCCTTCTGACTGCTGCTACAAGCAAAAAATAAAAACAGGATTTGAGACTTGGTTTGACGTTTAAAATATTTTGATACTGAGTGATAGACTAAAGGTTCTGAACCAGTAGTTGCTTGTGACCATTTTTCTTGGTTTTTTAATCAGATTTTTCTTGGTTTTTTAATCAGACAAAAGAGAAATAAAATCCTAAACACTAAGTGTAAACAGCAGGATTAAAAAACCTGAAATCTGCTCATTTTATGCTTTTTGGACAGCAGCAGCAAGGGCTTCTGTTGTATTTTCAAGGTCCAGATGATCTGAATGTTTTTATTTTATTTGTATTATTTTATGTTCTAGCCAGATAGAAACATTAACAATTAGTACCACTGTTATCACTTGACAGCCTGGAAATATGAAGAAGACAGGAGGAAACGGAAAACCAAAAACCTCTTAGCTGTGACTGCATTCTGATTAAAATAATTTTGATACTGTCTTCTTTCTTTGAAATCAAACACGCTGTTCCTCCAGCAGTGGTGTGGGCAGGGCTGATTATGCAAGGACTGGCCTGTGCCCCACTCTCCTCCTGCCTGCCAGCACCTGGCAGCAGTAGGCAATGGGGCAGCCTGTCCAATTTTCAGAGGAACTCTTGGGCAGGAGGTTCAGGCCTGAGCAGAGGCGTATGGGAGTTGGTCTGAACAAAGGCGCGGCCACTGCACTGCCTTTCTCTTAGTCAGGCCAGGGAGTGCAGGCAGAGACCAACCACAGCCTCTGCCTGAATTGATGGCAACTAGCCATGTTCTGCTTAACCCCTTTTTTAAAAGCAAATAATGTTTCTAGACCTCTCCTGGAAACAGGTAGTGGCTGTCACAGAAGCTCCCATCACCCTTTCCTAAATTGTGGGAACCATGGAAACAAAAACAGCCACAGTTGCTGGTGCACAAACCAGCGATTTTAGCCAATGAGCCTTGTAATCCAAGAAAATGAACAAGACTGAATGATCTGAGTAAGCACTATAGCTTTCTGCAAGAAGGCAGGTAGGGCACTGATTTTATCTCAGAGCATGTTCTGTGCATTTTGCACATGCAGAGCCCATGGATATAGAGGCTGGGGCTCCCAGATCTAGCAGGGCAGAAATAAACGCAGCTACATTTGGCATCTCTGCTCATGCTCCGCTGACCCAGAGCGGTGAACATGTTTACAACCGTGCATGAAAAATCTGTCCTCAAACAAAAGAAATCTAAAGGCAAATTTTGTTTTTGTGCTGCCTGACCTTGACCGTGACCAGGTGGCAGAGGAGAGGGGGAGCTACCCGAGCCAGGCGACAGGACCAATTAACCCTTTGGGAGCAAGGGGTTTGACAGCCAGGAGGATGTGACTATAAGGTATCTCGATGCTCTTGCCACTTTCCAGGAAGAGCCAAGATGCAGAATGGGTCCTAGCCTAAGTGCATGGAGACATTACACCTCACTGCATGGTATAATGCTCTACAAAAGCCACCACTTAATATTCAAATGAGACATGTTATCAACACACAGTACTATTTTGTGCACAAAATACAGCGTGAATCGACTGTTTTGTATTTTTCAGTCACCCAATAATCACTGGATCTGACTGGTCTCCACACAGCTGCACTGTCACCAGCAGCATTATTTATACATAAACCCCCAGCCTTCCTCCACGGACAGATTTGCCAGGTAGGTAATTGTTGTTCCCACTGAAGCAGAACTGGCTTGCTTTCAGTGACTTGCATCTGCACTGCTATTATACTGCACTGCTATTATACTGCCTCAGCTAAGATTTTCCAGAACAAAGATCAGAAAGAAACAAATAAATGAGCCTATTATTTTGCATTTTACACCTCATATTTAGAATTCCACCTAATTTAATTTTGGATTCTGCAGTTACAGGAGGGATTGCATACAAGTCTCCTTTTTCCCAGAAAAAAAAATGAAGCAAATAAAATAGTCTTTTCCTGCAGATTAAATCACTCTCCCCGACCTCTCGCCCATCTAATACTGCAGCATTTACAGTTCCCAAACATATCATCTGATTAGTGCATTCATTAAGAGTGTTTGCTACTCCTGGTCATTGACAGATGCAATTTTATCAATTGACACATTCAAGCAAAACTGCCTTTTCCCCCCATCTTTCAGCGGCCTGAATTCAGCAGCGCTGACAGCCCTACGCTGTCTTGCTGCTTGTATCGAGGATGCAGCCACAATTAGGAGGTAAATGCTTCCCCTCTGGCATTTTTCACCGCTTCTCAAACATGCAAGGACCACAGCTTTTAGCCCACGACCTACAGCAAAGAGAATGCAAACGCAGTGGGTAGAGTAAGGAAAACAAGCCCTGTCCTCAACAGAAAAAGGATGTAAGTGGGATGCATTTACTTACATGAAGATTCAGTGCCAAACATGGCTCTCCCAGATGCTGCTATTTCAAAAAGCAAAGAAGAAAAGAGTGGAAGACAGAGGGAGTGTACGAGAGTAGGGATGAGACTGCTACACAGCAGGGGTCATGAAGCCAGACAATGCAGTCCAGGCTATCCAAGCTGCCAGATTCTTCTCTCTCCTCCTCTCCCCTCCTCTGCTCAACACCGCAGACAGCTTTTCCTTGCAACCGCAGTGAAGGTCCTTCTTCAGGAAGCAAAAAGCAGGAGCTTCTGTTTTAAATCCGAGTGATAAGGGCAGGCCAGAGTCCTTTCCGTGATACCGGCAGGCAGGAATAGGTATCAGCCACCAGATACTGCAATCCCCAGCCCCTGCTCGCCGTAAGACAATAGCGGAGCTTATGCACACACGGGATGACGTCAGAACACTGCAAAGACTGACTGCTGCTAACCCAGAGGCTCGGAGGGGGCTCGGACAGAGCACAGCGATTCAGATGGGAACTCCTTTGTCACAAAAAGCAGAAGACAAAGAGCCAGACGTATATTCCCCTCCGTGATGCTAAAGCTCCCACGCGGGGCTGTAATGCTAGCAGGAAAATATCTGCCTTGAATTCACACTCCTTTTCGCAGCTGCACGAGATGCAAAGTGTCTCTGCGCTAACGGAATAAATTTCAGGGACACATATCCTAGAAAATGCCACTTATGGCATTTCCAATAAAGAACAACCACAAATTTCTATCATTAACTCTCTTTATTACTTTTCCTTCAAATAAATATTAAAATTCTGGGCCAATCTACACTTCAAACCTAATTTTCACATCAAAGTGTTAGCCAACTGTCTCATTTACTTACAGTTATTGTCAGAAAACATGCAACAATGCTCTAACCACAATAAATAAGTCACATATCTAAATAAAAATAAAACCACTGAATTCAATGATAAAAAGGCATCGTAGCAACCAAAGAAATATTTTCCTTATTTCTTCTTTATTATTCTAAACCATTTAGATCTAGCGTTTGTCAGCCTCTGCAAGTGCATTTTTAGTGCATTGAATTTCTTTTTTTTCTGACAGTCGGTAACTGAGAAATGTTCAAACATAGAAACAAAGCCCTAAGCTAGCTCCTTCAGTCCTTTCTCACAAGACACTAGGAATTTGCCTGCCTTGTGCTGGTGAGGGCAGCCAAGGCAGTAAGTTGATGGTTAGAAGCCACCAGACATTGGGGGCCATCCACAGGAATGGCTGTCTGGAGGGGGTAAAACAAAGAGCATTTCTGCCAAGTCTCACTAAACACATATGTGCAGTTCCCAAGATGGCACAGAGTGGAAAGTACTGTTGGTGGATGAGGAGAAAGGAGGTAGATGCAGGTCCATTAAGTGAAGCATTTAAAGGAAAACAACCACCCCTCCCACTTCTCAGCTTTTGTGGGTTAACAATTCGCAAACACTCTTGCTGCTCCATGTGCCAAGGGGGTTTGTGCTGTTTGCAAAATATACAATGCCACCATCAGCAGCAGGCTGGAAAAACGAGTATCACGGAAGGCTGGGAGGACCTGCCACCTGAGGATCTCAGTATACTGAAATCATTAGGGAACCAGGGAGTTGATGGCTCAAATGCTGAACAGTCCCTTTGTGTTCTGCACACACCATGAGAATATTTAGGACCACTAGGCTCATGGGAGCATTTACTGTATTTCATCTCTGGAACAAAGCCATGGGAGAGGCCATACCCTTGCAACACACTTTCTAACAGGCAGCTTTTAGTGTCTCCACCGGCAGACATGACACCAGTGAATGCTGACTCAAATCAACCCACAAATGTCCTAAATTAACCAGATGTCCTCAAATCTGTACTTAAGCACTTGAATTAACAGCCTGGCTATTAACAGTCATGAATATTTGCAGTCACGTGCATGCTTAGCACCAGGAAGCCGTGTCCAAATTGGTTTTGACTATAATGACAGTGGCACATATCCTCTGACAAGGACCATAGCTTTGCTGTTCCCAGAGCTAAATTAGTTATTTTGACTATTTTGGAGCGGGTAAAACGTTCTTCTGTCAAAACAGGTTGATAAGAAACTGCAGTGCATCGAGCAAAACAGGTGTTTGGGCTGGGCTTTCCAGCAACTGAGGCAAGTTCACAAAAGAAACGCGTCTATTATGTACCAGTAATCCTGCAAGCATCTTTAAACACAAGTCTCTGGAACAAAAACCCAAGGGCACCCTCCAGTAATGGCTGGAGAATAAGTTCTGCTCTGATGAGCAGATCTGACCTTCCTGCAGCATTGTTTTCCAAGGAAGATGCAAAACCTCTGGGTTTTTCCAAAGACATCCTTGAAGGTGTCATGGAGTACAGGACCTCTGCCAAGTTCTCATTACACTGTCGCACACAGGCAGTTGAAAAGCCCAAACAACTTATGCAGTATCTCTAGAAGGATTTCATAATAATCTATTTCATTACTGTTGGCTTGGCAAGTCAGTACATTGTGCGGACACTGACCCATGATAGGACACTGAAGGACTTTCTCTGATTCATTTACAATGTACCTTCCATACATTTCTCCACAAGCCAGCATATTTAAAGCAGCAATAATATATGCTATGCAAAGCTCTCTGCTTTATATTCACATTTGCCAGAGAAAGGGATGTGCTTCTCAACCATTGCCACTCCTGAAGCAGATTTACTTTATTCCTCAGTTTATCACTGCAGAAAAATAATACACATATTTTACTTGGTTTTGTAAGGATACATGTGTCTAAACTCTAAAGCACAGTTTCAGTTTTAATAATGGAGCTGGATAATGAAATGTTAAATTTTTTATACAAATGTAGATTTCTTCTTTGAAGTAATTTCTCTCTACAAAGACAGTGCAAGCAGAAAATCTGAGCTACCAAGAGAGGTAGATTTGTACACGTGCCTTATGCTGATCTACTAAAGCATAAATCTTTATTCTCTCGTCACTAGAGAAACATTTCATTTTGCACTTAACCTCCTTTTTTCACAGGAGAAACTCTGGGAAGAGGAAATGAGTCCATCCCACCTGTGAGGTTCTCCTGTCCTACTGCACTCAGTAGCTCACCTAGACGGGGGAGGTCTTGGCTGTCTCCCCCCAGGGCAAGGGAACAGGTCCCACACCTTTGAGTCTCTAGAGGGGAAGTACAGGATAATCTCAATAGACCTCAAAGGTGGGGAAGGATTTTTACTAGTTAAACTTGGCTTTACTTTCCAAGTCCCCAGTTCCGTAAATTCTGTAATGCCTGAAAACTGAACTTTTCTTAAGACATTAAAAAATTTAATGCATTTAAGGAGCTATTGGAAACCTCTAAGTAACTGTGCAGTGAGTCCACACCATTCAGCAACCCACAGAATGAATTCATTTTGCCTCTAGTAATGTTAGCTACTTCCCTCCTAAAAACCCACTGAGACCCCCAGCCACTCACACTGTGATGACCTCCAGCTTCTGTAGGTTTTGTCAGTTCTGGCAACAGCTGGCACGCCAATTATTGATCACCGTGGCACCCGCAAAATACTGCAAGGTGTTTTTTCATGCTCTATAGAAAAATGAAGCCAAAGAAAAGCACGCCTTACAGAGCTACAGCTCTTTTGCTTTACACTTTCTCTGGCCTTCTTTTGCTCAACTCTCTGACCCTTAATTATCTTTAATAGACATCTTTGGTGAAAAAGTTAACATCATGACTACACCAGTGTGGTCTAGTGTGGTGTGACAACTTCAGCTTCTCATCTTCCAGGGTAGGTACAGGTAAGGTACAGAGTCCCCAGACCACCAAGACGAACAGCCTGCACTGATGCTGTGACATCAGAGTCCCTGATGCGGAGGTGTTTTCCAATACCTCTGTCAATACATGAAGCCAGTGTGCCAGAAGGTAACTTTGGAGCCATAGCCACAGGGAAATGCAGCAGGGCCAGCTGGGCTAGAGGACAGCCCTAACAATCCCCTCCTGGCCGGAACGCGGGCAGTGGGGCAGGGGTCAAGTGGGGTCTGCCAGCTTGTATTACGCAGCATTCAGAGCCACAGAGAGCCAAGAAAGGCATGTTCCACTGGAGCAAAGTGTCTGAAGTTCTTGATTTGTGGAAATGCCAGCATGTTTCCACCATGAGCTAGGCTGGACAGCAAGGAGCAGCCCAGGGACTGAGGCAGGTGGCTGAGACAAGACCACACCAGGCAGCCAAGACATGGAGGCAAGGGGACTGGCTAGACAGTGAAAAATATCCTTGAACATATGAGCTGTCTGGAACTCCTCAGTGATCTCCTCATAGCCACCCCTTATCAAGGTTTTCCACCCGCATTCCCTATTTGCAACTTGCAGTTCCCTTGCTATGTTTGCACAGAAAGGAAGGAGACTGCTGGCAGAAAAGAAGTCAAGACCTTTGTCCCGTTTAACATAGAAAAAGAATTTTACACCAGACTTACTAATGGGTGTCAGGGATGTTTTCTTATTATTTTATTATTATTTGCTCTTGTGTTGGTTTTTCAAATATTTCTATGCAGTCTATATTGCATTTATGCAACCCCATTTCATGTAAAAATTCTTTTTCTCTAGCATTTTAAGGCAATTAAAGCCTGGAAGAACTAAGATTTTTGAGTAGACATATACATGCATATACACACAACTAACAAGACAGACTGAAGATAAAGTACTTTTTGCTACCAAAAAAAAATCTTTTTATGTGTGTGTTGGTCCTTATATGAGAGATGAAGTTCAAAAGACAGACTGCTTTTTAAAGAATAGATACAATGAACCATAATAGCCAATTATTACATTATTGTAATGCCTTTCAACTTCACTTTTAATAAAAATCTTAGCTTCAGCACAGCTCTGTAGATGATTACCGCAAGCCATTTACCATGGGCATCAAGCAGCAGATGCTCTGCAATTAACAGCGGAAGTTCCGTGTGCTCTGGCTCTCCCAGGCCACCCAACCATCTGGAGCACATCTAATGGACATGAAGCTCCAGCAGTTATGAAATGGTAAAGTATTACAAACAGAAAGCTGTAAGTAAAGAATCCTGCATACAAGAAAGAATATAAGAAAACATTAGCCCAGGTTAAGTACCTAATTCTAGGGTACAACTGAGACTGTAGATCACAGGCAGGTGTTGAGCTCTCTTCAGATGGCTCAGTGTTTGAAGAAACCCCAAATCTTGGGCTTCTGCCTTCTGATAGGAACCAGGAACTTCTGTAGGCAATAGGGCCTGGAGATACTAAGCAATACAGTATCTGTTTCTCCCCTGGTAGCAGCCCCTGAACTCTACTTGCCTATCTGGCATCTAGTAACAGGGAGTAACACAACAGAACAGTATTCCCATTCCCGACAACAGAGGATACAGAACAAACAGTCCATTCTCAACAACTTCCCTTACGATATTCCGTGTGAGACTGGTAAAAAAAGCAGTATGACTTTGTAAGTGGCAGAGTATAACTCACCTTCTGCATAATACTGCCAAAAGATTAGAATGATAATTCACCTCTTTTTGGTTTTGTTGGTTTGGTTTTCAGTTTGGTTCGTTTCCTTTTAAACATAGAACTGTTTACCCACAAGGAGACAGTTACCAATACAGTGTGACATTCTATTCCCTGTGTGCAAATGACATATAAAAAACCAAATGAAATGTGTTATTTTTTCCACAGTATCAAGCCCCATGGCTCAACAGAGCACGCGTAATGGCTCTGTCAAGTTCCGAGAGCATTTTTTGTCCAAATTCATACATGTGTGATGAAATGGGGCCACTGCTGTATCTGAAAAATGTCCCAGCAGAAGACACTACTTCTCAATACAATCCAGGGAGAACTTAGAAACAAAGGAAGCATCCAAATTTGCACTGTTGTTAAATTAAATAAACTTAAATCACCAGCTACTTAAGTGCTGTTTTAAAAGAATAAAATATTAGAAGGATTTTCTATACTGAGGGAAATACTTAAAATATTTTGGGTTTGGTTTGGGTTTTTTTTTGTATCCTAGTATCAGGGTCACTTCCAAGGATCTATGCCACGGGACTGCACATGAGGTACACATGAAGGCCTCAAATGTCACAGTGAACAGAGGTGGACAACATATTAAAAAAACAGATTATAAACAAACTCATTTTTTATGCCACTCCAAGAGATCACAAATTAGGATTAAGGACTACTCATCATAAACCACATGCAAACCGGCATCAGAGGGAACATGTGTGCCCCAGAAAAAAACCACAAATATCCAATTTATCTGTATAAAAATAAGTCAGAGAGACTTAGAGGAGTAGCAAATATTGCCAACACTGCATTACAATCTGCATTAATAATGTCTGATCTAATGCCAAAACTTCACGATTAGCAGAAACTTCACGATTAGCAGAAAGTTTTGACTGTTGAGAGAGGAAGATCAAATTTACATTACTTCTCAGTCCAAGTTAACACACTAAGAACATTCAATCTGACATTACAAATAGCTATGATTTCATCATACATATGGGAAAAATTAAGGATGACTAAGCCTTCAAGGGAATATGTACAGAACAAGGTAGGAAGGTCCCTGCTGGACAGTGAGTGCTGTGTTGAGCAGACTCCCCAGCAGACATAAAAGAATCCATAGCATAACCATAGGAAAAAAATTCAATTTAGAGTTTTATTTTTATTCTCCTAGGTGTGCACTCCTGTGCATAACACTGGATGAGCTGATACACAGTCATAACTATAACACAATTGCAGAGTCAGTGGGGAAACCCAGTGCACTAGAAACTGTTGCACTAGTTCCACTGGACAATGTCATAGTCACTTAAGGATTTCAGTTTTCCCAAGATGCAACATTTTGGTGGTGTCCCAGCCCCTCTTTCCAGGGTTTTCACTCCACTTCCATGCAGTACCATCCCTGCAAACTGAAGATCTAAAATTCCTCTCTCAGAATAAAGATTAACTACAAAAATTAGTAAATGTTTGGATAACTTGATTATCAAAGCTTTTCTCGACAAAGAACAGCTTCTAAGAGTCAATAAAACAGTCACAGCAAGTGGCTTATGTATACAGTTAGGGGAAAATAAGATTGGAAAAGGTGGTGGTATCTGCCACCTCATGACAGAGTACCAGCAGCCTTCTCACCTGGCACCAAGCAAAAAGGAAAACTGCAGAAACTCACAAGTCTAACTCCATGTGGAAACTCATCTAGGATATACAGTAGACTTTTACTAGGAGCTCGTGGCACTTACTGGTCCACAAGGTTCCTCTCACAGCAAACCACTGTGCTGTCAAAGCACAAAGCAGCCTCAGTAACTACAGCTTATGCCTTCTGCCTGGTGATGGTCAAGTGTATGAACACCATGCAGAACTGGGATTCCAGATGGGCAGGACAGTAAGTAGCACTTACAACTTAGTGACAGTTAAATGATCAGACACGAACACTGTTCAAGTTTCTCAGAATCCTCCCTCAGAGCAGACCATACTGCCCAGGGTCAGGGTGCTGATAACCCCCTTCTTGGCTTCCACCTGGAGTGGTGGTACCCTCAGAGCTGCTATATTTCACAGTGTAAGGAGAGAGAGGAGACATTGAGATTGCAGCTCCCAGTCTCCACAACCGTCATCCCAGGAAAGTCCTGATCAGCATGATTAGAGAGCACTGATTTTCTGAATTAGTTCTGTTCTCGGCTCACAAGTTGCCAACTCCAACAGTGCCCATGTCTCTCCACTGACTACAAAGAAAGCACACAAAGTCAGGTTTGAGCAGCTCAATGCAGATGTCTACATACATAGAGAAGAAATGCCTCCTGTGTGTTTGGTAGTTTTAGGGCAAGCACTGGAAAAGGAAAAGGCTATGCTGAGGTCAGGGGCCCCAAATTCCAGGAAGAAAACGTAGATCCCTGCACTCCAAACGTACTTCGAACTGCAGCCTCTGCTATGGGTACAAGTTCCCCCTAAACCGGTCTCAGACTTCAGAACAATTAGGTCATCTAAAGAGCAAGTTTTCAGCTCAGAGAGACAACTTTTTGCCTCCCTACAGCTGCAGAGATCTGCATTACACCAATGATTTTCTGATACTTTGAACCACTGTGACATTTCTCTGCCTTCAATGCCATGAAAGATTCAAGGGCTTGTGTTCAATACTAGGTGGCAGACAGACTTTATCAACTCCATCAGCCCAGGTAGGAAGGTCATGCCAAATACAGTGTTTGCACATACACAAAGTCAATAAAATCAGCAGACATCACTTCACAAAAGAAAGTCTCCTTGCCATCAGAGACGTGCCTTCTCCTAAGAGATTTAAGCGTGGACACGCATTCCTTTCTTCAAGTAGAAGGCTTTGTGGCCCTTCCAATACACCTGATTCGTTTACTTAACACCACCTAATCAGTTGTCAAACCAGGCCGAAGAGCTTCACCTTGCAGCAGAGCAGATGCATACAGCTCTGCTCAGTCTGCAAGGCCGGCAGATTTTAGATGGCCACCAGCTCTGCTTAGCGCTGTTTGCTGTCAGTGTTATTTACCCACTCGAGCCTCCGGCCCTGTTTACACTATGGGCAAGTACTGTTTTATACCACTTATCCTTCGCAGAAGATAGTCTGGTGGTTGGCCAAAACACAACCTCAAGCACAAAGATCAACTCGCCTCCTGCGGGCACCCCAAGGGCAGAGGCTCACGGATCCCTTAAACGTCAGTCAAACAGCATCAGAATTACATCTTGTGCAAATTTTTTTAAATTAAAATTCTCAAGAAAATGTATTTTGAAATCAATGACACAGACTGTTGTGTCTTCCTTCAGCTCACATCAAACATCACTGGAAACTGCGCACTGGATGAATGTGGTCCACCATGGCACCTTCTCCAAAGCTGACCTTCACATCTCCTCCCAGAAAACTGGTACAGACTTACAGGCTTCATTACTTTTGTTGCTGTGTGTTTGACTGAAATTGGTACAACACCTTACAGGTAGGCAAAAGCAAAGGGTTACATACTTAAATAAGAAAAGGCTGTGTATTATCAAGTGTCCAACTATGAACATACAGTCTCCTCTGGCATGCAGTCTCAGGTCCTAAGAAAAGACCTCAGTGGAAAGTCCTACCATGTCTTAACCACGTGCTCAATATGCCCCTTATTCCAGCTAAATTTCTCCTGTCTGTGCAGAGAATTAAGACTCTTATGGGACATTCCTTTTGTCGTATGGATACCAGTGCAATTATTTTTACAGAGTATGTTCTATTAAAAAAAAAGTTCACTCAGGTCTACTTTAGCCCTGCATTACAGATGCAAATGAAAGCAACACATATTGTGAATTTGTATTTCACCAGTAAACTAACCCATCACTGATTTTTCATTATCCTTTACTAGTTTGAATTAACATCCATTTAAATGTTACATTTAATTTAATGTACTTAACTTGCATTTCACTTAAAGAAATGCCAATCTTATAGTTTCAGTTAAATGGGGCAGATTTTCCGTTGAATTTTTCATATCATCACATAGTTCAAAAGCACAAGGGACTATGACAACTCAGGAGATTAAGTCTCCAGCACTTTCAAAAACTTTTCCCCTTGTTCCAGGGTGGGGGTACTGTGTGCTTCCCAGAACAGTTCCCTGTTGCCAGCAGCGTCTGCCTGTGCCAGCTGTCTCCTGGAGCAGTTCCCCACTGCCAGCCATGCTGAAAAGACAGGGAATTTCCTTTTGGGGAGCTGCCGCGACACTTGCTGCCACGTGGCTCACAATCATCCAGTCCTGGTGCTGCTCCAGTTCCATCATTGTCGAGTGGATTTTCTCCATCCATGCTGCTGTCTCGGTGGCACAGGACTTTTTTCTTTGAATGAAATGCTCTTCCACGTTTTTCTCATTTTAACCAAGGGGGAGAGGGGTGGCTAGGCGACATTTTTTCTGCTATTTATTGTTTTTGTTTTGTTCTCCATTTTTTTTTAGTAAAAGTGTTATCTTTTTTTCCTCCTTCATTCAGACTCCTCGTAACTTCAAAATTTGTCAATATTTGGGGAAGGGAAATAAACAAAAGAGAAATGGGGTTTTACCTCATTAGAGGTCCCACCTCCTGAACATACCGTCATTAAATCAAGACAGCCGAAAACTTTTATTTTGCTCTGATATAACATTAATGAGTTAAAAAACCTCCTTGTTGAAATGTCCCTTATGTGTTCTTTGGTAAAGGCCTGCCCTGGCACAGGCAGTGGGCAGACACACACTGCATGCTCACTGTGGTAGCCAGAAGGGAACTGGAATATCTTACTGCAATAGCCACAGTCACAGTTCAGTTTTGCTGCAAAGCACAGCAGATTGACGTGCACTAAGCTACAGAGTCAGATGTCTCCAGTGCAGGAGCTTTCTGAAGGGGTAATTTCATGGCTAGCAAGCTGCATTTTAAGTTCTTATTTTCTTTAAAACCTGTCTTTTAATTTTTTCTTGGTTCATATTGTTATTAATATTTAAAACAAAGTGCTTCACTAGTTTGTAAGAGACAAGGACTAGTATGCTTTCAGCAGTAAACACAAAGCAAAACCAGATCAAATAAAAGCCTACAGGGCCAGGTGACAGATAGTGTGGACAGCTCCCTTGTGAAAAGCCATAGAGAAGAGATAAATCACCCTCTAAGGATAATCCAAACAAAGCAATACAGTCATACCCACAGATCTCTACTCAAGCCAAAATCTAAGTTGGACAAAATGGGTACAGCAAGGTGGCTACTTGTTCTACCTATCCAGCTACAGCCACGCTCAGGTCCCAGCCCTGCCTTTGTCTGCTCCACGCTTCCTAATCCAGAGCTCTGTGGCACCAGTGTCTGTCCTTCCCCTCAGGGAGCATCCAGCTGTTCCCAACACACAGCAAATTCTCTTCTCTTCCCAAGCCCACAGAAAAATCTTCTCCCTTCTCTTCTTCTCTGATCCATATCCTCTGCTTTACGCCTCTTCAAAACCGTCACCCAGAAGCACAGGTTGCAAGGGTGTCCAAGTCGCTGTCCAATCAGGTTGCTCACAGTTACATTCACCTGGGTTTTGAATGTCTCCAAGGATGGGGAGCCTCTCTGGATAACTTGCTCTGGGGTCTGAACACCTTCTGAATAAAGCATTTTCTCACATTTTGAAAAATTTCTTGTGTCTGAACATCTGTGTGTTGCCTCTTGTCCTACCACTGGGCCCCACTGGGAATCCAATCTATGTAACCAGGACCACTTCAAAGACTGCAGTCCCTCCTGGCCCAGAATGAACCACTCCTTTCAATCTCCTGATTAAAATACCCTTCCTGCTCAACTGGAGATCCCTTGGATGAAAACAAGGATGTAATAATGTGCACAATTTATTCAAATAATGGTACTTAAAGCAGATGGACATGTAATTTTACTCTTTTTGCCTTCCTTTTTCCTAAAATCTTAATATCGCGTTTTTTGCATGTCTTTGGAATTAACCTCAGATTGAAACTCAGCCTTAAGAGCTGAATATTTTTCAGGCTTCTGTAATTTGTCCAAGATTATTCATGTAAGAAAAGTATTCTGTCCATCACCACATTTGAGGCAAAAAGACATATAATAAAGTCAGCAAGTTTTAAGGAGTGGGAAGCTTGGATCTAAAAGCACAACATTGTGCCTTCTCTGAAACCAGAACTACTGAAGCATAAACATACATCTCTGTAAGGCACATTTTGTAGTGAAAATTTTAACCAACAATCCTCAACTTTTGCCAAATTAAGACCCCAATAATGCTTAGACTGATCTAGGTTTAAGAGTGCATAATAAATAGATTTTAATCCATTGATAAGTACTAGAAAAAAGCCACAGAAAGCATGTCTTCACTTTCCCCCTTCTAGCATTTTTTTAAAAAATAGAAATTGTAACAGTGACAGGACCCTTTTGCCAACCTTACAGTACAGAAGTAACTCTTTCAACTGCGCTCTAAGGAAAAGAAATATGCAGTGATGACATGACTAAATATTTCCATGTCATCAACCCCAGTGAAAGAGATTGTGTTAGAGAGTTCTGAAGTTCCTGCAGATAAAAGAAGACCATTAGACACTTTGATTTCCAAAATCAATAATGTTCCATAATGTGCTTTGGGGTATTGCACAGTAAACAGTATAGGCAGAACCAAATAATACTTTATATTTTTTAAATTACAATATTTTTTATTGCTTCTTGAAAATAATCAGACAACTGTTTAAATTACTTTTTGGTCTTTGTTATGGAACAACTGAAAGAGTGTTTCTGAATTTCCTTGATTTAAGACATCACTGACCTCAGAGAAACTATGATCTTAATCACACCTCTGGTTTTTTCTTCCAATTGACAAATGAATTAATACACGGTTGGCAAGAAAAAAAAATTTCATCCTCTTAAGATGCATCATCTTAGCTGAGGGTAAATATTAAAAACTCGGTTGTTTAATTTTTTTTTCATAATCAGATAAATCCATACTTTTGCTGACAATACTGTGGCATCATTTTGTTGCTTCTGCAGCAGCCAGCTATGGATTTCTGTATTTCTTGACATAAAAAATTCACTAAACCATGCCTTTAGAAGCTCTACAGAGCCGTTTTATGATCCACTTCAGTTGCATGCAGTTGTGGCACTGCTACCCTGCTTTCAGCAGCCACGTGCTCGCTGAACCAGCCGTGTTAGCCTAAGCTCCTTAAACTCATCTTTTGTATTCGCTCTCCTGAGTGGCACGTGGGGAACCAGGTCTGGGAATGGACTTGGCTGAGCAGAACATGCGGAAGAGCATGTAGCAAGATCAGCTGCCCACACACAGCAAGCTGCCACCACTGACCCATGCCTACCTCTGCCACCTGATCTGTGGGATCAGAGGGTTCTCACTACCTGGGATGTTACTACTGCAGCAAATGTTGTGGTCATGAACAAGCTCACCAAAAATACAGCCTTAGGTCACCTTTGTACCCCTACATACCAGACCAACAGATACAAAATACTGTTCTCCAAACAGGCAGAATCCAGCCTTTGGATAAAACAGTCTTTAGACACCCAAGAGACTGCATGTATAAGCTATTCTTTTAAAGACAGTAAAGTTCTTACGGGAAACATAAACCATCCTTTTTCATTCCAATGATGGTTGAAGTTATTTCTGAAAAAGGTTTGGAAAAAAAGTTATAAATTTCTCTTGATTTAAAGGTGCTGCTTAAATGGAAACCAAGCACTGCACCTCAAATAACAACTGGTGGTCTCAAGGTACAAAGGTAGTTCAGAAAAATGAAGCACTGTCCCACAAAGATGGATCTGCAAATTCCACTGCTGAGGGAGAGCTCACCAGGAATCTTTCATACATTCTAACTCTTTTGTCCTTTTATTTGTTTATTTGTCACATAGAGTTTACTGTCTTCAAGCTGCCAGCAGGACCTTAGGAAGGCTTCTGAGCTTTCAAAGTCTCACCTAATTGCTCCTACACTCAAAGAAAAAACATTCTCTTCCCACTTCTATCCCACAACTTCCAAGCCCTCTTTCTACAACCAGAACAACTGATTAGTAAGCGCTGACAGCAGAGCGCAGTGAGCCACCCAGCACCTCCCCCACCTCCAGACCCTTCCCTGAAGGAACAGCTTCCCAAGAGTTCCAGCTCAGCTTTCCATTTAATAGCTTCAAAACCTGCTAGGAGCTGGGTTGTCAAATTTCAAATCTGTGCTCTCTACACAGTACTCAGATGGGTTTCTGCAGTGGTAAACATTAGCTCTCCCATGTGGCATGCTCTTTACACAGACATGACTGAAGCTTTACAGAAGTCTTCTTCCCTGTGCTCCTCTTCCTCACTTCCAGTCCAAACACAGCATTCTTCTGACTGAGACAAGGAACTGAGACGTGAGGAACAGGGAACAAGTGCTCACCCTGCCGGGGTCCAGAGATCCCCATCAGCCACAAATCACTCACTCTACCCCCAAAAAACGGCTTACATCATTGCATGCCTTGGAGACTACCTCCACCATCCTGGAGTTTTTTCAAATCCCTGATTTTGCTTTGACAGGGAGCTAAACCAGATATCCATAAGTTGTTCTTATCAACATCCACCTTCACAGGACCCACCAGACACAAAAGTCTTGTCTGAGAAACAACAGGCTAATGTGTAAAAGACTGTCTAGTGCCATTACAGCAGTGTAATAGAGAGCCCTTCCCAGCAGGCAGTGAAGAACCCAAATTACACATCACTGGATTGCTGTGTGGCAGCAAACCACACAATGGACTGGGGAAATTTCCCAGGTCAGCCAAGGTTTTAGCTGCTACAGGAATGTACTTGAATTTGCAACACCATTTTATCTAAAATCTTCATGAAACTGCAATGGAGAGCTGTGCTTCAGGGACCAGGCTCTGCTGAAAAGTCAGAGACCTGGCAATCAAAATGCACTGCAGAGAAAAGACAGAGTCATGGCAGACTGAGGTGTGAGCACAAGAGAAGAATGTCAAGAGATGGGAGAAGGTTAATGGAATAATATGGCAGGGAGCATCAGTCTTCCCTCTGTGCGCAGACACAGCTGCCTGAGCCTCACCCTGTGACCAAAGAGAGCATCAACAACAAATCTCCTCTCAGCCAGCGTGCCTCTGAAAGGAATTTTCCCACAGCAAAGATCACATTCATTGGTCTGTGTCAGGAACTATATTGCATTGTAACATCCCTGGAATTCCAGCAGACAGAACAAACATGCAATCTGAGCCATGAACAAATTCCCAGCTAAAGTGATTAGAAGCAATGCTCCTTTGGCTGCACTGCAGCATGGCAGATTTTGTATGTGCTGACCACATGGCCAAGCACAGTGACATGAACTCAAATGAAGAACAGAGACTGTATCTTAATAAACCTGAAAAAGGATAGAAACCCCCAAGCATTAGATAAAATGGTTTGAACCTTATGGATGTATATGACCAAAAGAAAGGGAAAAAAATAAAGAAGAAAAAAAAGAAACAGAAACACTTTAGAATTTGAAGTGTTTTCTTTACCTTTACAATCTCACAGATTTGTCCATGGAAGGGGAACATGGTGATGGCTATGTAGACAACACTGCAAACATCACTGTTTTTTGAAATAATAAACTAGTATTTCCAAATATTGTTTCAGGGTTTGGGTTTTTTTAAGTTTCCCTAACATGTGGCTAAGCTTATGTCTTTTTAAGAACGAGACTTTTTGTTTTATCTGTAATGGTCACTGTTACTTTTCTTCCTATATATTTTTCAACTAATATTTCTCAGAATTTGTATGAGAACAGGATTTCACAGCCACTCTGGTTTTCTTTTTTTTGATCTGGGACCACTCTGTACTTTCTCACAATCTTTACAGCAGGAAAGCTGTAGCCTGCACAGAGAGGAAAGCATAAATTACACTGTGACAGGTTTATAAGACTAATTCTAATAAATATCTCTCAGTAGCCTCCTATTCACTGTCTCCCCAGAAGAGCAAGAAGGGATTTTTCTGCTGGCAGCATTTTCAACTGCATCAATGTATTTCATGGAAGTGCATAAATTTCAACAACACTTTGCCAGGAAAGCCCGGAGAAGCTTGCATACCATGAGGCACAAGGATGACCTCGTAGAACCCACTGGTAGGGCATTAGCTTGGGCCAAGACACACCAGAGATTTGATCCTATTTCATGACCAGGTGCATTCAATCTACCTTTTTTCACCTCAGATCACTGTGAGGCAGGCTTTGATCAAAGCTGCTTCCCCCACAAGACCCTGCCCTGGCCAATTCACCTGACCAGGAGCCAGGCAAGGCAGAGATCAGAGATGTGAAGCAGGTTCCCATGTCCCAGGATGCAGCCACCAGCACCCACAAACCAGCCCAGCCTGACCCACTTCCCAAACCTAGAGTTTTCTTGCGTTGTTCCATGCTGTTTTGTTTGGGTATTCAGGAATTCCAAGAACTCAGCATAAAGATCTTTTCATTTCAGTGGGACCTTTATACATCCTTTATTTCATTCTATCTACTGCCACTGGATTTTTATTGAGGAAAAAAAAGGTATCACAGAGAGACAGAAATTACACTTTGGAAAGGAGCAATGTCAAGTGCTATCAAAACCAGCTATGCCACATGCTCTGCATGTGGTAGATGTATTTTTCTCTCAGTCATCCTTTCGTGATTAATTGTCCTGTTCTTATTGTTTCAAGAAAAGATTTCATGCCTTACCTGCATGTATTTATTTTAATATTGATTCAGCTGTGTCATTGACACACTTAGAAACTCACGTGCATTTTTCAAAAGTTAATTAGGAACCACTTATTCAAGTACCACTGGCTTTTCTAGAAAGTCGTATCACTTCTAAAAATAGGATTTAGATGCACGGTGATATGGAAGGAAATTGAGGACATTTTCATTTTGGAGACATTACCCAGTCCAACAGCTTACCTGTACCACTGATCCATACCCACATCGCTTGTTGCCAAAGTCTTTTATTATGAATGCTGCAGTGACCAGAGGGGTCTGTGTGTTCATGGCTGTTTAAATCACACAAACCATGAAAGTCTGGGATTAAAACCAGAGGTTTAAGGATGATGTCCAAAGGCTAGAAGCACTGAGTACTAAAGCATCTTCTGCAACACTTGCAAGAGGTTCTTCCTGTGTTACACTTGACATAGAACGTATCAAATTATGGCTTTCTACTCTCAGACTAACTCCATTCTCTGTATCACAACCTCAGAACACAACTAAGACTCAAAAGAGTAACATTAAAAAAAAAGTTAAAAGTTGAATTAATCTGGTGATGGAGTTCTTGACACTTTATCTGTCAACTCTCCTTTTCTCCTCATATTGAGTTCTGCTGACTTGCAGAAATACTGAGAAAGTCTTTTAAGCTTTTCCCTCATGCAAGACATGCAGCTGGACTTCTACTTTGGTCTCCATGAAATGCCTTTACCCAATCCCTCTGCACTTTTCCTTTTCAGCACAACCACAGAGTATCTAACCCCACCCCCACTTTTTGTTGTGAAACTGTAACATGCCCAACATTTTTTCTCCAGTAGACAATTTATTTTTAAATCCATGGCTAAGAATGCAGCATAATATATTTTAAAACAAATGTCCTTAGTCATCATTTCCATAATATTTCAGCCCCTTCACTGGAAATATTATTCAGAACAGCAACAGAATAAAAATTAACAGTTTTACTATTAGCAAGTGTCCCCATCTCTTCATTTCAGATCTCAGCAGTAATAAAAAACTGCTGTAATAAAAGCTTGAATAAAGACTGACTATTTGGAGATCTGTCAGGAAGGCTGACACCGCATTTCAGTGGCACATAGTTGGATAGCTACTGAAATGAATGCTTAAAATACTCTGTGTTAGGAGCATGACAGACCTTCTTGATCTTCAAATAAGTAAAGTTTAATATTTTGTAGGAGATAATATAGGTCTAAAACTAAACTGCCTTCCTGAAACAAATTCTCATTCATGCCTGTTCTCCTAAGGAAGGTTTTTTTATTGCAGATGAGGAGAGAGAAGGTCTCCTGTATATTCATTCCCTGTTACTTCTTAAAAGCACATGATAAATGCACAGAAGGTGAAGTTAAATGCCTGGTACTTCTAACAAACTAGTTTGTTCTCCTTCTTTTTCCACATATCATTGCTAAATAAAGGTGTGGTTTGTGTCAGTGGTGAGGGAGAAAAGATGTCAGGTCTGAAGGATCAGGTTAAAGTTTTAAGGTTTTGCAAATTACACTTTTATAGATGCCAAGACCATGCATCTATATCACGAGTCTGGGCCAGCAATTTTGGTCATCACCAGGAAATATTCCTTGGTTCCCTGGCTACTGAATTACACTTTGGTACAAAAGTGCACCTCCCATATAATATAAAAGCAGATGAATCTCTCCACTACACTTAAGGATCATGTAGGTAATGAGATACTGCATTGACTAAATGTATCTTCCTGTGTGCAGATGGGGGAAAAATAAATTTCCATTAAATTGCTACATTTCTTCTTTCCTTTAGTTGAATTATTCCTTTGGCTTTACTTACCGTCATGATTTTTTATTTTTAGGTTACTTCTACTAAAACAAGTAGGTATAGGCTGTATATGAAATAATGTAAGTTATGTTCCTATTTTTCCTACAAAATTATTCCTAAACACACACAACTTAAGCAGAAACCACAAATTCATGATCAAGCAGAAGACATTTGATTCATGCTGCCACAGACTTTTAGCTGTAGAAGCCAGTGAGAAATCAGCTATTGACACCACTATGAGCAGGTCAGACAATTCAGACAAAAATGCAACAGGGTAATGTCACCTTGGAATTAAAAGAACTAAGTGGTAATCAAACATAAAATGGTGTAACCTGTATTTTTTTCTCTCAACTCCATTAAAGGTTAAAGGCAGTTATAAATATACTGTTTTCTAAAATGTGCTTATCAAAGGCAACATGGATAGAATTATAGAGCATGTCTCATGTTCAAAAGCTATAGCATTTGTTGTCCCTCCAGCACTGTGGTTTCCTGAGTGTAAAGAACATGATTAGAGAATACAGTGCATCTGAAACTATTTGCAGAAAACAGTTTTTGTGCCTTTGTGTAGACCTCACACATCCAGAAACCAGACCCTGCTTGAGTACCTGCTGAGGGGAGGACATTCATCTCCATGGCCATGGAGCTCCCAAGGATACCTATGTTCCCCAGAAGTAACAAAAGGACATTAAATAAGAAAATGACTCCACCTCTACAGCTACTTCTGCAATTAGACTCTCTCAGAAAACCTGTTTGTGATCACTGATGAACAGGCTCTCTCACCTCATATTGCTGGTAGAGTCCAGTGGTCTGATAAAACCCAGCCCCTTGGAGGCCTGGATATTTAAGGCACCCTGGAGAGGGGTATGGATGTGCCACTTGTACCTACATGGGACAATCTATCCAAAGAAACTGGCTAAACAAAACAATGTTTCTACTAAAAAATGCCTCACCTTGAAAAACAGCATAAATCCAACACACCCTACAGCTTGGACCTCATCCCATCCTAGAGCCCCAGGTTTACCCTAAACCCCAAATCCCAAGGTCCATCTTGCCTCTTGTGATTTTGTCTACTAGGGTAAAAGGCCTTTATGGGATCTCCTATTTCTCTTGCTGTTCATACAGTTCATAGAGCAGAAATCCATCTTGACTCGTAAGTGTGGTTGGTTTCCATCTAACTGGACAAGGACACTTTATAAAGTCAAGGATCTTGCTGGTAGAAAAAAAGTGCTGCCCTGCTGTGCCAGAAAATCTCCTCTGGCCCTGGCTGTCCATGAAGTATCATATCTCTGCTGAGATAGAAACGTGAACCAGAACACAGTTTCAACTATCAATGGTTTTCATACATCAGATGGAATTCCTAACTTCTTATGAGGATGTATCACACATGGTTACAAACACACCTAAAAGCGCTGAGATTCTCACTTACTAGTAAATAACAAAAAACTTACAGTGATTCCTTACATTTCTGTTTCTGTCTAATGCTGAAGATGAAAAACTGTTAACAAACCAACAACTGAAAGAAGACAAACCTTAAAATGTTAACCTAAAATAGAGCCCTATGTACTAATTTGAGATAGAGAAGCAGTATTTTTCAAACTGTTTGGAAATCTCTTCCAAGATTATGGACTCTTCCAAGTCCATAAAAGAAGTAGAGAAGTAGCAAGTAGTGCATAATTCTTTTATTACTTTAGAGAAAATTACTAACAGAAAAATTCACCAAATGTCTACATCACACAAATTAGTAAAAACCACAACACACAGTTAAGATCTTATTATGGGTGAAACATTCCTGTGTATGACTTTACAAGATTGAAATTTTAACATCCACAATTATTTATAATTTCTGAAACTGTAAAACAGTTTGTTACCTTGTTGTAAAGATTTTCCAAAGAGTCCATTACCTTGCCAGGGGCAGGGACGCCTTCCACTGTTGCTCAAAGCCCCATCCAACCTGGCCTTGAACAGTTGCAGGGATAGGGCATCCACAGCTTCTCTGGGCAGCCTGTTCCAGTGCCTCACCACACTCAATGAAAATGTCTTCCTTATACTCAATCTAAGTTTACCATCTTTCAATTTAAAATCCCTGCCCCTCGTCCTGTCGCTACAGGCCCTGGCAAAAAGTCTGTCCCCATCTTTCTTAGAAGCCCCCTTTAAAAGGTTTCCCTGGAGCCTTCTCTTCTCCAAGTGGATCAACCCCAGCACTCTCAGCCCTTCCTCACAGGAGAGGCGTTCTGGCCACAGAATGGGAAACCAGAAGTGACACCCCAGTACATCGTGTTTACTGGTCAGACACTGGAAGAGTTTCATTTCCATCTCACAGGTGTTAAGTCTCATGTAACATGCACACAAAGAGAGGTGCCACACGGCACACAGAGGAGAGCAAACCGTGAGTCTCTCGGGAGGACAAAGATATGCCCCAGAGCCTCAGGGCACCATTTTTTCTCATATTCAGCTACATCAGTAACTGGAACTCAATGACCTTCCTGTCTGGCACATCCTATCACCCAAATCCATAAATCTTGACAAAACTACGTAAAAAGAAGCAAGATTCTCAAGCGGTATAAAAAAACTGCACAGACAGTCAGTTTAGTCCATGGAAGTAAATGGATTCATGACAGCTACAGAGGCAGTGACCAGATTTAGGTTTTTTGCCTGGTAAGCTCTCCTTCTCCTTAGTTCAACTAACCACCTTGCTACTTCATCACACTTTGCAGCCTTTGCCTAGCAGTTTGAACAGGGAAGACACTCAATTCTTCAGACTTTGCTTTCCATGACTTGAAATCATAGAGTATCTTGAGTTGGAAGGTATCCAAAAGGATCATCAAATTCCTGAAATTGTCATTGCAACAACCCATGGTTATCCTCAAGTGTCTGCCAGCTTGGCCTTGCTGCCCAAGTGAAAGTGATGCTGGGTTACCTCTTCTCTTTGTCCCAGAGGATGCCAACACCTATTCACATCCAGCTTTCGGTGCTTCCCAGATTGCCCAAGTTGCTCCAGACAGAAGGGCTTTCCACCTTCCACCACCCACAGACCCTCAGAAGAACCTCCAATGCATGACAAACTCAATCTGACAGGATTTTTAGTATATAATGTTTTCCATTATCAAGAAGAGCTATAGAATTAAAGTTTCTGGCCAGTCAATGGCCTTCTGTTTCCATTTATGGTTAAGAATGCAAAAACTTGATGGTAATTTCTTTCCCAAACTCTCTCCAGCCTGTTCCAATTCTGGGACATAATTCAGTCTAGTCAAAAATATTTTAAACAATGTGGTTTATTTATAATTGGAAAAGGCATCTTAGTAATCATCAAAATTACTAGAAGTTACTATATTTAAAACACAACGACTGCATTTTCTTTTCTCCCCACACAGAGCAAAAGACTGAGCACAAAATCTGAGCAGTGCTGTACACAGCACAACAGAACCTACTCCCTCCATGAACAGCTGCAGGCAGAGCCAGAAAAAAACCAACCTTTTCAGGTTTCCCTAACCAGCCAAACAAATGCAATATTAGGGATGGCAAAGAATATTAAATAAATAATCTATTTTATGTATCATAGTCCACCTATACCTTATAAGTACTACAACCTATCAAAAAAAAATTACTGTGGAGGAAGATGTAGCAGTGGTAATACAAATTGTAAGATTAAAAAACTCAGTATTGCTTAGATCACATAAGAGTTAAAGGAGAAGGGATATTGTAAATTTATGTAGAATAAAAAACCAGAATTGCAAAGAAGTAGTCATTCAATATATGAGACAAACTGAGAACTGTACAAGAAGACAGGCTTTCACTAAATGTAATTTGCTTGCAGCAGTCAGTATGAAAAGATGAAGTCAAAAACTATCAAAACTCAAAACTGGAATTACAGTAAGACTATCCGTAACAGTATAAAAAGGCAAGCCAAGTAGCAAACTCACATGTGAAAGTAAACTAGAGATGAAGGAAGGGCAGATCACAGCTGTCACCTGTTTATTAAAAGTTATTTTCCATTGTCTGCTGAATCTGTATCTGGTATTACCAATTCTCAAGAAAAAAATACACCACCCCAAAAAAAAAAATCTGTCCCCAAGTCCCCCAAACCAACATTAGAAATGATCTGAGTGACTCCACCAGAGGTTTCTATGTTCTGTATAGTTTCTGGAGCACAGTCTGTCTGTACACACAAACCCCTCTACTCTGCTCAAAAATACCAAAACCACATTAAACCCCTTGTTTTACAGTGTGGTGGTTTGACCCTGGTTGGATGCCAGGCACCCACCAAAGCCACTCTATCAATCCTCTCCACAAATGGACAGTGAAGAGAACATAAGGAAAAGTTCACAAGTTAATAAAAGGACTGGAAGAGATCGCTCACCAACTACCATCATGGGCAAAACGGACTCAACTTGGGGATACTAATTGAATTTATTACTGATAAAATGAGAGCAGGATAATGAGAAATAAAGTAAATCTTAAAACACCTTCCCTCTACCCGTCCCTCCTTCCCGGGCTTTACCTCCTCCTCCCGCAGCGGTTCTGGGAGATGGGGAATGGGGGTTACGGTGTTTCTGCCACTACTTAGAGAAAGGAGCTGGCTGGCCTTCGCTCTACTGGACATGGGGGAAGCTTCTACCAGCTTCTCACAGAAGCCACCCCTGTACACCCCCCACTACCAAAACCTGGCCACACTTACCCAATATGTGGGATAATAGGAATGTCCTAATAACAGGAAACTGCTGGATGATTTCCAGGCTAAACTGAAGAAGCTTTCAACAACTGTTGTTAGAGTAATAATGTCAAGATTTTGCCTCTACTAAGATTTTACAGCACTACTGCAAATGAGTGTCAATTATTCTGCACGAGAATCAAAGAGAGAAAAGTCACTATTTTGGTGACACTGCTTCTTGATAATCTGGATGCCAGACTCCAGCTCACTAAGCATTGTTGCCTACTCTCTAAGCATTATTGCCCACTCTCTGATACAACACACTGAACTCCTATCTGACGACTGGAACGAAACTTCCACAGCAATTAAACCCCATCCTTCATGCCTATTTATTTTCAATCAAATTACCTTCCCCAGGAAAGCAGACAGCCTGGTTCCCAGCACGAAGGGAGGAAATTAAAATAAATGCTTGCAAATATGCAACGCCTTTTATGTTTTCTGTGATGGCTCCTTGAGGGTTTCACAGAGGATGCTAGTGTGGAAACGAAAGCTGCTATGTTCTCACTCTGCCCACACAGCCAGATGTAAAAATTTTTTTACCTAAATTTGGTTTTAACACTGTCAACAGAAAGTCACACATGAATTTTGAATTCTTTCTAATCATTGCCTGTGTTCCTCCATGTATCAGAAATTCGGGAAGGGGCTGTGGTGACAAGGTTTAAGCAAGAAAAAAGTCAATTGGAGGAAGAGTGTGTGAGAAAGTTATCACTCAAGATTTGGAAAGCAAATGAGAACCTGAAACTTAACCGATGTTGGATAACACTTGAGAAATTATCAATAAATCAGGCATTTTCCTTTTCCCTTATATATTAAGAATTTTGTTTAATAAAAAATACACAGTAAGCCCTGCTCGTATCTCACATTCACTTCTTCTCAGTTTTAGATGTTACAATACAATACAATCACCTTTAGATGTTACAAAAGTATTTCCACAGGAAACTACTTCACATGCAAACTTCTTTTAATTCTCCTGACCTTGCCATTTTTATTCAGCATTAGAAGATGTTGTAGCTAAGGAAGGGCCAAGGGCTTGTCTACCAAGGCAGATACTCTTTAAAAGTCACTGCTCTTCCAATTATTTTATACCATGTTAAGTGCAAGAGGGGACAAGGCTGAAATATATATTATGATACAGAGATGTATGAGATAACTCACTGGAACAGAACACCTATCCCTATGCCCTTGATATTCAATGTGAATTGCTGGTGACCATACGTATCTGTTTTCTTGTATTCTGCCTTTGAAATCTCTCTGAAGTTAAGGTGCTGCCTTCGTAGACATTACCAAATATTTTTGTTCCATTTACGAATATCTGTCATAAAAGCACATCACCGCTGAGACTGGTCTCACTAAGACACTTTATGGACAAAAACTTTAAGTACTTAAATTGCTTCTACCTGGTATGCCTCATTATAATTCTCTTTAGCTTAAGTTATCATTCATTTACAACAACACACACACTCAGAAAATCAATTTAATAAGCTTGGAATAGGTGGGGAGCTGGCATCACAAACCACTGAGACTTGTTGAGTGCTTAGCAACCTACTATAACCATATCTTCAATGCTGTTTTTCATCTTTTATCACTTACGTTTATCTTTGGTCTGTCTGAATAGATCACATAAAGGTGGGAGCCAGTATTTAATACACAGCCATATAAAGACTAGACATCTGAGCCCCAATCTAGTTGAAACTCCCCAAGTAAACTCATGGACAAAATCCCAATGAAGCAAACATGCACTATTCCAGAGGCTCCTGATGCTGTAGAGTCTGTTTGAACTGTCTGAGCATCTTCAAACACCTACATTTTAAATGATGTTATTGTGCACACACACAGTATCAATGGCAGTCCAGAGAAAGAATAAAAATAAGCTGGAGAATAGACTGAATGAGCAGAACTAGAGCACGATTGATTTGACTTATAAAAGAACAATTTATAAAAGAACAACCTGATATATGATTTTTTTTAACAAAGTAGACATAAACATCAAAAGAAAGCAGTGACATCTTTCCTGAAAAATCTGTGATAAAAGATGTCAAATGCTAAAAATGAGCAATATACATATTCTTTTTTAATAAACATTATATTGAAACAAAAGGGGCATTTTTTAAGACTTTTATCAGTGTCTATATTACAGATGCCTGAATGCATCAGCTGAACTGGGCTGGGAGGATATAGAATATAACCAACAGCTTTTATTTGTTTGTACACATACAAAACCAACAACAAAAATATGTCTAAACGTATACACAAATGCTCAGACAGGTTATACATGAGATCTAATAACAGCTAGGCAGGAGATGAACCCTCAGGAAATGAAGTTAATTTTGCTATTTGTACAGAATAAATCATTCAGAGTCAGACACACATTAAACCACAACAACTAGCATGAGTTTTCCAGAGCCTTAGAAGTTACTTTAAGTCTGTAAAAACACCCTGTGGCCTTAACAGTTGAGGCAGTGGGTTGAGTAAGGGCAGGCAGGCTGGTACCAGTCACTCCTCAGCACCTCCACGTAAATTGTCTTCACTGTCTTAAAGCCCAGAGTCTGCAGGAGCCTGGGCACACAGACACAGCACCCATCACCATAACGCTTTCAAACTTGCTGTTTAATTTATGTTGTGATAATTGCTTCAGGAAGACAAATATGAGACACCTTTAGGCCACAATCAGTCCTCTAGTCCTGCATTTTTTATCCTACCTAAAATAATCTGGCTTTACAGCAGTCACCATAGTTCCTTCAAATTTCTGAGCCCAAGACCTGGATCTTATGAACCTTATCTTTCATATGACCTTGTAAAATCAATTTAGAGGACCTCCTCACAGGCAGACTTCAAAAGGTCAAGGGTGGAACTCTGTCATACAACTACATCAGCTGTAGGATGGCCCTACAATTTTGTTACTGACCTACCATGACTGTGTTTGACTTAAGATTTCCCCTAGGTGGGTAACTTGATGCAATACAATGACAGTTTGGGGTCTCCACCTGCAGCTGTAGGGCTTCCACTCACAAATTTGCTGCATGGGGCTGTGTCTGTGTGTGCAGGTCTGCTGTTGGAAACTGATGACCCTTCACTAGGTCTCTAACAGCCAGACCTATGTTTTTTCAGACTTCATTTCCCACAGGCTGCAGCTGCCTCTCCTTTTCTCTGCATGACTCCCGTGTCTTTCACAGGATGCCCTCTAGTGCGAGAATTGTACTTTTCCACTCCTGCCACATTACTGAGTATCAAATGCAAAATCCACCTTATGGCAGCCTAACCAAGACACGGTGCAGGGCTGGCTCAAGCGCTAAGGAAAGGACTGGAAGGGAACTAGCAAAGACAAGGGGAAAAAATCCCTACAAACCTACAGCGCAGAACAAAAGTCTAATCTCACTGTTCCCATCTGAACAGCAACCACTAGGAAATCAAAGTGACTCAAATGCAAGTGCATTGGCTTCTAGTAAAGTTTTCTGCAGAACAGACATCTTGTTAATTGAAACTACAATTTCAAATCCAAAGAATCCTCTCTACTAAAGTTAAACAGTACCATGCCAAACAATAATGTTAACTGTCTGGAAGTAATATGACATTTATTTTTTTCACTACAAATTAAGAATTGAATTCAGAAATCATATGTCTTCCATCTACTGTCATGCAGTGCTGGTGATAGCCAGACCATAGAGACCCATATTTTAAGAAAAACATTGAGGACCCAAGCCGTCAATATTCATCGTGCTGAACTACAGCATTCACAGAAAGCAAACACCGTAACCAGATTTGTTTAAACTGGCATGCATTTTTGGTTTATTATTATTTTATGGTGTTCTCACATCTCTCATTAACTTTTATTCCAAACTGACAGCATAACTTCCTGTAAAAGCAACGACTACGATGTACAGAATTACATACAAATAAAAGAATACTGTGCCATCCCAGATGCACATAATACACTGTCTATCAGAAATGTAATGCTTTTCTTTCAATTAGCAAAGCATTTTTTTTATTTCTAAGCTTATTATAAGAAGTATATAAATAAGTACATGTTAATATGTAAATTAATGGTTGACTAAAGCACGTAGGTGATGAAATACCCCAGATGCTTCTGAAAACACTGCCCTGTAAATAGAATTCCAGTCTGCATGTTCAAAATACATATCCCAGACAAACTAATGTTATAAATTGGAACTGAAAATATACTTTTAATATGATTTTCACCTTAAAGACCGAAGGCAAATAAAATCTGCCCTCTGTATACAAATAAAACACACCCTGAGAAATGCAGAGCTGACCCTGCGCCAGAGACCTACTCCAGCAATGCTGTGGGGTTTTGACCCTTACACAAGGAGAGTTCCTGAGGGACTAGGCCCAGGACCCCCCAGCCACAGACTGCGGTTGTGAGGGAATGTCGGCCCCCATGGACACCATCAGCCTCCTTGCTTCTGAAACAAAGGCTTCATAAAATCTCATCGTTCCCAGCATCCTTCCCCCTTAAATGCTTCTGTGTTACATTAGATTAGTAAAGGAAAAGAAACATGAAGTCAAACAAGAGAGATTTTGTTTGGCAGGCCTCTCGTTATTCATTTACTATTTAGTATTGATTTTTGTGCCCGTGCAGAAGGATCACGTGTGCACTGGAAAGAGGACGGTGGCAATGTACAGAGGGCTGTGTATGCCAGGGAGCTTTCAGCCAGAGCAGCACTCTGTGGGCTCTCTGTGGCTGGTTTGGGGATTGCTGATTGTTTATTTTAAACTAAGAAAATCTGCAGTGTGCACCCTGGGCTAAAACACAAACTCCAGCGCTAAGGATCCACTGCCAAGATGGAAAGGGGTCATAACTCAGAGCTGAAGAGCTGAGATCTTCAGTGATTCCCAGGGTGGCAGCTGCCCTCCCTTGGTTGACCCAGTGAACCCAGCTGGGTCAGCACTTACACTACTGAGCCGCCTTACAATGACCAAGGGGGGTGGCTGGTCTCACTCGCGCCAACAGACAAGGTCCATCACAGCCCTACGGCAAACGAAAAGCGTGGCAGCATGAGAAGAAGCGGCAGAGATGGAGAAACCTGCAGTTCATCTGGGAGTGCTGGACTGTGAGGACAGCTCATGGAGCTGCCAACTGAACCTGACTGAGTATTTCTATTACCAAAACCAGAAGGTGCAGAAGGCTCCTGGTAGGAGCTGCCAGAGATGCCATATCAAAGTTAATGGGGCAAAAGCCAAGGGATCTGCAAGGAAAAATATTTCCAGTGGAAGATTAGAAGGACTAATTACACTGTATGAGGCAGTTAAAGAAGCCTTACCTTGTCGTATGATGTATAACACTGGTTACGCAATTATGAAATGGAGAGAAAACTGAAGGAGTATAGTATTACCAGCAGAATCAAGGACATCCAGCCATTTTAGGAGAGTAGGCTAAAACACCCCAGCTGACTCAATCTCATAATGGAAGGACAAGATGGAAAAATCCCACATGAGTGCACTGGGAACCAGTCCTCATGGCAGAAGTGCTGGTTATGAAGGTAAGGAAGACAGCTGTCCTGAGCACAAATGCATGCAAGCCAGCCACAAACACATCTAAGCTGGAATGAGAGCAAGGTTTCTATTCACCGCAGTTATCAGGTTCCAGAAAAAGTCTTTCAGTGAAGCGGTTTATGGGAAGATAATGTAAAATAACACTGAGGACTGGAGTCAGGGACCTCTCTACACAGCCCCTACATACTCCTCACAAGAGGACATCAAGCTTGAAAACTCCAACTTTTGCAGAGCCACTGACAAGATGCCATCAAACTGTAACACAGGCCAAACCCTCCTGGCCAGGTCTGGGGAAGTCCTGCAGTCCACCTTCAGAAATCCCAAAGCTAATGAGAGCTCCTCCAGTCTCATGTTCCCCACAAGACTATGTGGCTGTTGGGGTGACTGCTAACACAGCTGTGATCAGCACTTTTAAATCACAGACTCTTGACAAGGATTTCTGGGAATATGTAGGACAATATTTACTGCTACGGAGTCTGTTGTGCTTGTATCAATCCTCCTTCGTCCTGACCCAATGAGCTGGACAGACAGACACAGGGACCAGAAGGCAATTTTATAACAACGCAGCACAATGTAGGAGCCTACTCTGAGCAGGCAGATAATCCATAAAGTCAAGCACAACTGACAAGACACTTCAGCAGTAGTTGTGCACCAATGCAGCCCTGCACAAGACCTCCTCAGCTTCTTCTCTCCACAGGGAGGAGAATTCATCAGTTCAACTGCAGCACACTGCTGCTGCACAAAGTCAGCGTCTGCTCAAGAAGTGCCTTGAGTTTCACCTGGGGACTCTCTGTCCCCTTGTCCCCTGCACAGGGTATGGTAGGCCAGCTGCAAGCCTTCTCCTGACAGAGTCTAGTTTAACCTTCTCTCTGCAAACTGACGAAATGATTAGCCTGGGACTCTAAGCTGAGATTTGTCTAAAACATACAGCTGGGTACACTGGTGTCAAGTTCATTTCAGAATTAAAAATAGCAAGAGAAATTTCACATGGAAGATTAAGTGCATTAGTGGATCATATAACCTTGCTTCAGACCAAGCCATGCTGTAAACAATTTTCACTCCTCAGCGTAAAACACACAGAATGTATGAAAACAGGACGTCATGAAAATATTCAGTTATGTGAAGTTCAACATCTATGATGCTTTCAGGTTACAGGCTTATTTTCTTGAGAAATAAATGGTAGCGTTACGAAATAAGACGATGATGAGATAACATTTCTTGTACTTTAAATCTGATCTCTGAGTGTCTTGTCACTGAGCACAAGACCCTGCATATCAACCTACCAGGCCTGACATTTAATAAGCTAAGTTTATTTCTAGAAAGTGAGCTGGAAATGAAATCTCATGGTTGCAGTTGGCATGCTGTGCAGTAGAGGAATCTTAATGATGACTGCATTTCATTTTTGCCCTGTAACTTTCATCCTTCTAATCGGTATATTTAAGTGCACTTAATCACTTAAGCATTTAGTCTGCCACAGTGACAAATCTCCACTTTAGACTTCACAATAATAAATCTTTGTCTTCTCTCAGCAGCTGGCGAGGTTTGATTTGGACTTTGAATTTAGGCCTTTTCCTCAGGCTTAACAGTAACAATTTGTTTGTTCTGTCTGCTGAAAGCGTGACATTAACTCTTGTCTTTAAATGCATTAACACTGCTTAAGCTTAGTGTTCTTGGTGTTAAAACTGGTTACCCTTCTACAGACCCTGACTAAGCCACACAAAAAATCCAATTAGCCTGTGTTTGGATTTTACAAAGCAACTTTCACTCATTTGTATTTACACAGCATCACTGGTCCACATGATACTTCACAGACATGAGGATAAGCTGGAGTTTATAACACAAACTTTCAGTAGATGCCTTCAGTGCCACAAAAAGCTAATTTAAAAACAGGTGGAAGGGGCCTTCAGATACCCCCTTTAAGAGTAACATCCCCACAAGCACCTCACAGTCCAGCCACAGCATCAGGTTTGGTGTTATCCTCAATTCTTCGATAAATGCCCTAAGTATGTTCCTGAAGTACCTCTGGTAAAAAAAAGGCAAAATTTAGATGTGATCATCAAATCACAAGAGCGAAAACTGCCTTTGGACTGAAGCAACTGCGGATTCTATCCTCAGTATTGCTACAGGTTTCCTGCACTACTTTAGTATACTATTTAGGCCCAAGTCATTGAGAATTCATGCATATTAACTATCTGTGCAGTAAAGCCCTGGATGTGTGCAATAAAACCCTGGACTTATGCTTGCAAAACAAACCACGCAATTGAACATTTGCAGGATAGGGGTCTCATCTCCCTATGGCTTAGTTCCCCTTTTACAGTTCAACAGAACTCTCAGTTGTATTCAACATACCAACGAGTATGTGGAGCAGGGCCTTATTTTGCTAAGTATAAAATACCTTCTTAAACAACTAGCCTTGTTATGAAAAAGCTGAATCCTGACTTCTTTTGACTGCCGCACAGAAGACTGCACCTTCATCAACTTCTGACAGCAGAGTTCATTACTGCAGATTTTAGTCCAAAAGAAACCACTTGGCCAACCTAAGTCACCACTTAAGTGGTTTTATTTGCTTTATCACTTGCCAGCAAGACAAATAACTCTTCCTCAAGCACACAGCTTGCCAGTTGACTGAGTAACACACAGAAACCTTGGACTCTGGCACGTGCACAGAAGTCCTGGCACATATGGGGACTATCGGAGCGTCTGTGCTTGCACAACACACCTGCATACCATCAGCAAGCATTTCCAACTGGATGTGGGGTTTTCTAAACCTCAACATGATAGTGTTTTAACTAGTCAGCTCTCCTGTTTATCATGAGCCACTGGATTTCACTCCTAGTTCCCCCACTGTCAAGCCTGGCAATCCTCATCACACTGACGGTCTCAATACTGCAAGAGTCAAAGCTGAAGAGCCACAGCACCCTTTGCCATTGCAGTTGGGTTCAAAACCACATCTTCAAAAATCTCCTTTAAAAAAAACTTAGCATGTGCATTCCTCTGGGTTCAATTTGCTGCCACCCTTTTTTTAAGATCAGTCTCCCCTATAATTAAAGGCTACTTTAGTACCTGCTGTTTTCTTCCTACAATAGAGTTTGCAGCATAAGCAATCACCTCTCTACTAAGTGAGGGCACTGCACGCAGCATGTTCTACAGCCCAGCTGCTTCTTCAGACCACAAATGATTTGGGCCCCAATTCTGCCTACTGTAACGTGCATTTTGACTCCAAATATTTAGGAAGCTCACTATATGTTTGTTCAACTAGATTAAAGCTCCTACACCTCCTTAGCTACTGTCAAGTAGCTTCTGTGGCTTCACTGTGGTTAGATTAACAGCTTGAGCTTCTTTAGGCTAGCAGTGTGTTATTGCTAGACTCTCCACAGCTCTTCCTGGAGAATCCATTTTAAAACGCAGACATGTCATTCCCTCCAAAATCCCTGTTTGATCCAACATCATCTTCCCAATTCCTGCCAGGTGCTGCTCTTGGGCATGCATCATATCCTTCTGGTTTTCAGTTAATGTAGAACCTTGGCATAGGATTAAGTGTTTTTCTCTCTCTTTTCAGTCCTTCAGGCAGCACTGACACCACTTAGCACTTCTTTTATCTTTCACAAATGCAAATTTATGATCTAGATTTTTGCATTTGCTCTGTTTATAAAATAACCACATAAAAAACATCTATTTTAAGTTTTTCTTTTAATTTAGAATGGTGGTATTTATGCAGCCTCAGACGATTAAGACCTATGACCCCTGTGAACAACAGGGGGGCTTATGTTCTTCCAGGCTAAATTTATCCAGGCAGTCACTGGATGCTTTGGGAAAATCCTACTACATACATTCAGTTTTAGGAGCATTTCCCGTAGATTTTCATCAGCACAGAGGACATTAGACTTCAGATAGAAACTGGCAGCACAGCTCCATGGCTGCCTATCGGTCACTGTTACAGTAAGCTCACTCAAGATGTTACCAAATATTATTTTGAAGACTCTGGCTTCCACATTTCCCCTGAAGTAACAGCTGCAAATCTTCTAGAGCTTTTGCAATAAGAAAGTCAATTTCTTAAAGAAGCATTTTCTGAAAACCTTGCATTTCCCCCAAACCTCATTCTGTTTTCAGCATTTGATGCTGACTGAAAAATTCAGCTCAAGCAAAAAGTCAAACTGGTGAAGAAGTGTCAGAATTCATAGCAAAAAGTATCACTGTACCACTGCATCCATCAGGAATTGATCAAACAAGTTTTGATAGGGCTTTTCCCCCAAGAACACCCAGTTTAATCTATAAAGACTTTTGTCAAAAATAACACATTACTTTCATGCCCATCGTCATCTTTTCCACAAAAAATTTAAAGGAGAGTTTCCCAGTATACTGTGATGAAAATACATGTGCTATAGCCAGGTAGTAACTAATTTTTTTTCCAAAACCCAAAATGACAGACCAAAGAAACCTCTAACATCCAAACCCTGTCTGGAGGCTCAGCAGCCACTATGAATGCTTTGCAGTTCTTTAACTGATACAGCTGAAGAGCGATTAAAGCAAACACCATCTACTTTAATTTCAATAAGACAGCAGAAAACAAGATCAGTGTTTAGGAAATATTTCATTCTAACAAATGCAAAAGTTAATGTAAGTGATTTCTGGTCTGTGAGTAAACTATCTCTCTATAACCAATTCTGTGAAATCCATACGCAGAATTAATGCTGACCTTGACAGAAGTGGTCATGCATTTGAAATTTTACTTTCAAGAGCCAAGTTCTTAAAAAAAACCTCCTATATCTACATTGCACTTGTAGGGAGCTAAGAGTTCTTCCATCTCCTTTGGTGGTATAAGAGTTTTGTTCCAGGTTTTCTGCCAACTCACAGCCACCACCATACTCACTTCTGTAGCTCACACAGCAGACGCTTACAGGGAAACCCATCACAGTGATGACAGATGGCCTTGAAGAAGGGCCAAGCAACTACCTGCAAGTCTGCAAACTTAAAACCGTCCTTCAGTTCTTCTCAGAAGAAAGAATCTGTTCACTCTTTTTTAATGCATTTGAAACTCCCTGGACTTTGTCAGGTTAATGTTTTCCAACCTTCATGATTAACTTCCCAGGCTTAAATTTATGAAGGGGAACAATACCTCCTGACCAGCTGTCAACCCCCCAGGCGCCTAGTCCCCCAAAAACACTTCTGCCCTAAAGGGTGCTTTATCACTGTAGCTCTGCACACACGCAGATTCAGATTGCCCAATATCAGCAGCAGAAAAAAAAAAGTGACCACTGGTTAAATTTTAATAACAGATAAATGTTTTATGCTGCGACTTGAATTTGAGACCATGGGAATGAAAAGGTCCTCTTTTTCTCACATTGCAACTTATTGGGGCACGTTGCACCAGTGGCCAGTATAGATGCAGGCTCAGGAGGCCCAGAAAGGGAAGACCAGAGAGATGAGATGAGCTTCACTGACACCAGCCACCACCCTAAGACAGCATAACCCAAACACGAGAGGCAGGCTCCATCTCTTCATCTCCCGCAGTATTTCTGCTTATGGATTCACACCCAGTTTTCTTGCACGGATTAATACAAGACAGTTTCAGAAAGCGAGGGTTCAGTGAGATGGGAGTTGTCCAAGTGCTTTGCTTACCAAAGTCAGTGCAATGTGCACACTGGTGAACATATCTGAGGTGGGCCAGATCATCATACCACCAGGCTGTCTAGAAAGTCCTCTCAGTTTAGTGTCTTCAGAGAGACTCTTGGATGAAGGGAAAGTGTTATCCTAATTTTATAGAACTTTGAATGTGTCTGCTCTGCCCCCCTGCCCAGGCATCCACCGAACCACAAAGGTGAGTAGGGACCTGGCAATGGCCAGGGATGCCAGCCCTGCTCCACATCAGCCTCTTCCCTCTCTAGATGGTGGCACCACGTGCAGTGTTTCAGGTGCTGGGCTTTAGGAGAAGCCTATTACATGGTCACAAATCCCACATTAATTAAAATTCTACGTAATTACTTGGGTAGGCATTATTTTCAGTCAGTCATAATAATAATTAAAAAAATCATAATGAAGAAAGGCAGCTGTTCCTCAGAACACAACTTTGCCATAGCCAACAGCTCCTCACCAAGGTGATGTGGTTTTCCTCCTCCATCTGCAGTAATCCCAGGCTTGCTGACCTTGGAGGCTTGGAAGGACATTACTTGCTTGCTTTCATTTCTGCAGGTTTCTAACCCTCTCATCACTAGAGTTTCAGCTGGTAACACCACGGGGTCTTGCTCCAGCATAGCTGAAGTGGGATGTTCCTCAGAAAGGTAATAATACTCCATAGGCACTGACAGAGCCAGACTCAACCCAGAGCTCATACCTGTATACTTATTTTTCATACATTTAGGACATCAGTTTTCCTGATTTCTATACCCTCAGCAACCCAGAGGTTTCTTCCTGTCTGCCTTCTCACAAGCCAGTTGCACTTAATGCTCTGGTCATTAAATCTGTTTTTCTGTTGCACTTTGAAAGTGTAAATAAAATAATCTGAAACTGTTTAACTTCTAGGACTCTTTACTTCTTAGGATATGACTAGAAAACCAAACTGTTATATCAGGAAAAACAAGCTGGGTTGCACATTTTTAGAAGAGGTGTGTCTTAGTTCAGATTAGTATGGCATTCAGAAATCATGCAAGTGCCAACATGGGAGAAAAATACAGCATGTTATATAAAATAATCATGTTTAATTATTATGGAATAAGATTAAAACATCCACTTCCTCAACTACTTATTCTATATTTAATATTTTAGCCTGGCATATTAAGTGTCCTCTCTTGCTTTCTGGCTAATGATCTGGTACAGTTATAATAGTTCAAACTCTCCTATTCATAAAGGGCATCAAGCTTAAAAAAACAAACAAACAAACAAACAAACAAAAAAACCCCACCTATGAAACATCACAGTCAGATTAACATTAATATTTTTATATGACAGACTAGATTTCCCTTTGGTTGTTATCACAGTAATGTATTCCACTGAGGACACTGAAATTATACTTGGCCAAACCATGAGGACTTTCAAGCCTGGAAACTTGCACTACCACAGCTACCGAATGCTCAGGGCGTGCACACCTGTACAACAGCAAAAGAGGGGAAAAAAGGCCCCACACTTCATCTTAGTAAAACTTTCTGATACAAGTGACCACAGGCCTATTTGGTGAAACCATCTGCAGTGACTCTGAGTGCCTATATGCACAGCCTATTGCCCTGTCTTTACCAAGCAACAAGTTAATGCTGCATGAACAGTCGTCACTTCTATTTCACCAGATTTGAAGACTTTCAGACATGGGAAACCCAGAGGTTCCTGTAGCAGCTGATTCACAGTTTGATAAAAATTAATGCCTGATTATGGCAAAATTAGGTTTGCGCTCTGTTTCCAGTCATGAATTTTTATCATTCTTTTCACGATTAAAAGGCCAATACCTTCTTACTGTAATCTAGTCACCTCCCAAGTAAAATCTTTTATTCTGATGCTTCTCCTTTGAATCATTTCTCCACTATCTTCTCTAGCCTTTCCACTTCCTAAAAATACTGACATTAGACATGGAAAAACAAAATCACACAGCAGTAGGAAGCAACCAGGTCCCTTAGCAGGTGTTCTCCCATACATGCCACACTAGTCCTTCACATCATATCAGTCCACAGTGGACTCGGTTTAAGGTTTCTGTTCTAAATATCTAAAACCTTTCTAAATCACTATTTCAAGAGGTGCAAATCATACCTTTGGAACTGCATTTTTCTTACTGGCTGCCTAAGCCTGTCTCTGGTGGTGCTGAAAACCAGTTTGTTTGACCTCAACTCACCACAGATCCAGCTTGTTCTGGGAAAATGCCCAGTCACTGTTTTTTATCACCTTATTATTTCTTTACGTCACACAGAAGTTTTAGTGACAACATTTACACATTTATTTTCACATCACTGAGATATATTTGATATCACATAGCCAGTTGCTGTGGTACTTTATGAATAACCTTAAACTAATGACAATAGTATCCTATCCTACAACTGACAATAGTAACAATTGTAATTAACTGGAGGGGAGGGGAAGTCACAACAAATCAAATAGTTTTTAATCACTTCAAAAAAGCTTTGAAAAACTAAACAAAACAAAAAACCATCATGTTATTGCCACTGCTGGTTTTTTAATAAACTCCATTTAGGAACAGATGATGCATAAAGACCATACTGTGCCTATTGTTCTTCCCTGGTAACTCATTTTCATCAGGCACTTTGGGGTTTACCGGTATTTTTTTCAGTCTTTTTAACCTCCTCAAAGATTTCGTACTGTCATTTTACTTGCATTTTGAGACATCTGAGTAAACCCCAAGATGACTCAGCTGAAGACAGCTGGAGTAAAATTTCAATTGAGAAAGTTTATCAATAATTAGTTTGTTCAAATTCAGGAAGAAATCAGAGGGGATTGATTTTCAATAGCGAAAATTATGAGATACAGCATTCTGACACCTTTGCTTGACAGCCATGGCTGCAACGTTTATCTGGGACATATACATGACATAAATTATTAAAACTCAAGCAACAACACTTACATCCTGTTCTAAACAGTGTGCGGCAATATCAAATGAAACAGGATATTGTTCAAAGACACACTGTGAAAAACTGATCAAAACTGTATTTAACACTTGTTTATAACTGCTTTTACACTTAAAGTGAAAATTGCAGCATGCTGAATCTTCTTTTCTTTTTTTTTTAATTCTTCTTTGATGCTGGATTTGCCAAAGGCTTATCAAATGAGAACAGGCCAGGTGAGTGAAAAATGCTCTGATAACATTCAGCTTCCCAGCAGAAGGGATGCCACGTGAGTTACATCGCATCTGCCCCCAAAACAAATGGCCTTCTCCAGCATGGGGGGGGCGGAAATTAAATGAAAAAGTACTTAGGTAGGAAAGACGAGCAATTTCAAAATAAAGACATAACAGCCCAAACCAGACCGGCTAACACTACATAAGTTACTGCTGATTCAGTACACTAGTGGTACACTACCTTAGCGACTCTAAACAGCCAAAGTCCATTGCAACAGAGATAATCTACCAGTAAACTTGCACTCTTATTATTTATTATCATTTAGAGGAAGCAGTTAAGATCCAATTTTTATCAGAAACATAATAAAAGTTTTAGCTGTTTGAAAAAATAAATGCTTGAGTACAATACACGTAGTATAAACAGCGTAAGGCACTACTCGCATACCCGAGGGGGCAGTGGCGGGCGCTCCCCCACCGGCAGCCCGGCGCCCCTTCCCCTGTGCCCGGGCTGAGCCGCCCCCGCGGGCACGGAAGGGGCGGCGGGCACAGGATCGCAGCCTACCTGTGGTTAAATTGTCATTGATCTTCAGCGGCACCCTTAAGATGTAGACGAGGAAGAGCATGATGAAGAACCACAGCGTCCAGAGGTAAGTCCAGGACCAGACGATGCAAGACTTGAGCTGTTCCAAAAAGCCCGTCCCAGCTTCAGCCATGTTTTTTGGAGAGAAAAGGAAAAAAAAAAAAAAAGAGAAAAAAAAAAGAGAAAAAAAGGGGACGGAGGAGGGGGTGGGGGGACAATCCAACCCAAACGCTGCTCTCTGCTGCCACAAGCTCTCAGCGTGTGTTTGTGGGATGGCTCACGCCTCTCTCCCTGCCCGGCCCGGCTCTCCCCCGCCCGCCGCTCGCACCGCCCGCCGGTCCCCGCGGGGCGCTGCCGGCCCTTCCCGCCGCCGGCCCTCGGCCGGGGCTGCCCCGATAAAATGGACTCCCGCGAGCTGCCCCCGCCCGAGCGGGTGGGGACGTGCTGCTGTGGCCGCGCCGGACCTGCCCCCAGCCGGGCTCGGCCGCGCCCCGCGGCTCGGCCCCTGTGCCCGCACCCCGGCCCTGCCCCGGCACGAAACGCGGGGCAGCTGCGAGAGCCTGCGGAGACAGCGCGGGGCGGGCGGGGGAGCGCCGGGGGAGGCCGTGCAGCTTCTTTTTCCACGTCTTTGCGATTCTGAACAAGAATTTCGGGCGGCATTTTCACTGTGTAACAGGACTTTAAGCCTAAAAAGGGCTCACGTGGGATGTTTTTTTGCAGTTGACTCGCCTGAGCGTTTTGCTGGGATAATGTAACAGGCACAGTTCTGCGTGCGTGTGTTGGTGCGTACAGTGCCCAGCAGAGTCCTGAACTGTAAAACTCCCTCCTTGGAAGACAACTCTGTGCCACAATAAATGGGTTGCAAGGGACCTTAAAGATAATCTGGTTCCAGCCCCCCTGCCAAAGGCAGGGGTGTTACCCACTAGATACGTGGGTCATTTAAATAGTGTCAGTAAAGCATAAACTTCAAGTCATAAATTTGTACTTTTGAAAAATACATTTTGCTTCATCCATAAATGAGCTATTTATTCATGAAACAAGATTTGCCAGCAGAATGTGACCAAAATTTCGACGTTGGTTTACACAGCTGATCCCTGCTTTTTTTTGATGTTACACAGCTTACAAACATTGAAGTAGACATTACACTGCATATTGCAATTTGTTTGGATCTCTCTCCTGTGTTTCCACAGTCTATATCTAGTGTAACAACACTCTCCAGCATCTTAAGAAACAGGTTAAGAATTACCAAAAGACAAAAAAATCTGGAGAATTTCTCCAACTAATAGTAGCCACTCTGTCCTGAGATTTTCTAGACTACCAATGAAAACGTGATCACGGAGAAAAATGTAGTACCTTTTCCAGAATGTTTACAATACCCAAAGGCATTAAACCAAAATAAATCTCTAATTGTACAAATTGATACCTTCTCAAGGTAGTGAAGACATGAAACTTGTTTTTCCACACTGCTGTGGGTCTTGAAGCTGGATGGGGAATACTAGCTGTCTTACACATTTGATGGTGACAGGATCTTCTGATAAAGGGACCATGGTCTCCATATCAGAATACTGGTGCAACACTGGCAGAAATTTTTCCTGCTAAGAAATCACAAAACTTTTACAATTAGAGTATACAGATTAACTACAAAAAAGTAATTTATAATTACACACCAAAGAAAACCACTTTTCAAATATTTCAGCTTCCCCTGAAGCTGAAATTATAAAGGGGAGAAATACTTAATACATTGTCACATCTGAAAAAACTCAACATTCAAATCATGCAGTTATTTATAAATCAAAATATTAATCTCATGTTTTCATATGTATTGGTAAAAAGACAAAAGTTCTAAGCAATTTTTCAGCTCTAGGCAATTTTTCACTTTTAGAAATTTTCTTCTACACATTTTAATTTTCAGAATATTATTGCTTATATTTTAATAGGTTTTTAACTATGATGATAGATTCCTTTTATGTATGAAAGATAGAGGTGATTTGTAGAGCTTTTTAAAGTACAAACAACTCTTCCTTCTCATTCTATTTTCCTTTACTGAAAGATAGCAGTGGATTGTGTTGGTTCTTCCACCTCTGCGTTCTTTATATCTCTTGTATTACTGGAAGATCAAAACACTATAAACTGTGCCCACTTAAAGCGCTGTTATTAATTTTATGCCTTTCTTCTTCTAAGCACACCTGTTTCTTCTTCCCCTGAAATTACAGCAGTCATTAATACTTTGCAGTAATGTTATTCATTTCAGTCCTGGATCTCCAGTGTTTTTACAGTAAGCATAAAGTATTTAAAAACCAACAGAGTCCAGTTCCTCAGGCTCCCAACCAACAAAAAAACCCAAACCAAAACAATGACCAAAAAAAAAAAAAAAAAGTACCAAAAAACCCTGAAAGAAAAACCCTCCAAAGCTAAGAAATAAAAACTGTTTGGCCAATCCCAAATGATTGTGTGAGGTGAGGAGCATTTATGCACTAGGATATCTTGTCTCATTACTAGCGTTGTGCACTCATATGACTAATTACCTTTCTGTTGTTCCTATTAAAGAATCACCGAAGCTGATACTCAAGGCAAGTTCACAGTTCAGGCTCTATATAACACAAATTATTTTTTCTCTCTCAGTTCTGTTCGAAAAAAATGCCAATATTTAATATAAAGCCTTTAAACATGCATTTCACAAGTAGAAGCAAACTGTTCACTACTATGAAGAGACAATTTATTGAGTATCATCTGGCTTCAGGCACTCATGTGGCCTCAAGCTATAACAGAATACAGCTGAAGTGATCTTTGGACAAAAATAATTTTGGAAATAGTCTTTTACCTTTCTGCTAAGATTTTCCACTCAATTATCTGACTTGTTTAGAGTTTTCTCACACAAGCCCTCAGTTCCTACTTCGAAATAATACCTGTAAGTGCGAACACTAATTTGTTTGCCATAAACTGAGTGCAGTGTTCCTGGTTTCTCATATGACTGTTGATGACTTTGCTAAATGAAATCAGGAAGCAGAAGCGATGACAGTTACTAAACATGAGTGAAGTTATTGTTTCTTTTCAGAAGAAATAAATTATCTTGAACTTGGATCCTGGCAAGTAAAAAAGAATAAATAGGACCACAAAGCAGCAAAATTCTAGTTTGAAATTTTTGCCCACACAGTCTGTGTATGTGGGGGTTTCAATGTTTTGGGGTTTTTTTGGTTTTTTGTTTTTTTTAATAAACCTTAAAATATCTTCTGTCTGATAATTTCAGAGGTCAAAATGAGAGACTTTTTCTATGCCCACAATATACAACCCCCTTGGAACCCAGCTATAAAATAAGATTGCACTGGGGTCTTGGAAGCCAAAAGATGGCCAGGCATGTTAGTTGAGGACATTCAGAAAGGGCACAAACCAGACCCACATGAGCTCCACATATATCTGAGCACTGGGAAACATTGTCAGCTTGGTTCAAAGATGCCAGATATCTCCCTGACCTTCAGCTGATGCCTCATTAGCAACTGAATTCCATTGAGCAGTGCTGTGCCCAACACCTTTTAATCCAGATACATATTAAACAACAGTATACATATGTGTGCATCCCTATATCCACACGTGTATCTTTACACGTATAAATACATGTGCATATAGTGCACCTATGAAACATATCAGCTGCATATTAAACAATATCAGCATTGAACTGGAGATGGCAGTCTAAACTGGAATCAGCAATGGTGAGCCGTAGCATGCCAATGCGAGTGAAAGCACTGGAGGAGAGTTCATGGGATCCTGCACCCAGCACTTTTCAGACATACCAAAGTCTGCATAAAATGGCTTAATCACATACCAGAAAACTGTTTTCAAAGTACACACAATCCTTAGTCACAATCCAGAGAACTGAAAATATGCTAAGAAACACTGAAATAACTATTCATTCTTAATTTACAATTTAATCTATGTATGTTCATTCAAACAAAGCTATTTCAAAAGTATGCAACTACAGACTTCTAAACAGTGTGCCCAGGCTGATGTTTCTGTTCCCCATTCTAAAAGTGAGATATTATGGTATTGCAGGAATATTCTTCAGCTTGAAGGAAGAGAGTAATATTTAAAAATATGCCACCATTCCTAATGAGAAAAAGTCAAATATGCCTTGAGCACCACTTGTCAAAAAGCTTAAAAAAATTGTCTCCAGTATTACCATGGTGTTGTCCGTGGCCATGGGGACTCTGCCAGAAAATTGGGCAGTTCCATGGGAGGGAGGAAAGACTTCCTGAAAGTTGTTTTAAGGTCTTTACTGACAAAAAAAACCAAACAAACAAAACAAGAAAAAAATCAACCAACAAACTGCCCTAATTGCAAGACAAGTCATAAAACCCAAGTTAGAACTGGCTTAGTTAAGAATCAGTTAAGAACAGCTGGTGCAACTTGCAGCAGAGTTTCAGTATTTTTGTGTAGTGTTCAAAATAATTCTTAAAAAGGAAAAATCACCAACCAAATCCAAAAAAGAAACATCAAAACAATCCAAGCCTGTTTTCTTCTTTTGCTTTTTTGCCTAGCAAATTCCTTTTCGCCCTAAAAATGAGACGGGGATTCCACCCTGACCATCAGCACACTAGGCATCAGTATGGCACAGTGCCCCAAACACACACATTTGGTAAAGCAAATATTTTGATTTTTTTTTCTTTTTATAATCCATGGAAATATCTCCCGGTATCAATTAGATATTTTTTTGAAGGAAGTAGACACAAATATTCATTGAGGCATTTTATTAAGATTCTTTATAAAAATCAGGTGGTGGAGCAAGATACATCCGTGTTTGTACAAGATGGTACATGCTTAGGGTTCACAGAAATCATGTGAGCTGCAAGGTTGGCCCCTGGTCAAAAAAGAGCTCTCTGAAAACGTCTGGCATCTGCATCCACACATGTTCTGTACGTCATGGGAGGTTGTGGGAGAAATAGGGAGACAGAGACAGATGGTGAAAAGCCCAGAGGCAACCAGCATTGGTTTCTCCCTCCCCCATTTAGGTTGAGGAAAAGGACAAGGGCTCAGCTCCAAAGCCAAACAGTAAATATTTATTATTTTTTTAAAGGAGATGCATTTGTGGAAGGTGGAGATGGAGAAGCCATGGCATTTTTTTATACTGACTGGTATCTTCACCTTTTTTTTCCTTAAGGAAATAGATGTTGAGCATGGTCTTCAATTTGCTGAGCATTGATACTATCTTTAATGAACAAACATTTTAAAGAGAGAAAAAAGGTCTCTCCTCTGAAATCTGCAATTAGCAGAGCATAGTTTATTTTTCCTCTATCATTTGCAACATGACATCTTTACGAGCTATGTATTGGTAGAAGCACAGAAATCCATTGACAGTGACATTTTACTCAATCTCCAGAAATTCAGAGGAAGGAAATCAAGCACTCACAGTGCTGGATCAAGTACAGATGATTATTACTGCTTGAGGCTAGCAACTATTAGGGACAGCTCTGCCTATAGAAAGACAGGGATTGAGCAAGCAGCACTTCCTCAGCCATGGAAGTAGGTAGCATCCAAATGGCACACAATTTCCTTATATCATAGCTAGATTTGGCTCCCGAGCCAAATCTTGATAAACTTTTGCAAAATCAACTATCAGAATATTATTTTGCTTTGCCTGATGCAGTCCTTTCCTTCTTGGCCTACTTGTCTTGCCTTTCCACATCTATCCAGTACATCACTGCTGAGAAATTCCCCCTTTGCAGACCAGAGAAGCTCCTTCTTCTTTCCCTCTCCACAGATGGAAGTCTCCATGAGCTCTTGTCTTTAGATTTGAGCTACAGAACAATTGTCTTACATGTTGGCTTCATCATATCTTACTTTTTTCCCTCTGTTGCTCTTCAGTCTGTTTTGCTTCATTTGGTCTTGCTGGGTCACAGCATTTTCCCTTCTGCACCCAGCAGAAGGGAAATTCTCTGTGAATTTCTTTCACAAGGAAATTCCTTTCTCACAGCATCCTTTAATTCAGTCCATCTTGCCTCCCCTTTTAGTAGTGATTCAATCACTGTACACATTACATTTACCTCACTATAGTTAGGTTATAATATTGTGAAAGAATAAGGAAAATATGTTGGTGATGAGTAATGAGAAAAGACACCCAATATCGTCAATAGCCCTGATGTAGTCTGTTAAGGAGAAAGAGAGTTAGGGAAAGGAAAAACCACGATGACCATTTCTCAAGTGAAAGTGTCCTGTCTGCAAAAGTGACATTTCAGAGCAAGCTTGGCCTAAGATTTAAGGTAATCCATGCTCTAAATACTCAAGAAACAGCAGAATAACCCTATGGGCTCTACCAAGGTGGCTGGGGAATGCAGCTCTTGTCTATAAAACTCTTCTGTTCAGTTAGTGGGAACTGACAGACTCTGCAGCCTGTCTCATGCCCTGCATGGGCAGGTGATGGGTCCAAGAAAGAGAGAAGGAAGCTTCCCACTAATATAAACACCAGGGTTGCTCAACAACCTAAACCAAAACTTACTGTTAATTGTTGGTGTCATATCTTGTGTTGAAGTGGGATGCTTACATGTTACCTGAAATCGTTTCAAGAAGATATTTCATAGAATCATATCATAGAATGGTTTGGCTTGGAAGGGGCCTTAAACGTAGTTCCAATCCTCCTGCAATGGGCAGGGACACCTTTCACAAGACCAGGTTGCTCAAAGCCCAATCCGACCTGGCCTTGAACATTTCCAGGGATCCACAGCTTTTCTGGGCAACCTGTTCCTATGCCTCACCACCCTCACAGTAAAGAATTTCTTCCTAATGTCTAATCTAATCTAATCTAATCTAATCTTTAATTACTTGATTTTGCAGTAGGCCTTTTTTCCCCTCTTAATCTGAGTAGTTTGTATCTCTTTTCTTCTATATTATTCAAATAGATTGTGTGCTTTTTGCCCAAACTCAGGTCTAAGTGAATTCTACATTATAGCTATGCTTTTATGTAAGAATTTTGTAGTTCAGCCCCTTTCTGTGAAGAACACAGAAGGGTAAAGCAATTGGGTCACCTGGTATGAGAAGATTTTTTTCCTTTTCACTCCTGCTAGTGTTGGTAAGCACAAAGTAAAATGATTTTCCCTGTCTTAAGTTACTTCTAGCTTATATCCCACTTATTATTCCTTACCATACAGCTTTACTGCACAGCACAATGTGATTGGACAGCCTTAGCTGAGATTGTTATAGACACAGGGGTAAGGTTCCCTGATGGTTTCTTTTATGACGCTTGCCACTACAAAAACTTGATAGACTGCATATGGACTTTTTCCACAATCTCTTTGCAAACAGAAAGCTGTGATGGAGAAGGAATAGCACTAAATATAGTCACTAATATGAGATGTTAGGCATCACTGGATACTCATGACTTCATATTTATTGAACTCCCGCCTGACATGAGTTTGCAAGTGCTTCTGCAAATTTGGGGTTCTCTGGGCTTGCATGCCCCAGGCTGAGAAATAAGCAAAAGAGGGTTTTAAGAAGCATTAAACAGAGACAAAATTCTTCAAATTCCCAACAGATGCTGTTGTGTGGGGAAAAGGGTGGTGGCTCTGCAGCTGTAGGGTGCACAGTGTTGCAGTGGTTGGGAGAGGGTGCCCAAGTCAGGGCAGCAGGTTCAGTTTTGACAACAAAATGCTCTGCAATGGCTCTGAATATATAAATGAACCATAGTGGTACTTATACCAGAGCTTTATGCAGATACAGAATCGTGAGAGGTCACTATCTTCATAAAACTCTTTCTCTCAGTCTCGTTCTCCTTGCCCAAAGGTGATCACAGCTTGCGCTGCCCTCCCACAATCGCTGCAACAGAGGTGACTTGGCCAACATCAGGGGTGCTCTGTGCACAGGTAAGAGAGACATGTACAGGTAGTTGTTATCACAGTGGCTTTCAGTTCCTTCCCTTCTCAATATATCCTGCCCTTCCTACACATCATCCCTTAGAAACAGGACTCATTTTCATTCCTCCTTCCACTATTCAGCCATTTTCAGAAAGGAAGAGTACTTTCTTCTGCTTTTCCCATTGCTTTTACTAGAGATATTTGTATATTTATCTTGCCTTCTCAACCCCCAGAAAATTAGCTGTTAGGCCTTTTCCATCCTGAGATATAGATTGTTCCCGAAGTCTTTATCTTTTCTATATTGCACTTTCATCTTCTATGCTCAAAATTTAAAATCCTTAAGAACTCCACTCCTACAGGCTACCCCAAGTCTGCTCTGGCTGATTGGTTTTAATGGCATACCTTCCTCTCTGTTGCTCCAACAGAAATTCTTCTGGCCCATCTCAGTTCCTGACAAACACACATCTGATGAATCCTCATTTATATTTGACTCCAATGTTGGCTCACTTCACTTTCTCTTTAGACACAACCAGTGCAGGTAAAAAATCCAGCTTGTCTTCCTGCTGCTGACTGAATCAGTTCTCTGTGCAGCAGCAGGGAAGAAGAACAAGATAAAAACCCTGGTGGGTAAGCAGGGAGCTGTTCATTTCCCCTCAGTACCACCTAACCTTGCTTCAGTACCCATATTGAAGGGGTTTTTCCTTACAATTTCATCAAAAAACTATGAGAGATTCAGAGAAAAGGACATAGTGATGGTTGCTGCTCCCATGTTTTCACCTTCTCTGGTGATCTCCACCACCAAAACCTGCCATGATTATAGCAAACCCATCATCTGCACTGAAAACCCACTGTTATAGATGACCTACGAACCTCTTTCACTGGTTATGTTACTTTGATGGTAATTTTGATGATTCCTAGAACAATAATCCTTGATTGTGGGATTGCCCTGGTTGCATCTGCTACTGCCCTGTTTCTCAGCCTTGTCATCATCTGTGTTTTTACATCAGGCACTGGATTACCCTCTGTCAGCAGTTACAATCTGGGTAGCAACTTTACTGCATCTGAAAGGATCTTATCAGGAGGGTGAAGTATCAGGTAGCTGGATTTATGCTTTGGGAAATTATGCACTGGCACTCTCCACCTTCTTAATTTACATTCAGGTAGAGTAACTCTGGCCATACCAACTGCTGGTAGGACTGCAAGGCACACAGTTTCCAGCTAAAAGAGCTAAGGAGAAGTAGACAAGTCCTTAAATGAAAGATAATGGCTCACTAAGTTTAGTAATGAACTGGGACAGCACACATACTCATTACTGACTTTAACATATTATTTTGCACCCAGAGAATCAGTCATGCAGAAGTCTGCGCCTTGCAGCAAAGTCTTCAAACAGGAGCAGCACTTCAATTCTTCATGAGCATGTGGCATTTACTTTCTTAGCAATATCTCTCAGGTCTAGCCTTCTGCAATTGAGCTGGCTCCTGGCACCTGTGACAGCTAAAGGATTCTTCATACTCAGTACATGCCTACAGGAACTTTAAACAAGGTCTTGAGCAACACACTCGTTTCAGGTACTCTAGAAGTAGTTCTGGCTAGCTTGGTGGAGGATACTACCTGTCTACATGCAGAGCTGTTGAGAAGACATATGGAAAGTGCTTGCATGGATGTTACACTAGCTACCACCCAGTTTTCACCACTGCATGGCAGGGTGGGTGAGATGCATTTCGCTCCTTGTCAACTCTGACTATCATTGTTTCCTTTTCTTTTCCATAGTGAAAAGGTAGAGAAAAAAGCTTATTATGTGTTTCCTAGCACAAGATGGGATGGTGCATTTTACCTCCTCACTTTTAACTGACATCAGTGCCTACAAGGTACTGTCAAACTGCTTACTGCTGGCATAAATAGCCCAAGTAACAAGGATACAGCTCATCATCCAAGTTCACAGCAGCCCTTGTCTCCTCATGCCAGGATGCATTTGCTGGTCCACATCGTTAGGATACAGATCAGTCTCATTTTTGTACACTCCCAGTGCCTGCTTTGTCAGTAGAGAAGGATAACATCAGGAACACATACCTAGCAGTGGCTGGTCGATTCTTTATCTCCTTAATTTAGCATGGGCTTTAACACTGGAACAGAAATTTTCTAATTGCTCATGAAGACAATGCTAGAGACTATTATAGCAATCAAGCCCAGATTCCAGGAAAAAGAAATCCAAGTACTAGGTTAATATCATTATAGCCTGCAATATCACCAGGATTGAAAGGAACAATATACAGAGAAAAATCAAGCTCCTCAAAATGAACAGAAACAAAAAAGTAGGATGTAAAGAAATTACTTAGAAGTAGTGGATTTCATGTAGAAATTAAAGTTGGATTCAGTCTTTAACCTAAAAGCTACATAGTGTGGAGATGCTCTTCAAATACCTAAAACATGTTGCAAAAAGAATAGGAACAAGCCTTTCTGTATGCCCACAGCTAAGACAAAAAAGAGATCAGGATCCAGCATGGCAGATTTATCTTTTCCTACTATCTTAATACTAATAATACCAAAGACTTACAAAGAACTTGAAGAGGAAAGATAATCTTTAACAATTTATTTCAGAGCAGACAACTCTGTCCTTCCACATATGGTGAAGATGCACCTGATTGTGCCATGCTGTGGAATAAAAAACAAGATGAACTTTTGCATTCCATTCAAGAATTTAAAGATTTCTAACACCACTATTGTCCAGAAATCTTATTGAAATTTAGAATCTTTAACCAAAACTGCATTTTGGCTAATCATGTTTTTACTACCTATTACAATGAAGTGAAAGACTTGCAAACCCTACCAGTTTTACAGCATCTGAAAGCTGATTTGACAATCAGGCATCAGGTAAAAGGAAAGAACGAAACAGATTTTTCTTCCTGCTACTTAGTTTAAAACTGCTAATGACTGCTGAAAGCTCAGATTTCTAGTCTAATTGCATGTGCAGATATTAACCTTAAGTGTCACAGCAAAGTTCAGAATGTATAAAAAATGTATCTGTTCTTATTTTGAATATTAATTTATTTATGAATAAACTCGCTCCTTTTCCAAGTCTGTTTACCTAATTTCCGAATTATGTGGAAGTTATTACTGCATGGTTAGACCTCCAGACAGGAGAAAGAGGTGCCAGGTTACTGTACAAACAACAGGTTATTAATAGATGGGCCACTGAGGCATTTGGGGCAGCAGCCTCAGGAGTTTTGCCTGGGTTCAGACAGACTCTGCTGGGACAGGGAGAACAGCCTGAGCAACACCTGAAGCAGAGCTGCCACTTGCAAGGCTCAGGTTCAGGAGCAGCAGTGTGCCCAACAGGTGGGCAGCAGACACTGAAGCTCACAGGCACTGGGTACTGAAGACTGTCTGTGAGTGATGTGCCAGCCTCCATCAGACCTGTGCTCCTGGAGTGCAACTTTTATTCCTTAGAGCTGCAGTGACAGGCCCCCTGTTACCAGGCTGAACCAAGCAGGCTTGGTTGAGTGGAAACATGTGGCACCTTTCTCCCTTAAAGAAAATCATAACTGATCACAATCTTGTACCTTTTATCATCTTACTGACGTGTCTTGTGTTAACAACTGTATGTGCTGCCTTACCTGGGAAAAGGCAGCATGACTGTCTCAGATCCTAGGGCCAACCTTTGGACCCCCTGCTGCACAACTGCCCCTTCTGGCACCTTCACAGCACTGCAAGAATTTGAACATTTCTGCTTTTGGGCACATTACTTTTGCCTCTGCAACAGATGCCCAGTCTATGACAATACATACTACCACGCAGTACCCAAAAAACCCTGCACCCTGGGCAGGGAGGCTGCTCAAGCAGCACAAGGAAAATACATCCACTGCATCCACAATCCCAAGAGAAGGAACGTTAAGTATTTTTCCTACACTCAAGAGCTTGCAGCTGTGATTTTTCAGTTAGGTTCATAAACACTTCCTCTGCAAAAGAAGAGAGAGCCTCCTTTTCCTTTAGCCAGTGATAGGAAGATTTGCTCCAGGGAGGCCAAGTCCCTTCTTTACCTCAGGGGACTAAAACTCTCTTCTCTGTGTTTGAGGGAAAGTAGTCTAGGTTCCAGATATACCAGAAGCAGGCTGTTGCACTGTAATTGGCAAGGCTCTGGGGGCATTTTCTACTTGCTAGGAGAGAGATTTTGAGCATGTTTTTCTGAACCCCGCTTCGCAACAATGCTTGTCTTGAATTCACAATGGTGTGGCAAAGCTGCAGCTCAGCCTTCTATATTAATACTAATATTAATCTTGAAGTGTAACTCCAACTGAGTTGCACACTGGAAAACTACTTATTAAAGGAAGTGCTCCCAGTTCTTTTCCTGATGCCTAAAGCAACTGTACTCAGTATACACTTGACATGGAAAATTAGTAAGCACATTTAAGTACAAAACTGAAATGAGTACTTACTTCAAATCATTATGGGCATGTGGTGTTGTCCTTCCAAACCAACCAACCAACCAACTACTACTTTAGTAGGTATATTTACAACCCTGTAAGCTGGAAGCTGTTTCTGATCTGACATTATGTCAAACTCCTGCTAGTCCGGCAAAAGTCTCTGCATACTCCAGTTGACTTAAGAGGAACAAACCTGACAGATAAGCCCCTGCACAACTTTATTGATTTGCAAAGAAAAGATGCACAGTGAAGTCTGAATGTGTATACAGAATACATCCGTTAAGGCAACGATTACCACTCCTTGTTCTGATGAGCACATGGCTAACATTACGCTGAGCAATACCTGTTACAGGTAAGCCAATCACAGTAGCAGTGGAAAATATTGCTAATAAGAGAACCTACGAAGTACTAAGCATTCATTTCCACAGAAGGAATAAAGTGCATATCCACAGTTCCTTTCTTTTATATGTGAGAGAAAAATTGACTTTTTTTGGTTAAAATCTGATGCAAATTTTCCCCTTAAAAAAAATTTGGAGTTGGAACTGTCACACAAAAACTGACACTTCAAGGTTATGAACAAACTAAGTTTAATCTAAACCTAGTTTACAGTTGCATCAGATGAAGAACAATTTCAGTCTTTCCAGTCAACAAATGCAGCAGAAGCTGTGTCAGCAGGTAATTCAGTACGACACGAGTGAATCCACAGAATCAAACAGTTGATGTAAACTTCTATACCCATGGTATGCACAGTCTGGAAATCTGAAGGCCAGTTTTAGTCTGATGTTTCAGGCATCCTCAACACATAGGTGGTTTCAAGCTGCCTGAAAGAAACCACTGCTACTGACTCGGGTCACCATTCAAAGCTGGAGGGCATCTGGTGCACACCCAGAGCCCAGTTCTAAGTTCTCCAAAAGGAAGTGAACTCAAGCACACCCAAATGGCTTTGGCAGCCAAACTAATCTGGGGCAAGTGGGGATGAGAGAGGAATTTGCTCCCAAACTGCACAAACTATATTGCTGCTGTAGATGCAGCTGGAGCCATCCCCTAAACACATCTATTGGGATGTTGGGTCTCACGCATTGCTTTTACCCCAGGGCTGAATGACCATTTCCCAGTGGTCACTGCATTGCAGTGTTCCCAATGGCAGATGCCAGAATTGTTATCAACATGAAGAGTATAAGAAGTAGTAACAATGTAATCAAAATGACAATGATTTTAAAGTGTCATTCTACCCAGAGTATGAATTTGAAGACAGTCATATAAAAAGGGGCTGCTCAGGAGAAACTGAAACAGAATTGCTGCTCCTGTTGCAGATGTTCATAAAGAACAATTGCTTACTTGCAGAAGTTAAAAATTCCTTCATATAAAAGGGCACTAAGATGCATAAGATGTAACACACTTCAAAAATGCAAGCATTGTACAAGACCATTTTACAAGCCATAATATCTATTCCATCAACATTCAACAATACAAAGCTTGTATTTATATTTAAAAATAGAATATAAACAAGTAGTAATTCACATTAAGACAATTGCCACAGCAAAATTTATCAGAGAAGGTGTTTTACCTACACAAAATACCCTAAAAGACTAACAAGCAAGCTCTAAAGTTCTCCAATTTAAAAGGGGTAGGGATAAAACCAAAAAATGTGCAAATGACACTCAAAATCTTGATAGAAATCAAGAACTGCAAATATGCCATGTGCCTCAGCTGAGAGGCAGGTCAGCTTCATCTGGGGAGTCATTACACCCTAAATATGATACACCACCATTTGGAAAAAGTAACAAAATAGTTGATTTACTTAGACATGGCTTTATGAAGCTATAACTTAATAAATTTGATGCTCTAGCTGTAAAGTTATCCCACAGACTAAGAATTACCACAAGAAAAAACATAAGTAATACAAATCTACTTTGTCATCCAACTGGTAGAACTGAACCTGAAGGATGCTATTTTTCCAAAATAAGAAATTAAGACTATCACAGGACTGAATAAACAGGGAAATACAGTAATAGAGTACTTCACAGTAAAATACCTCTTTATTAGGAATATATTTAAAAGTAGTTTTTTTATTTCAGGTAAGAAAAATAGCATTCTGACTTCTAGTCAGTGCCGCTTCTGGTCACACACAATATTCTAAACAGCTAGAAAAGTTATTTGCACCATTGTTGCCCATTAACGGTTCTGCCAACTGTCCATTCACTGCTGTTTAGCTTGTTCTAAAATATGTTGGAAGAAATTCTTCGAATAAGGTTTGTATTTATATCTTGGTTAAGACTGACTGACTTGACAATGACTCAGCATTTGTTATTGGCTCACATACAACTTCTGTAAGCTGATTTTAAAAGAACACCACAGTTCAGTAGCTTATATACAAAGACAATTGAGAGGGCAACTCTCCAGGAAGACTGTGGTAGAACAAATCCCATTCTTCTACTATACAGTTTAGTACTATAAAGTAGCAGCAGTTTCAAGAACTTCCATACCTCTGTATAAGAGAGCACTGACGAACAGAATATTGGAGTATTGCTATTACAATTCAAACAGCAAACTACTTCGTTTGTACTTTTTTATACTCAGTACAAGTCTAGACTCCTTCTCTTGCTATGCTGTAACTTGACAGTTTAAGGTAGTTAATTAAATCATGCTGTAAACAAAGACATAAAACCTTTGCATAAGCTTTACTGTTTAGGAGTGAACCTTGCCTTCCCAAAAATAAAAAAGCTTTTTATTTTTCCATCATGAGTATGTAAGTATGTAGCATATTGTAGGACAAATTTTTATCCAATTAAAAATGAAAGTTATGCATTTCATAGACGTGCCAGATAGCATTTGTAATGGAGTCTGTGTTTTTAGATACCTGACATCCATTTTCAATATGGGATACATCAGGGAAGGTATTCTCCAGACACATGTATCAATTTTTGGCGTTGTAATTTATTCCATTCTCTGTAGCCAATATGAAGCTAAAAGATACCTGCTTTAAGTAGACTTCCATATGTAGATGTTTCTTAAATTCAGATGGAAACAATTCATAACGGTATTACAATCTCCAAATACACAAGTTTGTGGCTGTTTTAAGCAGAATTTTAAAAGTATTTAGAAACACCCAAACCAGCCTATATCAGGAAGGAATCTGATACTCAAATAAATAGAAAATTTGCGTTTTAATGTCACATTGAATTTTAGTACATTTCAATCCAAGAAAAAATAAACAGACATAGTAATGAGTACAGGATTATATATATTACAATATGCCTTGTTATAATACATTTGTAGCTTTATGATAAAAAAGCTCGAGGGCAGATGGAGTTTGAGCTCATTTAATTAATTGTCAGAACAAAGCATTAAATGCATTTCTGGAGTAAGTACTTTTTATTTAATTTCAAAATCTTAAAACAGCATTAGACCTTGGCCTTTTCTTTAAAAAAAATTTTAGCTACCATGGAGCTAGCTAGGTAAGTCTTCTGACAGCTTTTCCCAATTTTACATAAAATGAAAGGATAGATGATTTCTAGAACAGCACCTATGGCGAACTCCATGTTGACCTTGACCTAGAAATGCACGTTACTGATCTCCACAAGGAACCCAGCAAATTTTGGAAGTTGTCCATTTCACATGAAAGCAAGAGAAAGGGTTATCATATGCAAAAATATTTTTCCAAACTGTTCTTAACATGTAATTGAAAACTAAAGGCATGGTCTCTTCATTATAAAAAAATAAAGGTACAACAGAAACTCTAAAGGAAGATACTCAGCTATACTGAAGTTGCAACCCTCTGAAAGGAAGGAAAAAGGAAAAAAGTCAATTAGCTAAGCTTTGTGCTCTAACCAAACTACTTACAGTGATTTTCAATGGCAAAAGCCCATGCTGACTGGGTGATTTGACAGTTCCAAATACTTTTTGTAATAATTTTTATTTGTATACAAGGACACTAAAACGATCCAGTCATGCAACGTTCACTTTAAGCATTCTGCATCTCTTTTCCAATCTTATAGCTAAGGATCTTGTTCCAGTCAATCTTGGTGCGGGTAACTGGCAACTGTCGACGTAAGGCCTTGAAAGTAGTGTCGGACATAGTCTGATAATTCTCACTGATAGCAGTCTGTTAAACACAAAGTCATACAAAACAAAGACACATGAAGAACAGAACTACGATGCTGTATAAACATTAAATGATTGAGAAGCCTGCTACCTCTTAAACAGGCTTAATAAAAACATGCTGGTTAATCAGCAGCATGAATAAAGTGCTGATCAGAGTTAGCTCATACATCAGTAATTCCAGACACCAAAGTCTTCCACTGTTTTTCCTGTGAGGATGGTAAAGTTGGTCCACAACATTTTATGAACTTGAATATAATACATACTATAAATATTTAAAAATTTTTTATTAAAGAGCATTTTTTTTCAAACTGACAGAACATGGTGTCTGAAATTTACCTTATGTTCAAGACCAGAATACAGAATGTGTACCCACTTCTGCAGAGGGTATCCAGAACAGTTACATTTTTCTAACCTTGAAATGACTAACTGAAATAGGTAATGCCTATAGTCATATTTAGCAAAATTGTCCAACAAAGTAGCCTATTAACAGAATCTGTACAAAAATTCCACTTAGGGAATGCACTAATACTTAAAGAGATCAGAATTGCTGATATTTGATCCTGCTAATAGCTTTCCTGCTCTCAAAAAATTACTTCTACTGTAATGTGAAGTGAGTACAATCACTAAGAGGTACAGAAAGACAAGAGAGTGTTAACAGCAGCATGTAATGTATTTATATGGAATTGCATTGTCTTAATATCAAAAGCTTGCTAGTTATAGAATACTAGCTTTGGTTAAGTATATGGTAATGCTTTAACTATGAGTAGAGGATACAGCATTTGTATACAACATACCTGATATTCATTTTCTGCAGCCTCTACAATTTTTATAAATTCCTTTGCTGTCTGGGCTTCATTCTAGGAAAAAAGCATTTTAATTAGTCTGATATACAGCATAATTCTAGGAACAGTTGGATTATGTTTTTCCTATAGTTATGAATAGTATCAGGTAGATTTGATGAGAACATTTGACAACATGGCTACACCAAAACTGAACAAAACATTAGTCCAAAAGGCATATTCAGCCATATTGCAACAAGCATAAAGATTACCATGGAGCTTATTAAAATATTTTGATTAAAAATTCTACATGTGATCGAAAGACATACAGAACAACATTTGGAAGTACAACAATGCACACACAAGTCTCTAAAAACATGCCAAGTATTGATAACATTATCAATGCTACATTTCCAGTACAAATCCAAGAAGCACCAGCTAACCCAAAAGTTATAGCAGAAGACAACCACAAAACCAAAACAGGTATGTTCACCTCTAAACATTCATTGCAGTCTATGACAAGGGGAAGAGGAGGGGCAGGCACTGATCTCTTCTCTGTGGTGACCAGTGACATGACTCGAGGGAATGGCCTGAAGTTGTGTCAGGGGAGGTTTAGGTTGGATATTAGAAAAAGGTTCTTCACCCAGAGGGTGGTTGGGCACTGGAACAGGCTCCCCAGGAAGTGGTCACAGCACCAAGCCTGACAGAGTTCAAGAGGTGTTTGGATGGTACTCTCAGGCACATGGTGTGACTCTTGGGGATGGTCCTGTGCAGGGCTAAGGCTGGATTGGATGAACCAACTCCACAGATTCTGTGATTCTGAATCTGGAGACTAAGCTGAGGAAAACACTAGACTTTATATACCTGGTCTTCTAGAAACATCCCCAAATATCTTGTAAAAATGAGGGTCAAACACTAGGCCCAAATTTCCTGAAGACTGAAAAGGATGAGGCTAGAAGCCAAGAAACTGGTTAAGGATGCAAGTGTATGTTTTTTTTAAAAATAAAACATTTTCCATCAGTCAATCTGGAGAAAAATTAGCTGAAGTGCTTGAAAGAAGTCTCAAGAAGGAAGAGATGGTTCATGAATTTCCGAACTTCCAACTCAGCATTGGAGACATTCCTAAATATGCTTTTGCAGAAGCTGCTAAAAGGTAGGAGTGTTCTTGTCCCATGTGATCCCTCATTCCTACAAAGGCAAAGACTGGGAGGAAGCTTCAACTATAACTGGTTCAAAGTTTCAGTGAAACTGCACCTAGCAGCTGTGAAAGCATTCCTGGACATTGAAAGAGAGATGAAGGAGGCAGCAGAGACCAAAAAGAACAAAGAAAAGGGTTTTGACTTTTCAGTGAACTGGGGCAATGCTTTCAAAGGCTCTGCTAATGAAAGGAAAAATTCAGGGAGATGAGGTCTTATTTGTCTCAGACAAAAATAAGGGATAAGAAAATAGCCTTCAGCAAAATTATTCACACCTCTAGCAACAAGAGAACTCTTGTCATTTATTTCAGTTGTGCCTGTTGATGGTGTGAAACGGCTTCTCTGCCAAACAACAAAAAAATTGGAGCTATTGAGAATCCTACCTACCTAGTAGGTCACTCTACCTACCATTTCTTCTGTGTGAAATATGAACTTGTACAATCTCTGCCCTCTGTGAAGCTCAAAGCCAAGGTTAAAAATTCGTAACCAGCAGCATACTTGCTTTTGTTCTAGCAAAGTTATGTAAAAGACGTTTTCGTGCTCATCAGTCTTCTGCTGCTTTACTGAATTGCCAAACAGAATTAAGGTTTTTCCCAATAGAAAGTGAAGCAAAAATCTACTGAAAGGAGAACTGCATCCACATAATCTTCCCTGAAATAACTTATTTGAATGGAACACTAAATAGATCCCTTTGCTCAGGGGGTCAAAAGTAATTTTATATCTACAGCTCCAGAAGTGTTATCAGTTGGCACCACACTCCCCCATTCTTTACGGTGCTACTGCAACTGAAAAGCCAACAAGCCTCACTTTGTATTAATAAACAATGTTCTTTATTGATGAATTGAGCTTTTGAGCCAAATCGGTTACTGCTAGTCGTTATCATTAAAATACTTCTACTGTTCACTTTTACAATTTCTCTTTGCCAGTTTAACCTCACTGGCTTAAGTTTTATCAAAAACCACTCCAACAGAAACTCTTACTGTTTGTAAATACAATTATAAACACATTATTTCAGAAGCAGTAGTTCTTGCTGCAACATTATCAGCCCTTAAAAGATGCATCTGGTACTATTTCCAAACAATTTTTATTTCTACTGTTTGCTCCTCATTACTATAATGATCCATTTGGAAAGAAGTTGAAAAAGATGATGCTTTAAATATAATGTGTGTTATGCTTCTCAAGCTGGAGCATCTGTGAAAGCACTTTTTGTACAGAAAAGCAAGAGGCTGACAGCACCAGCTACAGACAAGGAGAAAATGAAGAGAATACCTACTACTGCTTGTGATAGCACTCTGGTAGCATTCATTTCCTACTTTTAGCATAGTGGTCTTCTCCTAGCAAGCAAAGGGGGCAATCTCCTACTAAAGTCAGTCATTATAACTCAAACCTCCCTCATATTCCAAAATTAATTCTATTGGTCACTCGGCAGACAAAAGTTTAAATACAATAAAAGTGCAGAAAGACTGACAGCAAGCTGGTTAAAGCTTTAATATCAAAGTTATTTTAACTTACATAAGCCACATGCAAGCATACATTAATTTTATCTTTTTCTTTACTTTTTTTAAGCACTAACTAGATATTAGGTAGAAGTAGTGAATATCACATGAAAAATATTTGTAAATTAAAACATTAATTCCCATGCATGCAGAAGAAAAAACATGCCTCCAAACTTATGAGCTTTTTTTAACCTTGCTTTTATTTTTAAATTAAGAAGTCACTTCAATATACCCATTAAGGTCCTTAAAGTTCACTTACAGACACTGTTAGAGAATCTTGTATGTCTTTATGGCTCACCAGCTGAACATTACCATCTTCATAGTAGTGAACCTACAGACAATTAAACCAAAAAAAACTCATATTAAATGTTACAGATCAATAACATACAGGAAAAGCAAAGTACTGTGTTATTTATCATAGTAACAAACCTATACAAATCAACCAAAATGGCATATAAAATGTTACAGAACAAAAGCAAATAGGAAAACCAAAATATTGTAGAATTTACTATTTTTGAGGGGGAATACTGAAGAGGATACTCTGGAAACATTTTTGTGTTGATGTGCCTTATGCAGTATTTCATACAAAGAAGTTTAGGTTTTGATTAACATCATGAAGATAACAACATACAATTTATGTGACCTTACTAGAAACGCCTGAAATGAACAGACTAGACTACTGTAAATGGTGAAGATATATTTAAAATTAGAACAGTTTTGGCAAGGTTTCAGGACACTGTGAAGTTGTTCTGCTTCCCCCAAACTGTTTCCTAGGGACAGTGCAACATTAGGCTTCCCTTTCTAGATCTGCCTGGGTTTGATATTTTCCTCTATTAGATATGGCTCATAACAAACGCTGGTATTTACCTAGACAAGGGAGTTCTTTGGAACAAAGTTTGCCGAGGTTAGATTGCAAAGCAGGATAAAATCTATTTACTCTTGAAATGTTGTATCTACTGAACAGCTTCCTTGATTATTTTGCAGGAGGAGACTAGTAAAACTCTACCCCAAGCTAACTTTAGTACTTTTAAATTCAGCTAGGAAGGATTTGAAAACATTTAGTTCCTAATACAACTGTTGGAATACTTAAAAACTAGGAAACATATATAAAATTACATGTAATCATTCACAATAATTAATATAGAAGAGTTATGCAGGTCATTGACATTTAAACAGGTATCTTTAAATACTGTTTTACAATTTTGATAGTCAAGATAGTTAATATAGCTGACATTGTGAGAAAATGAAACATTTGTGTCTCACCTATTAGACAACATTTTAATTTTGAGATTAATGCACAATAGTGTAATTTCATATGCGTTGTGATCATGTGTGCAAAAGACTCTCAGCTTTATAAATAACAATAGAAAAAACATGATATAGTAGGAGAGCTATAATACCATTGCAAAAGAAAGGTTTCCTATGTGAGAAAAAATTATTTCCTACGATTCATCTTACATGATTATTTTGCTTATCCTCAAATACTTGATTTGCAACAAAAGGTATTAACCTAACCACAAAATAAGTTTCTTTTCAAATCAAACATTGCTGGGTGAAACTTCTGCCAATCTTTTTCAATCCAGTTCTTAATAATAAGTGCTTAATCAATGCAAAATGCTAAGAAATCCCAATGAAATGGCAGAAAGAAATATAAATCTCCCTCTTGCCCATGACAATCCACTGCAGAGGCCCAAACCTCCTCTGTGCTCTCAGGCCAACACCAGCACAAACATCCTATCTGTCACTGAATTACATTCTTGGCAAACAGTCCTAAAATTTAACAGGGATGAAGAGTCAAATCTAATTCTGGGATGAGTTATATCTTAAACAAAATATGAGATATAAGCGTTCTGTACTACACCTCACTACTGACATCCTTCCAGAATGCTAGGTCTGGGTCAGGGTTCAGAAGACCACAAGAAGGAGGATGTTTATGAACAGAACCTCTCGGAAAGGTTAAGTTAGGAGGGATGCGAATAACAAATTATCTAAGAGATAAAATTAGTAACCAGTACACTTAGTTTTCCATGCACAGTTGGAACATGTTAAGCACGGAAGGGACTTAGTTTTAGTAGAGTTCTGCTGTTACCTGTCCCCTTACATACAGAACAAAAAGAAAATTAAACAGTGGAAGACACTGACAGTTGACAATCTCCTGTATTAGGTTTTATTAAGAGAACTTAAAAAAAAAAAAAAGAAATTGTGCAAGTGGTCTTAAAAATGCTGAAGACACCTGTGATGCTGCAATTTCCCCCAACTTATTCATAAAAGGCCTTATCAGAAACAGGGCAATGGCATATTGCTGTCAAACATTTTGCAAGTAACACTGAAATGACTTAAATTTCACTCACGTTTTAGGGAGTTGATATTCTAGAAGATTGTTTTGCTCCTTAAAAAAAAATTAAAGCACCTTTTTTGTTTGTTTGTTTTGAGAGATGAAAGGGCAGCACTCCGAGAACACTGAAGAAATCGTACACATTTGCAAAAATTTGAAAGTGAGTTCAAAATTTCTTGGTGAAACAACTATTTCCTATACAAGCAAAAAAAGTTGAACTTCTCATCACTCTCCAGAACACAAACTTTAGTGAATTTAAATAATTACTTGATTTATTATGTGAAATAGTAAGAAAAGGCAAGTTCCTTGGCTGAACTATTTTCTAGGCTACTGGGCTAATCTTTTATAGAATTAGGTAGACATCTGTCTCCTTGTTCTGAAAACCTCTGAAGACATTTAATCAAAAGTGTGTGCGGTGCAGAAAATGCCTGTTTTGCTGCAAGCTGAATTAAAGTGACAAACTCCTGAGAAGCCTTGAAGTTACTTAAGGTGCTGCTTACTATGACTGTTGTGATCCAACAACAAAATAATGGTTGTCCATATTTTGCCTGTCATTACAAATATTATGGAATTTGCCCCAGAATGGGAAATCAGATGCAGTTTCCCTTGCTTGGGTGGATCTGAACACAGCTACCACATCCTAAAATAACATCGTAGCCTCAGGCTATGGCTAGAAAAACACCTTTTTGCATCTTCCTTCTGAAATCATCAGTGAGCAGTAAGGATGAGCAAAACTCATGGGGGCACAAAAAGAGCAGGAGAAGGGAACTTGGTCTATATCTTGTAAGAAACATAATAAAGTAGTATGCTGATAGTCAAACTGCACTAAGATTCTAGTCCTTGATCCCATAACTGTTTTAATAAACTCTAGCAAAGTATGCATATACATTCCAGAGAACTAATCCAGAAGTCAAGTCTCCCTGCCTACCACACGACAGTGTCAAGACTTCTGCCTGCTTTGAATTCCTCCTTTCTGAATGCCCTAAAGCCAACAGGAAGGGCAAATTCTGAATGAAGAAGACCCAAATTAAAAAACTGAAACCACAAGTTCTGAACAATAGGCTAACATGAAAAAACCCCTATAATTAAAATGAAAAAAATGTTCTACTTCAGAAAGGGCCTACCCTCAGGAAAGACTTGTCCCACTGTGAATTCAAGAAACAGGAAACCAAAGAGGTATATGCCTAGCTGAGGTGAATAAACCTTCTGAAGTCTTCTGAATCATTACATTAAACACATATTTTTTAAGGATTATGTAAATATGCAATTAAGTCACTCACACGTAACTGAATTGCTTTGCTTACTGGGAACCCAAATTCTCTTAACATATTTAATACACTGGTCTGAGTCTCCCTCTGTAATAACTGGAGACTTTACTGACCAAGACACAGTTTGAGATAAGCATACCTGAATTTTCAAGATGCCAGCCACTTGAGTGGTTGAAGGGGTGATTGTAAACTTCCATTCTGACCTCCAACGGCCATTCCTTTAAAAAACAATAAAACAGAAATTGGATGTCACCCCACTGATTAAGAAAAAAAAATCCCAACATACAACTAAGAGTCAAAGGAAACCAGAGAATGAAATTTGCAGTGCAACTACACATGCACAAAATCTTCCCCTAAAGACTTAGCCTCTATCAGTGAAGAAGAGAATAGTTTTTCAAAATATTTAACCTCAGTTTTCAATGTGGACCAAAGAGATTTATTAGTAAGGATATTTTAAAAATAGGACTTAACTTCTGAAAATACCTAAAGCCTCCAGTGTTCTTTCTGTCTTTCAGCATTAATTAGGCATCTACAGTCAATATTTTGTTTCCAGGACCTGGATGACTTGCTGGATCAGTCGAAGTCATGTTTAACCTCAGGCTATCAAAAACTCGAATGGAAGGAACATCAAAGTAGCAAGACTTTCTGCTATCTGAGCTGTAACTAGGCCTTTCAGCTCTCATTTCCCTTCCAGGACAACTATTTCCTTCCAGTTCTCTTTCACAAATTCAATATCCTTGTCAAAATGCTTAAAGGGAGTTTCAAGCATCTGGAAAAGAGTATGAGAAGAGTGCAGTATCACCTGATTTCTTTCCTGTAGACTAGACATTTTCTTATTCAGTTATGAGGTTAGTGGATTAGAAGGTTAGTACATTGAAGCTGTATTAAGAATGCACTGCAGCTGTCCTTGATTCCTCCTGTGTTTGCACTTAAAGAAGGAAAGAAAGTTGATACTAGGAGTTCCAGTCCTGCTAATGTTAGGTGTAAGTTCCAGTGCGTTCAACAAGGGGAGAGAAAGAGATAAAATACTAACATTATCTTTTTTGCCCTTAAGATGCTTTCAGGACAAAAAAAAAAAAAAAGAAAAAAAAAAAAAAAGAAGAGTTTAAGTTCAGAAGGACCCTTCTGTAGGAAATGCTTTGAGGTAAAAACAATGTTATTACTTTATTTAGCTCTACTGACTTCAGATGTTTTGCAAGAGATTAACTATCCCTCCTTTTCTTTCACATTCTTTAATAAGCCATCTATCCTACTACATTGATAGTATTTCAGATAAGCATAGAGTATTTTTCTTTGGTATGTATTGGCTTTCTATCATCCAACAAACTTGCTCTCATGGTAGGTTCACAGCCTTCCAAATGCCTAAGAAGTTGGGACACCTTGAGGATAAATACTGCCTGTAGCTTGGGCTGGATATCCAGACATACAGCTGGATCACTAAGGAGCCTGGTTAACTTTGAATCCATTTCTCCATCCCCATATCCCCCCAAACCAATATGCATTATTACAACTTGCTAAGAATGAGAATTAGAGCCTTACTATCCCCCTGAAAAACTCTTAGAAATATGGTAAATATTTACCCATAACTTTAATAAAGAAAACTTCCAAGAAACATCTTCTCCATTTATAAAAGGTTGCTACATATCTGTCTCTCGTCTTTAAAGACTGTAATATTAAAGTAACTGTTTGGAATATCAAAATTCATTCACACTTCCAAACTAAAAAGAAAATCATTATTATTATTTCACGTTACTTATAGTATTGATGTAAAACATGCAGACTTAACTAGTCAAGTTTAAGTCAATCAGAAAAATAACTTATTAGCTGTACCAATTCAGTAAAAATCGCTGTACTGGATGAATAATTTAACTGATACATACACATGGTGAAATTACTATGCATATGTAATATCCACCTTCAGCATTAGAAAACAAAGATTTCTGCACTTCCAGTCATTACCCATGGTATTACTAAATATAAATTTCAAACAGATGCAAAGTAGCAAATAAAAAAATAAATAAATTTCTTCAGACAGCTGCATATATTAATTATCTTTAGGGTATAACCTCCTTAACCCATTCCTGATACTGTGATACTTATCTAAACTCTGGCCAGTTTCCTGGAAGGTGCTATCCAAAGCGCACTCCAGACTGTGGAAAACATCTATCAGCCAAGTCCAGAAAAAACAGAAATGTGCAGTTTGTAAGAGTTCATTTCATCCAAGATTATCTTTATCTACCTCTCACAAAACTAATCATGCAAGTCCTACTGTAAATAATTTCTGGTCACTTCTCTAAGACATTCAAAACAGGAAGAGCTGGTTTTATTCTGTCAATCACAAAGGAAGCAACACATGGTGCCAGTGTGATCAACTGTGTCATATCGAATTTTACAAAGTACTGCAAAGGAGATGCAGGCACCTAGTCTGACATTTTACTTACCACAAAGGAAGAGATTTCTACAGTTTTGGCAGAAAAATGTCGAGTGGGGTGGAGGGAGAAAAAAGTCACATACAAGATGTGTACTCATTCTCTGAACTAAGGATTATCAGTGTAATGGCACTTACTCATTTTGCTGTATTTTACTCTGTGTGTGTATCCATACAGAAACTTACCAAAAATTTTTTGCTTGGAACTGATGGCTCTCTATACACGCAATAATGGTTTGCTGTCCATCAATTGTTTTACCATACACCTGAATTAAGAAAAAAAGAGAAGAGTAAAAAAAAGAACAGAGTCCAGGTTTCAGTATATCTTACTCAAACTGCTTAGAGATATCTAGTTCTACTACAGTTAAATAAGCTGTAACATTTTACAACCATTATGTTTTTTACATAAAATTTCATACATGAAACATAAAGTGTTTATTACAAAGCAGAAAAATCTAAGATTAGAAAACCTGAAGGTCAATCATCTTAACTGAATTTTGTATACTGTGAACTCATTTGTCTGCAACTATAGGAATTTTAAGCCTATAGCAGTGACTACTGAGACTTATATATATATTTATATATATATTGCCAGCTGGGTTTCAAACACTAGTTATTCTACACTTAAATGATGATTTAAGCCTGTACAGAATAGCAAAAAGGTGACTAAGCGGGCAGGTTTGATCCTCTGTTCTGCTTTATCCCCCCAAAATCAAATACTACCAAATATTATCTCAATTAACATCCAATCTAGTTTCCTTTAGGGGAGCTGGAACTCATCTGACTGCCTGGGAATCCAATCCAACTTGTTAATTCAGCAACTGATTTACTTTTTTTCCCTAGTTAATTTTTCTGTCATATCAACATAAATACAGGACAGCTATCAGTAGATCAGTTTGCTGAGGTTTAAATAGTCAGAGGGCTTGTAACAGCAAATGAATGCTCTTTTAGTCCAGACTGAGAAGTTTTACTTTAAGAAGCCATAAGAACCTCCAGTTCTGGTGGAAAGAATACAGCACTTTGACATATAGAGATATGATGGAGAGAAAACAGTTTGCTCTACTAAGACAGTTTTCAGTAAACCAGGCTAAGGTAGAAATTTGTATCATGGATTTCCTCTCCCTTTCAGTGGGATCAACCTGCAGTAGTCCACAGAAGATCTTAATGCTTTACGAAATTTAAATAAAAATGCTTCAAAACTGAAAGGTAAGTCTTCACTATGATCTGCAGTAACCACCCACTAATAATCCAATAGCTGACATATTAAACTTCTGAAGCCTTCCCTTATTTCTCTGTATGAATTCCTGACAGAACTAAGTTCTTTACAGTCAAAATTGCCTATCTTCCTGGTTTACAAATAGCTACTTTCTTAATATTTATTTCTATCTATAGTGGTACAATGGTTATGTAATTTAGCACTTACTGTGCAAACACCATTTGGATAGTGTTCCTTCACATATGCTTTCATTGCTGTTTCAACTGAATTTCTCCAGGATTCTATGGCATTTTCAACTTCATGGGGTCTAGGATCAGTAGCCTCCTTTCTTAAGTGATCAAATTTAAAAGAAATCTTGTTCTTGGGATCCAAAAATTTTCCATTTCCCAAATCACCATGTTCTGTTATCAAAACCTGTGTTATTAAAAGTTTAGTTAAAATTTTACATTTACATTTATATATATGTATATATATTATATAACATTTATTGAATTATAAAATTAGTTATTAACATTTGCTATTTAATAAAAAGGAAAAAAAATGCCATGCCAAATCTGATTATATCTGACATTTAACTGAAGCCTACTCACATCCAAAGCCTCACACTTTATATGCATACAAAATATGCCTATAGCAAGAGAAAAGGCTAATATGATACATTGCTTCAGAAAACAACCCTCTTACTGCAATAAACAATGCAAGTTATACATTCGTGTCTTCTAGTACTGAAGATGGAGCAATTTGTTTTTACAGCTCCAAAACACATCTGACTGAATTCAGACAACACCGCAGACTGAAATTTCAACCTTTTTAGTTGCCCCTGCGTGATTAACTTACGGAACTGGTACTACTGGAGGGGCACAATCTCTGTTTTGGTGGGGAAGATGCATTTCTTCTAATTTTCTTGCCAAGAAATGTTCCAATACTAGAACATCTTTAACAGTTTAAGGAAGATTGCAAGTATTTAGTTACATTCATACCTGTTCATCATAACCGTCAATTTTTACTGGAGTAAACTGGTCCAAGTTGTACTGTGCAAATGCACTACAAGAGAAAAAAGCAACAAAAGCCTGCATCAAGCACAGTCTTTTTCTTTAGTAGCTGTAAGAGATTTAAGTAATAGCTAATAATCTGAGCGATGATGATGCATAAAAAAAAATTAATTCTTTATTATCTAGCAGCCCCAGATTCCTGGAATCGTCTTGGTGCACTCAGTGCTCATATTACAGATTCTAAACACCATTACACAAACATTAACGTTCAAAACTAACCCAATATAGACAAACACATAAGCTTTACAGTAACCCATAGAAACTGGAGGATGAAATAAAGTTTAAATTCAACAGGGATCCAACTTACTAAGTCAGACATCTCTGTTCTTACAGATGAAACTAATTTTGGCATAAAATACAGTAGGCATAATGTTTTGACATAAAAGTAGGGTCTAAGATGTTTAGTAACATCTACTAAGAAAACAGAAAACAAAATCTGAAAAGGTGGAGACTAATTCCAAAATCCAGGTCATCCATTTCCAAAACAGCTGCTCTAATCATTAGGATACAATACAGATCTCTCCTCTGCCAAGAATTTAATCTTGATCAAAGATGCCCAACACACACAATACAGTGTTACTTGCCAAGCACACATCTTCTAAACAAACCACTTACTGATTATGAAAGTCTAACTGACAAAACATCTTGCTGGGTATGTGGCATCTGGTACTTACTGGGCTGCTCCTTCCCTGAGAAGATTATCATTATTAAGCAGCAACCGAACATCTGAAAGGAGATATTTACAACATAAAAGTCCAGTTATGTTGTACAGAAACTTGTTTCAGTCACATAATTAATGTCAACAGACGGTACAAAGCAAAAAACCCAAATCACCCCATACCCACTGAGATTACTAGGTAGGCAGTTTATTGCTTCGTATTTCATAATTTTGACTGAACAAAATGAAAAGAATGGTATAGAAATGGATCTCTTCCAACACAATCTGGTAAGCAGATATAAGCCATATTCGACAGGCTGTGTGATAGCTCTAGGAATCTGTCAAACTAGTTTTTAGAGAAGTTCTGAATGAGAACAGCACAGAATTCTAACAAGTTCACTTTGAAGATGTATACCAAATCCCTCACACTATACTGTTGTTACTGTATTCTGGTGACATGATACAGTATGTGTTGCACTTACTGTTTTTTACTCCTTACCAATTTTGGTCTTGTTCCATAATGACACTCTACTAGTCAGAGGACAATATATGACAGCAGCATTTCTTCTACCATCACACAAGAAACATATGAATACAGAATAAAGTAAATACTCTCCTCAGAATAACGTCATATTTACTATGGAGCAAATTCATTATTAATGTACTTGACTTGCTTCCTTATTATTTACTAGGCACTGTTTTAATAACAATTTAATGCATTGATCATAAACCAATCATTAGTCTTGCCACACCATATTAAACTGTTCTACAGATTCCCAAGGTGTCATTCAAGTGAAAAAAAAAAAACCACCCTGGACTGCATTGGAAGCATTTTTTCTTTAAAAACAAACAAATAAAACCCCTCCTAAAATGAACCAAAAAAAAATCCCCCCACCTAAACCAAAAAGCTCCACAATCATCCCCCACCCCCCCAAACAAACACAATCACAATTTACAGAATTGGAACTGAAAGTTTTCTTTCTAAGAATGCAGTCTGAATCTCATTGAACACTGGTTGCACATTTATGATCAAATGTTTGCTATACATTTTCAAACGTTATTTTTGAGCAGGTAGTTGGAATTATGAACTAGCTTAACAACACAGTTTATAGCAGTACTACTGTAAGAAATTTTAATAATCTTCAGGGAGCTGAGTTAAGCTGCTCACCAACTGCTCACCAACTCACTTCACAAATGCAATACTAGATAAGTTTAAATAATAATCAGCTGGTGACAGTTCAACACAAAAACAAGGTACTTGTAAAAGAATTGCATTCTGTAACAAATTTAACCTCTCTCCTATCTGACACTGAACTACAGGTTTAGTATACTAAGCTTACTTCTTTATTTAAATAGTTTCAGAGACATTTGTAAACCACAGCTATAAAACATATGGCTTTGTATACATTATATACGCCCATGTATCTTCATGCCACCCAAATACAACAATTTTTAAAGAAAAGTAACATCTTAAGTTAAAGTTCAGGCAACAAGAGTTGAGACAAGGTAATTTTAAGTTCTCTTTCAGTTTACCAGTACACTCAGTAAAATGAAGTGTGCCCAGAATTTAAGGGTCAGAAATGTTTGGAGAAGATTAATATTCTTTCCGCAAGTGGCATTAGGCAGTAGTCCTCTGTATATTTAAGTATTTGTAATGATATTCCTTCTTAAAACAGAAAAAAAAAGACCATTTTAATTTCAGCTAGTTTAATTTCTGTTGAAAAATATAGTTGTTTATCAAAGACTGAAAAGAGTACATGTGGTTTCTAAATGAAAACCCCAGCACCTGTTAATTCATGACTGATTAAAAACGGGGAGAAAGCTCGTTCTTACATCACAAAGAAAAGTAGTACTTTCCTCCTTTCGCATTTAAACTTCAAGCTGTCTTGTGACTGAAAACTTATTATGCCAAGCCACAAAACCAGCTCTTACAGTGTGGGAGCTGCTACTATATAAACTACCTGAAATTTAAGAGAGTGATCAGCAATACATCTTTGGATATAGATGCCTTAAGTGAAAGGACAGAGCAGACAGACACTCACCATTGAACACCTCATTGAATTCCCCAGGAGGAGCATGAATTATGAATTTTGCCGCTATACGCACCTTAAATACAAAAACAATAATGTAGTTGTATATATTTGTATTCATTCCTATTCAAACCAGTCATGCGTTATGTAATTTTTATAGCCAGACATGAAATTGTACAACTCCCACTGTTTCATATATTTTTAATATATATTTTTATATATAATATTTATTTAATATTTAATATTTAAATGTTATTTAATATATATTTTAACTTCCTATCTTCATTAAAAACACAGAATGTAAAGTTCCACCTCTTCAGACAGAATAAAGGAAATTAAACGTGATGGAAGCAGATGGAGAAATTGAATCATTCATGTTTTGTAATTATTGGTAAAAAGAAAAAGATGAATATGATACACAAGATCAATAATATATTCACAATCTATTTTAACTTTAAGTCCATGGATGCCTGGGAATCAATACACAATCCAAGAGTGCCAGAAACCATGATGAAGATACACATGATCTTCAAAGCCTCTCTTCTAATTTTGCTACACATCCTATGGTTCTATACTTTCCAAAAGGTCCACAGTTAGGCAGTAACTTACAGACTACATAAGTTTAAAACCACTGCATAGACACTAAAACATGTAATTTCACTTGCATCTACCTATGACCTCTTAGTGCCACAGTATCAACTGATAAAGTTTAAAAAAAAAACCACCTTGAGATCTTAATTAATGCAAGTCCTCCAACAATTACCTTCAGCCACAACTTCTTGCACAGAAAACACAGCATAAGGCAGTATTCCACTAAAAGTATGTGCACCTGCCCTGGCTTTCTCCCTCCTGCTTGCACAAACCTTTGTACAATAACACAATGAATAAACCCAGAAAGTTTATTGCTCTTTTTTCCCCCCTCAGACCAATTCCCTGAAATGGTTCACTGCACAGCTACAGACACATATGCTTGCAAAAGGAATACAAAAATACTTTTTTATTGTGAAAGAACCTTAAAACCTCTCCACTATTACCTTACTTGCAGAATGTCACTCAGCAGACTTGCTTTCATTTATTCTTCTTTCCCCCTTAAACTGTTATAGGCACCCATTATGGAAACTAATTAAATAAATGTTGGTTCCCTAATTTCACCTGGCAAAAGTTTCTATCTTTCATACTTTACAGTCATCCAAGTTCAGCAGACACTCTAAGCTCTCTTGCATCCTTGATATGATGTTGCTATTCAAATACAGGATACCACTTGAACCATAGTTCCCATTCCTAACACCTTCAATTACATTTCTATGGAATAAAGAGCTGGGAGATTCAGTGTCTGCTCTCTCTGACAGCACTATTTGAAATTAAAGTGTTCGAGAACCACCATAAATCCATTTACAAATATCTAAAAATAATCAAAGAATGCTTTGCATTTTCATATTTATATGCATTTGAAACTACAAAAGAACTGTCTGTGCATGCTAGAGCTCTTGAACTGACTTGTAAACAGCTTTTAGTAGCAGCAATGCAGCCGGTGCTCAGGCCCCTGGTTCTTGACATGGCCCAAGTTTCAGACAACAGTCTCCAGGAGAGGTGACTCAAGTTTAGAGTACCCTGACAAAGTGCTTAGCTGCGTCATTAGCAGTGTTCAAAGCTCAAGTGACTAGCCTAGGCAGTCAGCTCACAAACAGCATACCGCCACTCAAAGTTGGCTAAAGGAAATGGAAAAGCTGTTAGCTCCCAACTTTCTAACCTGAATGCTACATTTTAGATTACAGACAGCCTTTATCTACAGCCTCAAATATCCACATGGGAACTCTTCTTTCCACGTAAACATGAATTTGCATTATACTGAGATAAATGTAACAGGCTTTACTCTTCTCAAAAGAGACAGAGAGACAAGAGCATCTTCTTCTATGGCGAATCATTAAAGCCCTTGCCCACGTAAGAAGAAAGGAGACTTGGATTGTCTCCTTTGAACCAAAGGAACTCATCTGCATAAGCAAGATTATCCCAACCACCAATCCGCGCACTCCATACCTCTCCTGCTGAAGTCAGCGCACTGTACTCAGCTCAGTGTTCAATTCAAAGAAAAATAAAGGATGTGAAATACAGCTAACCTACAGTACTGTTAAAGCACTCAAGAGGAAGGTCAAGACTGGCTCCAAGATTCTATCATCAGGACATTTTACCAAATGACCAACTGCGGTGGTTTTGGCTGGTTTTTTTTTTCTCAGTGGCTGGAATGGGTCTGTGTTTTGGATTTGTGCTGAACACAGGGTTGATAATATAGAGATGTTTTTGTTATTGCTGAGTAGGGTTTGTACAGAGCCAAGACCTTTTCTGCTCTTTGTACTGCCACACTGGCAAGGAAGTTGGGGTCCATGGGAGGTAGGGAGAAGACACAGCAGGACTGGTAACCCAAACTGACCAAAGGGATATTCCATACCATATGACATTATGCTTGGTATATAAAGTAGTGGGGGGGGGGAAGGAGGAAGAAGGCGAAATGTTTGGAGTGATGATGTTTGTCTTCCTAAAATCACTGTGATGTGATGGGGCCCTGCTCTCCCGGACATGGCCTGTCTATGGTATGTGGTGAATTAATTCCTTGGTTTGCTTTGCTTTTGTGCATGGATTTTGCTTTCCCTATTAAACTCTCTTTATCTTAACCCATGAGTTTTCTCACTTTCACCCTTCTGATTCTCTCCCTGATGCCACTGATGGGACAGTGTGGGGCTTGGTGGGTGGCTGACATCAATAACAGTCAGGGATTGGGCCTCACACTTAAGCGCAAGTATTTAGTTGTGTGCTTTCAGCATGACTATCAGCCAAAACAACTTCCTGTCTCAAATGGACTAAAGTGCAGCAGACTCCTGGCTCAAAGTTAGATGAAGAAACACTTCAGGTGAACAGGACTGCTCACCCCTGCCAAGGCCAGGTTGCCCAGGCAAGCAGAGAAACAAGACTCAGAGACATTTGGAGCCCTGAAATAACAGGTCCATCAATTTTGGGCTGGCAGAAGCTGTATAAGCAAAACTAAGCAAAACTTGGGTGCCCAAACTGTGCTCTAAATGACTGCATGCTTTAAACTGGCAACATCTCTAAGGTGAGGTATTAGGTCTGTAGTAAAACTGGAATACTAACTCATTTTCTGCTTGGTTTTGTTTCTTTTCTCACTACCAGTGAAAACTAGCTATGGTATAGCTAGTGGTATCAGTCAGACTAGCTATGGTATAAGTAATATTCATTCAAAAACATTCAACAGTAACAGATGTTTCTTCAGGACTGACCAAACTAAACATTACTTTTAACGAACATTTTACTAGTAAATTTCATGCCTCACTAAGAATTTTTTCAGTATGATAATTCATCATAGATGACACTTTTCACAGAACAAAAACATGCAAATTTGCAATGAATATCTCATCAAATATAAAATATATTCATGCTTACAGAAGCAAAAAACCTGAGGTGTCTTCAGAAGTTGCATCAGTCAACTAAGACTCTGCATTTTAACCCGCCTTTGTAAAGTCAATTTAAAAGTAATCAACTTTGCTTCAGCAGTTAAGCCGAACTGGCTTATCTGTGATGACTACCTGAAAATGCTGTATTTCCCCAACTCATACATACAGGGAACCCATATAAAATAATTAAATCCAGTACTTAGCACTTTACAACAGAAAATCACTTACAACTTTATTGCCACTGAAATTTCCAGAAATAAATGCTCTAAAAGAGGCTTCTGTTTTCCAAAACCAGACTATGCTGAAGGATAAATGAATGTACTTCCATAAGCTCCAAGATGAAAATCTCCCCCTTTTGCAGTAAAAAGCCTCTGACTCAGCTAACACTTGGGGAAGCACGATTAAAACAAAGGGACAGTCCATATAAAATGTGGTGATTATGGGTAACTAAAAAAAAAAAAAAAATTAAAAATGCACATATAGCAAGAAGCACATAACTTGTAATACAAAGTGACAGGCAAAAAACCTCAACTGCACTTCAGTCCAGCTGAGACAGGAAGCTTTTCTGCTGAAAACTGTTTTAAGAAAACATGTCAATCAGATGCATTACAGCTGCAACCAATGCTGATTATTCAATACACTGAGACTTTTAAAAACTGACTTGAACAGGCCAAAACAGAAACAACCTAATATTTTAAAAGTCTTAATGACAAACCCTTTTTCATCCAAGACAACAGCACCTTCACACACAGTACAAGAACCTTACACAGGTATCATCAAGTCACAAAAAATTATGTTACAGTTGAGTATTTCTTGAGAAAATTCAAAAGCAAAGACAGAAAACACCTGAAGTGTCTCCACTTATTACTCTGGTTACTCCTGAAACACCACCTAAAGTTCAAGACATTGTTTTATTGATGTAGCTTTCCAAGATTTGATTTATGGACACTGTTTTCAGTTTCAAGTTTTCAGAGTGGCAAAAACTTACGAACTTCAGAGTTCACTAATCAAGAACATGCAATCATCAGCGGTTCACAAAAAGGCAGCTTTTACCACAAGCCTCTGTAAGGAACTGCGTATTTATTATATTAAATTTCTTTAATGCCAAACCCTCCAATCTAAATATGTTTTTAGAAACATGACTTTTTGCAGGTTTGAGCATTAATTTGGGCAAATCATACAGAAGCTGAGAGTAAGTTATATTTAAAAAAAATATAAAAAAGAGACTTTGGAAACACTGAGAAGGGAAGCATTCCACACTGCAGGCATTCTCTTTATCCAATTTTCACATATACACCACTCTATGTCTTGCTTAAATGGAAGCCTGGTATCAGTAGGTAAGAACTAGCAACATTTACTTTCTCAGTGCAAGTAAGGACAAATGCTACTCGTCACATCAGTTACAAGCTTTTTGATTTTATAAAGTAAACTATTGCAGTTAAGGTAAAATTCAGACAGAGAACTTTAGCAGAAGAGAAAAGGACTAGGTTTATTGTATGTGATGAGCACAGTTATTAGGCATAATGACTAATTCTTTATTCTGCTAGAGATTAAAGCAATTGGTCCATCAACAAATGCCTACACTTAGTTACAACAGTATTTGCAGTTTTCAGACTGCACAAGCACAGAGCAATGCAGTAATGTACAGAATGGTGACAGTTACGCTAAATACACCTTTCTTTTCGTCCTTCTGCCTTTATTTCACAATCTAATTTCTCTCAATGTGTGACACACATCAGATACACTAAGAAATCCTACTCCTCTCCCTTTTCCAGCCTAAGACATTCTCAAGTTTATTTTCTTTTACAGAAGTTATACGTAGTGACTTCAAATGCCCCCAAACCACTCTTCCTGTTCCTGGCACATCAGAAGTGACACTGGCTGAAGAAGCCCGACCTTCTGTGCTGTGTGTGTCTATATATGGTCAGGAATACGTGCTCGCAGCAGTGCAGGGGCTCCACAGTGCCACGCCACTGTCAGCTCCGCCAAGGCATGCTCATTCCTTTCGATCTTCTAAGGTACATCTAAGAGTAACAGGGGCATTAAAACTTCCCCCCTTTCCTTTTCTTTCACTTTTTAACTTAACTGAAACACGTCTGTATTTGCCAGACACCCTGACAGCTCACTCCTTCAATCAACACCCGTGCTGCACAGAAAGAACAAGCCGATAAGCAAGATGCTGTGAAACCACATACTTGCCCTTACTCTTTCCTACATATCACTTAATTCAAATTCAGCTGTGAACTCCGTGCAGAAGGGAGACCCACCCTTCCTCTACACTTGTAACAGGTTAAAATTCACTGCTCTACAGCAATAAAAATGAAATAGAGAAGTAGATATTAAAACTTTTTTACCTAAAAATCTGCACAAAAATTTTGGGGGAGGGCGTGTGTAAAAGATTCCCATAATACATTTTCACTCAAAGACAACTTTGTTGCTAATCACAGGGGAAAAAAAAAAAAAAAAAAAAAAAAAAGGGTAGCCCTTCCAGAAGTTACTTTTATTAGTGTTATAGCAAACAGTGTCAAAGCACTGTATATCATGCATTTATATCTTGCATTCCTGAGGGCACCCTAGCTATCTTATAAAACACTATAAATATTCCATTCACAGGAATCTATGTTTGGCAAAAAAATATATCACATCAGGGAGAAGGGAGCTCCAGGAACAATAGAGTCCAGGGATCTCTATTCTCACACATGCCTTCTGCTATAGTTCTTATTGAAAACCTGTCTGCAAGCAGCTAAACAAATGGCTTTGTTTTGACCCACTCTATTTACGGGTAACTACAGGGGTTTCTCACAATTAACCCATAGTTACAGAAATATTAACAGTTAAACTGATTTAAACTTGGTAAGTTCCAATTCTCTCAAGACCCTGTAACTCACACTCATTAACATACAAGTCATTCAGGGATCCTGCTTGTACTACTTGGACTGATACTAGACAAAAGATTTATCTAGTTTTATTGAGTTCTGAGTTTGATTCAAACTTGTGGTCTGAGTTCCACTTGAGCTATGCCATTATTTTTCAATATGCCGCTAGGACATCTACCAGTCAAAATGAATTCTGAATTGACACATGTAACAACACATCAAGGAACACAGTCTAAGGTTCAAACATTTGCAAGATACAATGTCTGATGCTCTGTCAGAACTGAAAACATCAACGTAGTTTTTGAGTTTGTAAACTCTTCAGTGTTTAAAGAAAATGTAGCTGGCTTCTCCTTTGGATAGCTAGACACTTGGCATCACTGTCTCCAATGCTCATTAAATCCTTAGGTTAGATACTTACCAGGATGTTACACCAGCAATGACCACACACCTTTTTAAATAATAAAACAGCTGGGGGTGTTTTCTAGGTGGCATAAACTGACCTAACACCATGTTGCTGCTGCCACCAAAATCACTAATCTCCCTGGCTATTCCCAAATATGCCCTGTGACGCATTTTTACAAACTCCCATGTATCACCAGTGCTCATCTATTCATGTGAATAGTCAGAGAAGCAAATTCGTATAGCTAAAGAATAGCTTTAGAAGGTGGCAAGAAGACAGCAACTAATTCACTTATAAAAGAACTTTAAATAATTATTGCTTCTTCCTGCTGACAGTTTAGTGAGATGAAAAAGTCTTCAAACAGCTAGACAAGCACTAGGAACATACATGTGAGGAACGGACTACCCCACGCCAGCAGCAAATTGCCTTCTTAGCCTCTTATGAAACCTCACCATACCCACGGGCATAATTTCAAATAGTGAAGCAGCATCCCAAAACATGCATCATCTCACACAAACACAGAACCAAGGCTTTGTTAGACAGGGAATGAATACAGAAGTAGTGTTGCAACTGCCTTCCTACCAAGCTCAACTGAAAAATGCGCTGTAGTATTCAATTCACTTCTGCTTCTGGAAGACTGAGGAAGAAAACACTGCAAAAATGTGGTTCTGTGGCACAGGAAAGGAGGGGCACATTCCATGTCTATGGCTTTGACTGAACAGACATTTCCTTATTAGTAATGCCTAGAGCTGCATTGCATCTGTAGAACATGTGTTCAATTATTTTTAATACACATGTATTTAAGACTATATAACAGTAATAGCACTTAATAGTGGTGCAAAAAGTAAATCTTACACAACATGAGGTATTCTAGCTGCCTTCTTTCTACCTGAAGACCTGACTTGGATAATGAGATTTATTTTCACAAAAATAACCACTTTGAAAGGTGCTGGATGCTTCGCTGTAGGGCCTTTCAGCAGCAGAGTATCTAAATGTCATAACGGTCTCCATCTTAAAATCACTTTACAGAGTGAAGTGTAAATATTGTGTAATATTAAGATGAAGGATTAATGAAACCCAAACTTAAAACAGGACTCCCAAAAGTCATTGTATCAGTCACAAAAATCAAAGAGGAACATGAAAGCAATGTATGTTAATTGGGTAATACACAAGTCTAACCATAAAAAATATTAGAGAAGATAAGTCTCCCCCATGTAATTTTGCAGTTACCTTTATTACTCCTGACTATATATAATTTTAATGTCATGCGTTCACAGATTTTAACGTGGAAACTAAAAGTACTATACTGGTCTCAAATTAGTGAAACAAGTACGTTTTGTTTGTAGATGTGAAGGGATCAAGATCAGCCTGAGACTTCGGCTATCAGCATCAATCAATAAAATCTCTCAACTAGAAAAAAAATTGCTTGTAATTATAATACAGACAGTACAATATATTATTTTTCCTCACATCTTCATTTCTCTGAAAGTTTATGTCTTCTCAGTAGTTGGCTGGACAACAAATAGGCCAAGAAAACTCCATATATGCAAAAGTGATTCTAAAATTATTGGTAGGGCCACATTTCCTAAATTTATCGTATAGAACTTTCTTCCCTGAAGTGTCTTAACTACAAGTTTTTAATCTTTCATGTGGTAGTCCTTTTTCCAGTGATGTACATGAAAGCTCAGAACACAAACAATCAGAAGGAAAAATATAATAACATCTCAGATTCACAACTTGGATAAAAGTTGCTTTCAGTAACTACCAAAGGACTTTAG
>JAWWES010000041.1:23548540-23566538 GCA_035583135.1 Lophotriccus pileatus
TTCTATATTCCTATTCAGGTGGGAAAGGAATTTTGATGAGTTGGGGGTTTTAAGGTTTTAAGGTTTTTGTTGGTGGTGTTTTTTTTTGTTTGTTTTGTTTTGTTTTGTTTTGTTTTGTTTTGGGGTTTTTTTGTTTGTTTTGGGGTTTTTCACTGAAATGAGACCTTATTAGTTTAAATTCAGGTTGAAAATACCAGAGTTTATTTGCTCCTCTATGTTTTATTTTATGAATGGGTTGTGAATCTGTTTTATACAATCTGCTTGGCAGACTGGTGCATAAGCACAGTATGACAAATATGATCTAAACCAAGCATTTCATTAAGGAAAGACATTTGTTATTGGCTTTCAGTATGGGCCATTAACCTTCATGAACACCACTTTCTCTGTAATGAAGTTACTGTTTTAACACCATTCAAGGTTTTATGCAGTAAAATATACAACTATATAAATTTTAATGTGGTCATGTTAAGTACTATAAGGACTGTGGAAGGGGGGCATGAGAAAAGTGCTGTGTAAATAATTTATTCATCACAGTAATAATATTTGTTTATATTGTTCATCACCATCCAGACTTTATCTTCCTATTAAGGATTGTCTGAAGAAAATAATATTGAGTAGATATTTGCACACAGAACCTCCATATCGTGATGCCTTCTGGTAATGTGAAGATACTAAAGATAAGAAAAAGAATGAAGTACTTGGTAAATCAGCCCTGGCAGACAAAAGAACCCTCAAGTACTGCAGAGAAATCTAGTTTCTGCCAAATAATCCAAACCCAGTCTCCCCTGATTCAAACTCAGCTTTCAGAAGAAATGAAACTCACTTTAAGATGCCCAGAATGTTTAATAGAAAAAAATTCCCTTTATTTATCCAAATGGGCTGGCAGATACATTTTGAAGCAATTCACTCTCCTAGACATAGATTTAAAGACATTTTAAAATAATTTACTTTGTATTTTTGTGATGGTCTTAAGAAAACCCTGCTGCTATACATTGGTATCAAGATGCCTAGCAAATATATTTTATTATTGTTGTTGCAGATGCACAGATATTTTTTCAGGGTATTTTTGAGTAAACTTAATATTCACAAAAAGAAGTAGAAATAGTCCTGACATAGATGCTCTTTATTTACTTGCATTTCATGCAGCAGCCCATGTTACACTTGTCAGTGAGGTCTTTTCATCACTTCAGTGATATGATTCATGGGAACTGCCTGGGTCTGACAAACTTTTACCCTCTTTCCATCTGATTCAGGTCTTCTGTTCAAAAGTTCTGCCAATAGCTGCAACAATTTGATGCTCAGGGCTGTATAGAGGACACAAACAGTGCTGGAGCACTTTTACAAGTATTGAGTTGTTGATCTTTGAAGGAAATACTTCAGTACTGTTACTATTCTTGTGGCCAAGTGGCAGATATATCACATAGGCATGGCTAGTGATTTAATAGACCAGGTAATTTCAATAGATACGTTTTCCATTTCCTGACAGTGAATGAAGAAGCTATTCAGATAATTACATTTCTCTACAAAATGCAAAAGTTACATGGTGAGAGTGTTTTTAACTTCTAATGATGGTTGTCCTTCTTGTAGCAGTAACTAAGGTTCTAAGGTTTGCTTAAGGAAACCAATAAGATGCAATTGGAGTTGGATGTGACTCACTCCTTGTTATGTCCTACTTGCTTATGAGGGTGTGTGTATTGTCACATCTTCACATGTGTTTGCCATCAGTTCTGTACCATGAGCTCCAACAAGCTGCAGCCCCACTGCCTTTCTTAAATTGCCTTTATTTTTTATTGAGCCACACAAATGATAGAGAATATACCACTGTCATCTGAAGGCCTTTTTTCCTTCCTAATTAAATCTCAAACTCTATTTTTAGCATTTGCTTTCAGTTTTGTCACACTTGCAAAGCGTGCCAACTGCCCCAGTGAGCTCCGACCTCGTGGCAGCTGAAGTGTCCATGTTTGGTCATGCACCCTAAAGTTTTTGGCAATAACTTTTCACATCCTAAAGGAGGATGTTCAGCTGTCATTTGTGCTAGAGAGGGTCTCCATGTGTGCTTGATAATTAGAACTCTGGCAAGTGTTAATTCATAGCATTTGTAGAAATGCAGAGAGCCTCAGAGGCCTGAGCAAGGATGATTTCCCTGTTAAATTGTCACAATGAATGTGACAAAACATCAGCAGGTACTAATGAACCTCCTGATGGCACTGGGCTGTGGCAAAGTGCTCACTGAAACAGAAAAGCACATGGAAACCAGAGGTCTCCCTGGGCTGACTATGGCAAGGATTGACCTTCTGCTGAGGTCTCTCTCTGGGCATGGTGTGTTGTGAGGAGGCTGCTGACTCTGGAAAGGAAAGCACCAAAATTAGTAACAGCAGCCAGCATTCCTTACAAAACAGAAATCTTTTCTCTTCTGTCCCCCAGAGGTCATGGGGTCACTGCAAGTGCTTCAGATTAAGACTCAGAAGAGTCTTTTGGCATCTTCATTGGAAGTGATTACACGTGGAGTGTTAGCAGGACGAGGACTGCAAAAGGCAAATTCAGGTTCAGCGTCAGACCACACAGTTTCAGGGTGAGAGGCTGATTTCCACTGGATTGGTGTCCGTTGAGTCAATAAAGTTGCTTTGAATTCTCCCTGCTGTCTATGAGATCACAATTTCTTGTAAATGTTTTCCCTAATCGGTCTGGTGTAATCCTAAGATTTCCTGTGTGTTTCTTCTATGCTCGGAATACTCAGTTCATGACCTGTTAAAAATAATGGAAATTGGAATTTTCAGGAATAGATGTTTGGCTTAGTGAGTAAAAAACCCATTAGGATCTCTATTTCATTTATCTACTGTGACCTTTTCCCATGATACAGTGTTATAGCTGAATCCCAGAAATGAAATTTCTGAAGGAAGAGTTTCATGTTTAGGATTAAAATTTATTTTGATGTCCTTTTGCAGTTGCTCACCTGTACTGCTTCTGCCACTGTAACCCAAATTGCAACTTCATCACTTATTTATATAAAGCATGTAGGTCTCTTCTTCATGACTGATTTTAACACCAGAGACAGAAAATTAGCAATATGCAAAGACTTAGCAATCCTGAGATACAGTGTACCATTTTCCTTGATTTTTGAAACCTATAATATTGTTGGATGTATTAAAAATCTTCCTTAATAGAGGCAAATTACTCTCAGTGGGTATTAGTGCACTAAAAAAAAGTAGGTGTGAATTCAGTAGGAAAATTTCTGCGGGGTGAGTATATCCTTCCCTATTTTTTTAATCTCTTGGCTTTTGTGTAGGGTATTTGTTATGCAATGTTTTGAGCACTGGCCACATCCACTGTTAATATTCCTGCGGGGGGAAGGCTACCAGTTTAAGTCAGCTGCAGATCTGCTGCAGCGTGTACCTGATATAAACAAAATTACTAGGATGAAAAATTGAGCATGGGAAGCTTGTGATTCTGTTGACCCTTTCAAAAATGCAATATATACCATCCCTGAGAAATCATGAGAAGTAATCAGAGGAATGTGTTACAAATCTGGTATTTAAGTCCAGGCCATCATTTGACTGAATGTTATGCTGGTTTAGACTGAAGACTCTGGTATTAATAGCGGGTAAAACCTTGGAGATTTTTACTGACTTGTCAGGGAAATCCTGACAAGTATTGGAAAGTAAATTGGAAAGTAAATTAGATGTAAATAATTAGAATAAAAAATGGATTAGGCTTGTGACACAGCAGAATGTTTTCATCCTAAACTACTATTTTCAATGCCTTTTTTCACAGAACAGTTAGACTTGGAAGAGACCTCTGGAAATCATCTAGTCCAAACTTTTCCCCCAAAATATACTTTGAGTTGAAACTGAGCATATACATTTTTTGTTAAGAAGTAAACATGCCTGGAGAAAATGTGCTTTAATGTTGGGTTTGTGTGATATTTTTAAATGACAACAGCATATAAATGCTATTTTTTAATCAACTGAGACATTGTGCAATAAAGTATTTTTGAGTGAGTTAAGTACAAAAGTTCCACTGAGATAAGACACTGGAGAAACAAGCTTGTAGTATCATCTAAGAGTGGGACAGGACAGCACTGTGTTGCAGTGTCTGTGGGGTACCCACTTAAAATAGTCTTCACAGAAGTGAACTTGTGAATTCAGCAGGAGACACCTAACATAAATGGGAGAAAATTCATGGGAGAAAGCTGGGACTTGCTCCTCTTACCCCAGAAGAACCAAGGTCTCTGGGGACTGCAATGCCTTCTCTCTCCAGGTATCACAGATACAAAGCACCTTGCAGAGATGAAACATGAGATGGAGGACCATGAGGGACATAAGTTCAGGTCCTTGAAATTTCTTGTGGATCATGACTGATTAGGGACTTGGATGCTAAATGCAAGTGCTCGCATCCTTGCTTGGCCACACACATACTCCTTATGATACCTAAATTCTAAGCTTCAAATGTCACCCCAACTCTTAAGTGCATCAAGAATTTTAAGCCTCTGCATGGGTGCAGCCTGTGGTTAGGCAAGAGGCTTCCTATTCAAACAGACTATGCCATAGTTGTTGATGACAAATATTCTGCACCTTTAATGGGTAGGGACCTATTAATGGGTAGGAGGCTTATGAACTGTGTGTTTGATTTATTGGTGCATTCTGTATTTCTATGTTTCTGAGTTGTTTCCCCTCTCCCCCACAGTTCCACATGTTGCTCTTCTCACGTTAGTCAGAAAAAGCATACAGATGTGTAAGCTTAACAGTCAACATGAGTAGTAATTACAGCACTCAGAGCATAAAGTATTACAATAATTCATTTTAATAACGTTTATTAGGTTGTAACAACAACTATAAACATAAGTACCATTCAGCTTTTGCAGATAATATGAACTTACTAACATCGAATCTTTACCAGAATCACATATTCTTACAGGTGTCCCAGACACAACATTAACTTTATTAATCAAAAGTTCATAAATAGTAAAAACGTCCTCTGTTTCACATTGCAGCGTTCCTCAAGCATGTACATACAAGTTTGGAGTAACTTCTCCAAATATATGTCGTAAACTTCCTTAGCTGTTTCAACAACCATAGAGATGATTTTTTTTGCCTGCAGCAAAGCCTTTTGTCCTTGAGCAATCTACAATTAGTATCTCTCTCAGCAGACATGAAAGTTCATTTCTGAAATGAAAGTGGTGATGAAACACAATACAATATTATCTGCTTATAGGTTGCCTACACACTCTGCCCTCATTATAAATCTTTCAGTTATGACACTGTCTCCCAAGAACAATATATCTCCCTTATATCAGTTTTTTATCTGCACTACCTCTCTTTGAAGATCTTAAAATGGTTGGCTTGCAGCAATGGAGATATTGTACTTAGGGTGGAGTGTGTTTACAGTCAGTTCTTTTTCTTTTTAATATTTACATAGTATTTTTTTAAGGTTGCTACAATTTATGAATCATGTACGTTGACTAACATTTTCTGAAATGTTCACAGTGCAGTACTTTGTGGCCTAACCAAACTTTGTAAATGTCATTAAAAATAAACTTTTTTTTTAATATAAAAATAGAATACTTTATGTGTTTACACCAACAAACCCAGTTCTATCCTATTCTAAACAAGCTATACAGTAGTATGCACAGAATTCCACAGGAACAGAAATGACATGTGATGTTTGCCCTAAAGCTATAGTACTCTTCCCTAATGAATGAAGGTTTTATTTACTATCTGTTTTCAAAATTGTTTCTCTGGTCAAAATTTAGAATTAAAAGTAGGTATCATAACTCACTGGGTTGTGTGATTCAAGAAGAGGGTAAATGTGGCCTAAAGTAATTTCTTTTGATTGGTCATCTCCGCTCTTCAGGGACAGCATGAAGAAGTTATCAATATGCCTGCTATGGCAGCGTCTTTTTAGGTCAGGGCTGCGGCAACACCTCCACTCTTTACTTACCTGTGGCTCCACCCAAGGTTACGTGGCAGAGCTTCATCTGCTCACCAAACGACTCACCAGACAGCAGCCTTCATGTTTTTAGTCTCAGAGTGATTCATTCTTTATTGAAAGAAATGGAAGCTTTGCATTTTTCAAAAAGAGATCTATTGATACAGGCTGATTCGATGAAATAGTTGAATGTTGGAATAACATTGACACTAGGAATGTTTTAAGCTACATGATGGGCCCTTTGTTTTATGTACCGTCTGACTACACCAGAGGACTGGTAAGACTGATGTCAAATCACAGAATGGTTTGGGTTGGAAGGGGCTGTTGAAGATCACCCAGTTCCAAACCCTCTGCTGTGGGCACCTTCAATTAGACCAAGTTCCTCAGCGCCTCATTAAACCTGGCATGGAATATGATGGGGCATTCATAACTTCCCTGGACAACCTGTTCCAGTGCCTCACCACCCTCACAGTAAAGGATTTTTTTCCTAATATAAAATCTAAACCTACTCTTTCAATTTAAACCCATTCCCCCTTGTCCTGTCAGTACATGCCATGGTAAATAGTCTTGCCCCATCTTTCCTGTAATTTCCCTTCTGGTAGTGGAACACTACAATTAGGTCACCCTTTTGTTTTCCAGGCTAAACAATCTGAATTCTCTCAGCCTTTCTTCACAGAAGAGGTGGTTCATCCCTCTAATCATCTTGGTGGACTTCTCCAGACTTGGTTGATGTCCTTGCTGTGCTGAGGACCCCAGAGCTGGATGCAGCACTCCAAGTGGGGTCTCACAAGGGCAGAGGTAGGGAGGCAGAATGCCCTCCCTTGACGTGCTGACCACGCTGCCTTTGATGCAGCCCAGGATCCAATTGACTTTCTGGGCTGTGAGTGCACATTGCTGGGTCATGTCCAGCCTCTCCTCCACCCCGAGGGCTTCTTGGCAGGGCTGCTCTCCCTCTTCTATGAGGATCTGTTCCATGATATTCCCAGGCACAGAGGGGAGGCTGATAGGTTGGTAGTTCCCAGGGTTGTCCTTTCTTTCCTTTTTAAAGATGGGTAGAGTGTTTCCCTTTTTGCAGGCACCTGGGACTTCACCTGACTGCCATGATTTTTTTGAATATCATGGAGAGTGGGTTGGCTACTGCATCAGCCAATTCCTTCAGTACTCTGGGATGCATGTCACCAGGTCCCATAGACTTGTGCACATTCAGGTTCCCCAGATGGTCATGAACCTGATTTTCAGTTACAGTGGGGTGGCTTTGCTCTCCCTGTCCTCATTCTGTCTTCCATCTGCTCAAGAGGTGTGGAAAGAGAGGTTGCCATTGAAGACTGAGGCAAAAAAGTTAAGTACCTCAGCCTTCTCCTCATCCATTTTTACCTGTTCGCCAGTGTTGTTTATCAGGAGGGTTACACCTTCTTTGACCTTCTGTTTCTGATTAACATACCTGTAGAAGCCCCTCCTGTTATTCTTTGCCTCCCTTGCCAGGTTTAGTTCCAGTTTTGCCTTGGCCTTCCTCACCCACTTCCTACACAATTGTACTTCTCTAGACTTATTTTACGGCACACCATTTCTTGATTTTGATTTCTGTTAAGACACTTACCATGAGGCTGGCTCTCTTGGCTGCCTAGGTTCTTAGAAACCTTGTTGACGTAGTGCAAAAATCCAAAGTTTGCACCACGTAGGAGGAAAATACATTTTAAACTCTTGTAACTCTCATTGTTTGCCTTAGCCTTTTGTATGAAAACCATTTCTGCACTGCTCATTATCCTAAAGTACATGCACAGTAAAAGTCCTTCCAGCCATAATGATTGATATTCTACTTTCTCCTTCATGGCATTAATGATGAATTTTTGTTCTTGGGTCTGAGAACACATTAATGACAGTTTGTGGGAACTAGCTCTGTATGGTAGTATACCACATTTTCATTTGGTAAATTGATGCAGTTGTCCAAATACTTGGAAATTACTGTGATGGTTTAGAGAATCCCATAGCCTTAAAAAATATGATATTGTGTCCTTGTACTAGTGCAACTTGGGCAACAACATAAACATGTGCAACAGTGTTCTCACAAAGACCAGGCAGTAAAAACTAGAGGACAAAATGTTTTGCTTTGTGTTCATATAACAAAGAATGGATTCTCCTCTTTTTCAGACATTCCCGTCATGTGTCAACATCCATATCTGTGTTGTCTTGTGATGATAAAAGAGAAGGATAGGGAGCAATGCACTTCACGTTGACATAAGTAGCATTGACATGAACGTAGTGTTCCCCAACAAAAGTGGAGAAGATTGTTGATATATTTGAAACAAGTTCAGAAAATGCTGGACGCATCTCAGGTTTTGGATGCCAGCACTTCAGCATGACTTCGTACCTGCCATTCAAATAAAATAAGTGTTCAATTAAGAAACTGTGTAAAAATGAAAAAGCTCAACCCTCCCTTTCTTCCCACAGCTTAAATTACTACAATATCAGAATCAGCAGCATTTGCAGAAGGCTTTGCAAACTATTTACTTACAGTGGATCAGGGCAGTATTCAGGTTGTAGCAGCCTTCTGCCTTGTAATAAGTAAACAGTTATATCAAAAGAATTTACATCAGGATAAGGTGGTGCCCCTCTTGTCATAAGTTCCCATAACAACACACCAAAGGACCACTAAGAAAACAAAGAAATAAATAGTAAGTTATAGGGTTGGAGGCTTTACATTCCAGTTTTAGAAGATGGTTTGACAGATTTAAGCATTCAAATGCATGGATTTTCCATTTGAAAAGTTATTTTACTGCATTCAGCTTCCTTTAAGTGCACTAATAAATGCTGTAAGGACTTGAGGAGCCACTTAAATAAGAACTAGAGAATCTCAACTAAGTAAATGAAAAAAAATAAAAGCCTATAGGCCTGCTACTTTGCTGGTATAAATTGGTAGGCCTCTTTTGAGGTTAATGGAGCTCTGCCAGTTTATATGAGCTGATGATCTGACTAACTCTGTGTAAATACATACTGAAGACAATATATGTGGTGAAAATTCTATGCATCACAGGCTAACCTGAATCTGGATTGAAAGGAGAGCTAAAATAAGAAGCGATCTTGCCAACTAATGAATTCATCTCAACAATTTTTTCTTCATAAATGGCCAGGTAATACTTGAGATTGCTGTAGGCAGTCAGTAAATATTTATAAAGCAAATAAAAGTATTTTTGAGAACTAGTAAATTTTATGAGTCTCAGAGTTAACCTGTTTTGTCAAGCTTTCCAGAACCCCTCCTATAGCAGGGTTCAGTTCCAACTTGGCTTCTTGGAATGTCCTTAGTTTCCCTTGGAATGGGGTTAAACTAATTATTCCTTGAGCAGTAAGAGATAATCAGGTCAAAAACTTGATTTGTGATTGGGACAAATACACTTTCTGGCTGTACACAGTCTTTTATTATTATGTGAACTAAAGTTAGATTCAAATTTAAGTTTTGATTTGGAATTAGTCCATTCATTAAATACTAGAAAGATGTCTCAGGCAATATAAAAGAAAAAAATAGGTGATACAGATATGTTTGTACATTACCACATCTGACTTTGTTGTGAACTTTTGAGTTTGTAAACTTTCTAAAGCCATCCATTTCACTGGCAGTTTAGCTCCTGTTTTATTGTGCACACTGTAGTATTCTTTATCATAGACATCTCTAGCAAGACCAAAATCAGCAACCTTGACAGTGAATTTTTCATCCAACCTAGAGAAATAACAAAAGGTATTATTTGCGACTAAGCAGGCAAGATTTACAGAGATGGTGGATTACAATGAGTGACTTGCCTTGACTTTGAAAGGCAGTACTTTATTTTGGATCTATTAACCAATGTAACAGTGAAACAAAAAGTGCAGCAAAGTATATTTGACACCCATTTAACATAGTGAATGAATCTGGGAAATTACTGATGCTGTTTTGATAATATAATTTGAATTACAGTTATTTTAAAACAATTGCTGTGTATGAAAAGATTTTGGCTAATTGAGTGCTACATAATTTCTTCCACAGCCCTTTCTTCTTCTGTATTCTTAAAACCAGGTCATTTTTATTTTCAAGTCAAGGCATGTCTCTCCTGCTTACTCTCAGTTTTGATAAGGAGGGGTCCATCATTATCTCAGTGACTGCCTCCATACAATAATGTAGTCCTGTAACTAAAGATACGTTTGGTGTCTGTACTGGGAGAAAGTGATGGCATAACAAAAGTTCTGCTGGGGTTACACCTCAGCCCTACCAGAAGATATCCCTAGTTTTTCTTCTCCTAAGCTTGGTGTTTGTCCTGGTAAGTAGTATCATTGTCAAAAAAGGGATAGAGCATGGGTGTTGGCATGCTCTATCCTTTATTACATTTGCTATCCTATATTACAGGTGCAGACCTAGCCACAGGAAACACTTGCTTTTGGGTTTGTTTACAGAATCATACAATCAGAGAATGTGTGAGGTTGGAATGGATCTCTGAAGATCATCTAGTTCAACCTGACCTCCCCTGCTCAAAACAGGGTCAAGGACTGCAGGTTGCTCAGGACCATGACCAGTTGGGTTTTGAATATCTGCTCAGATTAAGACTCCACAACCTCTCTGGGCAACCTGTGCCAGTGTTCAGCCATTCTTGCAATAAAAGCATTTCTTCCTATGTTTAAATGCAATTTTCTCTATTTTGATTTGTGTCTGCTGCCTCTTGGCCTGTCCCTGGGCACCACTTAGGTCTTCTTCAGTCTACCATATCAGCTATTTATACATATGGATAAGATCCCTCTGAATTTTCTCTATGCTAAATGTTCCCATCTCTCTCAGTGTCTACACGAGGCATTCTCCCATCTTGAATTTGTGAGGTTTCTGTCTGGACAACTCCGGTCTGTTGAAGTCCCTCTGAGTGGGACATAACTGTCTGCTGCATTTATTGATGCTATAACTAAATCCAGTGAAGGGAGTGGGACGGAACTTTGATGGGTCAACAGGACACAGTTTATGGCATAGCAGGTTCCTGCACTTCTTCCAGGATACTGGAATAGACTTAAGAGTCCTCGGAGACTATATTTGCATCCTGGCTTCCTTTCTGATAGACATCACTACTGTGGCAGGGCCCGTGCTTCTGAGTTGTGGATTGCACATGGCCACTGGGGAAAGGGAGTGTTTTCTTGTGGCAGCAGCTTTCCAGGCTCTGAAGTGCCAAGCCACACAGAAGTACAAAAGCAGCCATTCAGTGGTCATGTGAGACACCCTGATAGCTGTTCCCTCCTCACCCAAGGAAGAGACACAGGCCAGAGGGATTGTACTGTTGTCACTAATTTGGACTTCGATTAGATGAACTAGGACTTTCGTCCGGTAATTCAAATAATTTCTTCTTAGGAAACCTGAAAATTATGTCGCTTCTGGCTTTTTTCCTCCCTTAAAAAACAGCACTTGTAAGAAAATGTTCTTTTTCAGAGGCTGTTCAGCTGCACAAGTGTGCACCCTTTGAAAAAAAGAATAAAAAATCTGATATCACAGGTTAATGACCTTTTTGCAGCCAGAGTTCCAGTTTATGACATACTAAAAATAAACCCTAATGTTTAATTCTGTACCACATTAATTCATAACATTGGTGATAAATCAGCATAATCGTATCGGCAGCTCCTGTATCAGTTAGTCTTTGTGCGAACTGAACTGTCTGGCTACCCAGACACTGGTAAGATTCTTTGACTGTTAATTTGTGTGCGTAGTTGAGTCAAAGTAAGCTCATACTCATGTAATGAAAGACTACCGTCAAGAGGTCTCACTGGTGTTTCTTTGTGTTCCTGTTTTTCTCACAAAGTTCTGTGTGTTCCTCTCTCTCCTGTTAGGTGTGGCAGCAGAAACATGCTGCTTCTGAAGAGGCTGGGTGGAAGCACAGCAAGTTGAGGCAACAGCAGTTTAACTTCCCTTAGGAGATACCTTTTAAACTCTCTAACCAATGATTTTGAGATGCTATACTTTCACCTCAGCTTTCTTATTTCTCACACTCAAAAAAAGCTTATGTGTAAGAAATGAGCCCGTAGCAAGATGAGTAGCTCATCAGTATGCAAGACAAACATTAGTATAATTACAGAGCAATGAAAAAACCACAGTATTTTGACTAAAAAAAAAGGCAGAATCTTGGAAACTTTTATTTAGCTCATCTCACTTTCTTACACAGAAGTGTGATAATGTAACTGGAAGTAGATGTTTGTACTTACATACAATTTCTTGCTGCCAAATCTCTATGGACAAACTTTTTGCTTGCAAGGTATTTCATTCCTTTTGCGACCTGAAGGCCAAATCCAATTAAATCTTTTACTGTTGGATTCTGTAAAATACAAACATTTGTGATACAATGATTGGATAAGCTTAAGGAACAGACTGCTTTTTTGCTGTGACTCTTCAGGTTTTACACCCCACCTATCCTGCCACCAGTATGATCAAGACAGGTTGGTGCTTGTAATGAACCTAGTTTAAGTTTACGTCAAGTTCTTACCTCCAGTGAGAAGACACACTATAAGAAAACAAAAAAGCTGACAGCCTCCAGAAGAGTGGAGTTTGCAGCATAAGCAGTATAACCAGGGCTGGGAAGTGGAACGGTATGCTGAAACAGCATCACAGCTGACACACAGAATTCACATGTGTGAACTTAAGAATAATAGCATGTAATGCAGTAGAAGGTATTAACTATCAACTTGGAGCTCATCAGCTAGAGATGACCAAGAAATGAGAGAGTCCTGTCCGGGACAAAATAAGGCAAATGGGACCTTAGCAATTAGCAGAGGAAGATTTTCCACAATGACTGTGGAAACTCCTTCTGCTGGTCAACATGGTAAGACAATACTAAGAATGTTAAATATCAAAATAAGTACAAACACAAACCTGTAAATCTTTTATCCAACCATATGACTTGTTATGTAATAGTAAAGTTCCCACAGATTTTTGTGTTGACAATGCTCCTTATAATTTTCTTCTGTGGAACAATCTTGTTCAACTGTGGTCATCATTCTATTTATTTCCAGAAGGACCATGGCACTATTCACAGATACGGGCCCTGGTCTTTGTAGAATGAAAGACGCTCAAAAGGGAAGAGGTCCGTATTTCAGAAAGCTTAACTCCTCCAAAAATTAGACAAAATGATTTTTTTTTAAATTGTACTGGCTATAGTTGACTGCCATAGAGCAAAGCAAAATCCTATTGTCTCAGAAATCACTTTGTGTTGTTCTAGCACTGTGGAATAGGTGAAATACTACAGTATAAAGTGGGCTTACACTACCTGAGGCAAGACCTGTGGTCTCATATTTGTGAGAAACCAGTGAGGCACATTTGAGGAATCTGCAGTTTTTCAATGGAAATGGGGAAGATCTCTGATAAGAGAGTACTCATGGTTTGTATAACAATTCTGGTGTATCTTTCTTAATATAAGAATAAAAAATATTGATAATAAATGGACTGTGACACTAGTTGGACCGGGAGATGCCTTACCTAGGAGCTGGAAGAACAGATGGTGACGACTGGTACAGCTGTGCTGAAGTCAACAGAGATATGCCAGTTTAAACCAGCAGATGATTGGGCCCCTTGACTTGGCTCAAACACCTTTGTTTATAAAGAGGCTTATGGATGGGAAATGAGAAATATTTATTGCTTATAATTTCTGGGAAACATTCTAGAGAGGAATTTGAGGGGGAAGAAGAAGTAGCAGTGCTATAGCTGGGCTCGATGCCAGACTAAGCAAGTGCTAAAGGTTAAGGTGTAGTAACAGCAGCAAGTTACAGACGTAATGTAATTATGAGAGCTTATAACCTGTGGTGTTGGAGAAGGGCGTGGCTAGAGTTGCATTAATGTTTGGTAGACCTCACCGTGTACTTACATGAGTCTCATTCCTGATGAAGTTTCGAAGATCTCCATGTTTCATGTATGGAAGAACGACTAACGGGGATCCTTCGTTGGGCAAACAGATTCCCAGGAGTGACAGAACGTTGGGATGAGTGAAATCCTTCATGATTATTCCTTCTTTCAGAAACTGAGCTACTTCTTCCAGATCTGTAATCCCTGAGAAATCCAGTAATGAGTTAATTAAAAGAAACAGAAACAAACTAGTGTTCATTTCTGTATAGCATGTCATTGCACAACAAAGCCATAATGAGAGACTACAAATGTGCTCCCCACATCCCACATTACAATCAGGTTATGTGCATTGGTTTTCCTACAATGACCAAATACAGTCTGTTGGTGATTTTAATTCTGTTTCTCCTTTTTTTTAAATTATGAATTATTTAAAATTCAATAACAACACTTGAGTAAATCCCTTATTAAATGTTGTTATAGTCTCTTCCTGTTTTTCCAGCAGCTTTGCCTACTCTTTAGCAATTTAACTTCCAAATCCAAATCTTCTGTAGACAGTAGAATAAAAAAATTACACTGCCGTTCCCTCATTTTCCTGTGTTCTTTTCTTTGTAGAGGAAATATATGGACACTTCATTTGATACAAAAACATATGCCAATGCCTTGTGTTAATCTGAAATAATTGGAATTGCTCCAAAGATAAATCTGATTCAGCTGCAGCTAAGAATCCTTGTTTGTGAAAGTATACTTCACTGTAATTTATCAGTTCACCCCCGTTATCTTTGGAATTAATAGCAATGTCTCACTGTTAGACATGTAACTCACTATTCAGTGACTTCACAGCACAATGAATTTTCCTGCTATCGTTATCCAGCAATGTCCCATGGTACACACACCCAAAATGTCCTGTGTAAAAAAATAAGTAATGTTAGATTTAAGAAGTAAAATTAGCTTTCTGGTATTTTCCACTGGGTAGCAATTATGCTTTAAGAAAGTGATCACACTTCATTTCTGCCCAATTCCCAACACTTGTAATGTATATTTCCTAACTAACACATAAAACCATTACAAAAAACCACCATTGCATAAAACCACCATTACGTAGAATGAAAACTCTATTTGCAAAATAATTGGCGTTTCCTGACCTAAACAGAGAATATAAATGATGCCAAGGCTGGTGCCACAAATGTTTCGTGTTCTTCTAATGAGTATGCTCACCATGTGAGCCAATTCCCACCATAATCTCCTGTGAGACAGGTGTCAAAGGAGGGTACTTGGAAGGGACAGGGAGCAGGTAGGAGGGAGCTGACATGACCACTGGATTGGTGCTTCCCAGTGACCTGCAAGTCCATGCAGATCCACTCGTCCACTGGACTGGACAAACTTGATGCCTCTTCCGTGAAAAGGATAGCACTGTGGGCTTACAGTCCCTCAGGTCTGCTATTCCATGGAAAATGTTGGGTATTAAAAGTGATATGTTGGCTGTGGATGGTTTGGGAGTTGCTCTACTCATCACAGACTGATGACATCATTCAGCAGCAGTCTATGGTCTCTTCTATGGCCTAGTTTCAAGCATAAAATGTCACTAAAGGGTAGTGAGCAAAATTTGCCTTCTTTCTCATGGTCTGAGCAGTGAAATGAACTGCCAGGGACAGAGAAATCCCTTCTGATCCTGTGCTTTCCTGTGAAGCAAATGGGGTAGTCTACAGAAACCTACTCTGAGAAGTCAGGTTAACCTGTCTGGGAAACAATGACGTTTAAGCTCTAGGCATGTGCATAAATTTATCCAAATCAAATTATGTGCGTGCAATTGTGGATTTCTTTCAGAGATGTACTATTTACTGGAAACTTTTAAAATACTAATATTTGCAGTTAGAAAGCAAAATAGTTTTTTTGCTTAAGTGTGAATTTTACAGAGAACAAGACTACCTGATTAGTTCTACTACGTTCCAGTCAAAAGTGCTGGTCAGAGCTCAGCTGGCTTTGCTTTTGGCTTGAGGTAAAATTAATACAAAGTTTGTTTTATAAAAGCAACTAAAATCCCATTAGACCACAGATTGCTTGGAGCCTGGGCACAAATCCTAAAGCTTGGATTGGGTGTGTCTACAATACTTTTGGGTTTGGCCCATTTCTAGTTATGGAGGAGAAAATTTAAAATCATGAATTATATCAGCATCATTCCTGATATTTTTCAACATTAAAAAATGGGAAATTACTTGGAGTTTTCCAAAACAAGACAGAAAAGAAAAAGGCCCACCCTTGCTTTGGGGATGATGAAGTGTAATACATGGAAGGGAAACGCACTGACTGACTGATTTGTGGCTCTTTTCCTGCAGAAGGAGGATAAAAATATAGCTTATAGCCAATTTTTTTATCAGTGTTCTTATACTCAACATGAGATCTGTGATACATGATCTGTAGAAGTATGGAAAATGCAGTTTGTACTTTGGTTACTAATAGTACTCAATTGTACAGAGATTAATAAATGTCCCTAACAGAAATTCTGGCTTGGGCTATGAAAGGTGAAGGGAACTTGCTTACAGAGATGTAGAGGAATAGGAGTGATGAGAAAAATTTAGAAGAATAGGGGACTTGCTGTATCAGGAAAAAAACTAAAAGGAAGTGAATGAGAACCTGTGCATTACTGCAGCTGGCATGAGAGAGGAATGAGGGGGAATGGGGAGCCTTTGCTGGGAGGAAACAAATGGCAAATTCCTCAGAGCTGGGGAAAACCTGTGGAGGGAAAGGGATGTGGGCATTTCACCTGGCCTATGGGGCCTTTCACTGAATGCATTAGGCACTGCAAGAGTTTCCTGTGTCATGTAGCAGTTGCGACAGATCACAGACTCCAAGTTTAAGGTCACAGACTCCAAGTTTAAGGTCACTTGTGTCCCTGTTTTGTATCTCCTGCCATTTAGGTGTGTGCCTTAGGCTTTGTGCAATACCCTGTGACAGATTCACTCCTGCACTGCAGCCTTGTGGATCAGAAGGCCCGTCTGAGCTTTTCTGTAGCCTGGAAAAGGGTGAGATTGAGACTGCTGAGGGGGAACCAGCAAGTTTCTGAGCTCAAAGGAGCCCCATTAACTGGCAGACTCCTTCCTCCTGATGATGTCTTCTCCAACTGATAAAATGGACAGTCCCTCATCTGACTTTAAAGGAGAGCCCCTTGATTCCCCCTTGTTTCAGTGTGTGGGATGTAGTAAAGGATAAGAGGTAAAAAGCTTGAAAAACTTCTGTGCAGAGACCTTATTCAGAATGGTTTATAATGAATGGGTGTGCAAAAAGAAGAGCAGTTTGCAAGGTAAGAGTTGCAGTACCCACCTCTTCCTATTACTTCGCTGAAGTGCACTATCAGGCTGTCAGCACCAATAACCACATGCTGCACTTCTTTGACCAGGTCAGGATTTAAGGCACTGATGTCAATGTAGACATTAGTTTGGAGAAGTGGACTGGCTAAATCTGAGTCTCCGCTAGACAGAATCGGGGAGAGGTCAGAGTGAGGATACTGGGCAGGTCTGCACGATCCATTCTGAGACATGCTTGGAAACTGATCTGCAAGATGAACAGAAATTGTTATAATCCTTTCAAACTTCTTGAAAAATGAAGTTTTATTGCAAGCCTTGGAAAGCAAGGTTTGATTTTAACAGTGGCTTGGCTTTGTGGAAGTTTTGGTCACAAAGGGAAAACGAAAATATGCATTGGTAATCTGCCAAACTCCAGGAAAACTATGTCACTAGAAACTTACACTAGTGACAGCTAACTAGAATCAGCTCTGCTTTTATGAAAGTAAATGGCAAAACTTCCACTTTTCTGAGGGGATGGAATGAAGAATTGTCACTTCCTGCCAAGTACAGGTTATAGCATTTCTAGTAATTGGGAGTAACAAGAATAAAATGGAAAAATGACAGCAATATGGGAGGAGTTGGTAGTGAACAACTAAAAACATGAAACCTTTTATTATTGTCATGCTCTAATTTGGTAGGGAACTTTACATTTCATGAAGGTTTCCTAACTGCTGGTGACTAGCTATATTTATCCAATGGTAAATATTCAACCAGGGAAATGCCTAGAGGTGATTCATATCCTGTAACTGCTGAAGATAATACAGTTGGTGCTACTCATGAAAATAAAATGAGCCATCTGATATAGCAGAAATTAAAATATTTCAGTAAAGTCAGGAATATTTATTTAAGTTTCTTTTTATCAACAGTATTTTGTTCAGGTATTTCAAATTGGTTTTGTTTAAAA
>JAWWES010000041.1:23566638-23584804 GCA_035583135.1 Lophotriccus pileatus
CTAAGTTATTCTATTTAGAAGCAAAAATACCAACTCTTACATTTACAGATGAGTTTATTTGTCACTAACAGCAAATATCTATTTAATAATTACAGTAAAATAATCCAGACATGGCTGCAAAACAATTTTTGCAGCTTCTACATGTAAATTCGCATGTTGTCTTAACGTTCCTGTTGTTTTATTCTTTGATAGGAATTGACATAGACACTGCTAGGGAGACATTAAGTGAACACATCTCCTTCTCGGATGTGCTCCCTGCTGTGCTTTGCCAGGATTTACCTTCCACCAAGGATCTTCACACAGTTTTGTCTTGTGTATCACCTTCCCTTCTAACCAGTGGCACAGACTTTCCTTTTGGAATTTTTCAATCAAGAAACTTCTGTATGAGCTGGTGGCAGCAATTAAAGAATGATAAGGGATGCTGGGAACTGGCCTGTCTCTCAAACGGCTCAGCGACTGGGGCTTACAGAGGTGAAATAAGGATTTGGAATGATTTCTATTGAGTTGTGTATGGCAGCACCTGAAATAATACAAGACTATGTATATACCAAAACTAAAAAATATCTGTGATATCTTACATACCATAATGTGGTAACTCCTAATAGTTATAGGCTCAGTAATGGTAATCACAGGACATGGTCTCCATGTCTTAAAGGAGGTGTTCAGCCTAATGTGGTATGATAAGTGTAGCAGACTCTCTTCTGAAGAATACCCACTTTAAAATGGTCTTATACAGGACAAAAATGTGTTCAGCATAGGATTACTGTCCCTGAGACCAGCATCGCAGCACACACAGACCTCCACTCAATTTGTAAGTCTTTATATCCCTTTAGCTTAATTTTTAAACCAAACATTTCTGCCTTATACAATGTACCATTTTACAGAAGGGGCATTAACAGACAAATGAGTATAAGTTTACAAAGCTCCATGTCCCAAGTTGGGCCAACAGAAATGCTTTACGATGACTGTCACTGATACAGCCACTTGATGTTATCCTTAAAATCAGTTTTTTCAGAGTGGATTTGCGCATGGCGTGATGGACTCATGATATAACACAAAATCTTTATATCCACTAGCTCCTAATAAATTGTGGAGCATAGTGGGTTTCCACTAATAGCATTTTATATATTCCTCCAACCTGAGTAAAAGTAAAAATCCTTCACACCTTATTCTTGGGAAGCACCTGAGAAATTCAGTTAAAGTAGCAAGCCTGTGAATACAGGAGTCCCACAGATGCAGGCAATAGACAAACTAGATGACAAACTGAAATTAAGATACTGATCAAAACAGCTATCATCTGAAGACATATGAAAATCAAAATGTATAAAATATCATCTGTACAGATTCTTAATAGAGGTGTACCTTCTAGAAAAGTTGATCTGTAGTCTACAGATTCACTTGAAACCATTTCTGTTGTTGGACTTACACTCCTTGCGCTCACCAACCTGTCCAGGTGAGGAGTGTGCACTCTGCCATCATAACGCACTAGGTCGCTTCCCAGATCTGAAGGGGAGAAGAAAGAAACATTAGAAATCCCTCATGGTTTTGGTATGCCAATATTCATTTAGCTATTTATTTAAATCTAGATGTTCTGCTCTGCTGGGAAGAAGGTTGGGTTGTTGCTGTGGCAGACATGTTCAGGACCTGAATTTGAGCTACTTGTACAGCACAAGATTTGCTGAAACTTGTGTTGAAGACGCACTCTTGGCCACATAGGAAGACTGAAGACAGCTTTGAAGCCTCTGGGGCCAGCTTCATGGTCTGACCATGATACTGCATCACAACAAGACTTGGTTATACTACCTGCCCTGCTCCTCACACCTTGCATAGTGTGGCAGCTCCCACTGGAAGTAAATCCAGACACGGGGGCCAGAGAGGAGCCAGGGTCTGACCAAGTTCCTGATTTGGGTGAACAAGAGACCACGACACTGCAGTGCTCTGTGTCTTGCACAACTCGGGCACAGCCTGGAGGACTACAAGGCAACTGGATGAAGCTGAAGTACTCGTGATTCCATGCATATCATTTACTCGTCTTCTCTTCCAAAGTTGATTGGGGAAGAGAAGTTCCTAAGTTTTCCTAATAGCTTAGAGTTCCTTTGAAATCCTTCTGCTTAAGGCATAATGTGCCCTTTCACCCAGCTCAGGCAAGAGCCAAGCACTGACATGCAACTAAACATTGGGACTTGATTGTGAAACCTACACTGATGCATTACAACAGGGCATTGCATGGTAGTTAAGCAAAGCATAAAATTATGTCATCTTTTAAAGTCTAAGATAAAATAATGAACTTATTTTATGGGATTGACTATGATGGACCTTTAATTTGTTTCTTCTTCCTTCTCCAGAGGAAAACCACCAAAAAGATAAAAAGTAAAAGTGATGTTGAAAGTACTCCAGCAATTAGTCCCGTGAAATTTTGATCTTGCCGGATCAGCACTTTTCCAATAACTGTTGATAAAACTTCTTGCTTCCACTGAAAAAATAAAGAAAGAAAATACTGTGATGATTTCCAAATACAAGTAAGAACTAGATTATTAGTACTAAAGTATGAGCTGATATGTCCCATATATACTAAATCTTGATTTTGTGATGCTGTACTGTGATAAGATACTGGCAGTGAAGAAATTGTTACACTGCTGTACATGAAAGCAGATCTATATGTTTCTCACTTCATCACTCACCTTCAAGAGCTCTGGTAGTGATACAGCTGTGCATTTGATACACCACACACACGGCATGCACTCACACACACTCTGGGTAACGGGATCCCACTGTTACCAGATGTTACTTCAAAATTTTCAATTCATACATTTACTCACAAATGGTCCATGGAAATGTATGGGCATGTGGATATATGGGCTGAGAGGTACATTTAGAAAAATAGTCCATCTTTAACATGTGTCCTTCCGGCATAAATATGCTGTAACATCAAACTCACTCTCTTGTTGATAGCATGCCTACATTTTAGTTCCCAAGGTCATGTGAGCCTGTCCCTAGCCAGCTTCTAGCTTGTTGACAGTTTAAAGAAACAAAACAAAACAAACAAAAAAAAACCAATCCCAAAAATCAACCACCAAACAAACATCAAGCAGCTAACAGGAAAAAAGTGTTTTGGGTCACACAGCACTAGCTCAGTCAGCTGGAATGCATTTGGCCATCTTTTCTCTTCCTCCTGTGGAATTCATTCCTCTGGGTACTGTAATGATGGATTTGCCCGTCAAAAGAGCAAATTTTCTTCTTCGCTGGGCAGACTGCAATTTCTGTGTCTCCTTGCCAGTAAACAAGCAGAAACCTTATTTAACCCCTTTATGTTTTGTTCTTTTCTATGCATAAAACCTGTCATACATATCCGTTTCTTAGAGTTTAAGGAAATATCACATAGTAGAACTGATGGAATGCACTGTCACCTCCAATTGCATATGTGAAAATAAGAACCAAATGCAACCTGTGCAAAAGTATTATATGAACATAGGCACTTACAGTTCTGGGAAACATCATACACCAAAAGAAGAGCTGCATCTAATTTTATAGTTTGCCTGAGGCATCCAAGAAATTTAATAATTACTTTAAAAAATAAATATTAAAATAAATTAACATTTACTGTATTAATAAATCAAATGAGTTATTACTATTTACTTAGATTGTAGTTACACATAGGAATATCATTCACAGCTCAAGATCCTGTTGAGATGAATGTCATAAAGACACATAAAGAAAAAATAGATGGTCCTTGCTCCAAAGACCTTACGTAGACTTTGATCCTAATCAGACTTACATGACTGTCTAAGTTTCCACTGTTTTCAGTGAATCAGAGTCCCGTTTCATAGTTTAAAGGTATTCCTATTCCACTGGGATTTTTCTTTTTTTTTATGTATTTAAAAAATACAAAGATACTGAAAGATCTGTCTTATTCTATGAATCAGTATGTCTAAAATTTAAATTTGGAGTAGAACACTGTATGAATGCCTTTAGAAAATGGTCAACTCAAACATTTGTCCAAAAAGTTTTCTTCCTACAAAAAAAATTGAAATAAAATTATAAAAAGCAGACCAAAAAAAAAAAATCTTTCAGGAAGGATGTGATCCTCTTGACTGCAGCAGAATTTTTTGTTGAAAAAAGGGCTTATGAGTTCCAAACTAAATGTACTCCATTATAGCTTTCCATTCTTCCCCATATGTTTCCTCTTGTGTTTTCATTAATAGCTGTAATTTTATTTCTGTGCTTAGTTCAGGTTCTACTTTGTGCTGAAGCCTCCAAAAACCCTCTGTACAAACAGGTAATAACAACAATGAAGATAATATTTATTTTAAAACAGTTGATATTATTTGAATTTTCATCACAAACAAACTTGGATAGATGTCTCTGTCAGCACAGGCTTAGGCTTAAGTTTAAAGTTTATTGGTTCAATAGTGACACTGTGAATGATAATAAAAATGGCATTAATATCTCATGTGTGGTGTGGTTGCCTCACCTCTATATTTAGCTCGCTGTTGGATTTCAGGAGATCACTGGGAACCGTACACAGAATTGATTCTGACTGCAGGAGGAGGTTTTCGCAGCTTTTATTTCCAACTTTTAGCACCTCTCCTTTAACAGCTTCTGAATCAATATAATTTCCCTTGGAAAAAAAAAATCAATTTCATATTACATAACCATCTCATAAAAGTTAAGGAGTTACAAGCTTGGAAAATGTTTTTAATGGAAAAACAATTGAGAAATAAAAGACTAATGCAAATTTACACTGTTCTGTCAATAGGCATGTATTAAGTTTTTTTTTCATGCAAATGGGACTTTGACAGACAGGCCAGAGAGGGATGATAAAGTTTACAGATAAATTCTGCCGTCACTGCTACTCATACAGCCCATACGGACTTTTGAAAATGTAAAAGGGATTAATCCTGTTGGTCCTGTTTAGATTTTTGCATAATTTGCGCAAGAAAGGACGCATTATGTAACGCTGTTGTTTACACAAAACTGGCATTATATTATCCACAAGCTAAAGGCATCTCAAACATTTTGTTTTGCAAGTGGTTATGGCAGCAGAAGTGAAGCTTTCAAAAAGAAGTAATTAACAATAATAATACGCAAATCTGTTAAAATCATGTTCCACAGACCAAAAAGGAATAAACCCTGGTAAAGATGAGAGCATGAAAAGTGCACTCCCTACTCAGAAAACCTGCTTTCATATCCCAGACTTGGATGAAAAATTACTCACTGTATTATTCCGGTACTGTGATAGTGGCATTCAAAGGCCAAGTTCAGCATCTTTTGTGCTCAGGAGTGCATCAGTATTTAAGAAGCTGCCCTACCCCATGTACAACCCAGCTTAAGATGAAAAAAGAGGCATATTAAGCAAGATTAGAAGGGAGAAGGGAGTGTGGGACTAATACCAGCTATTTATGTGAGCTGGATCTGGGAGTTTTCCATGAGAAGGGAGGGAAGGCACTGCAGCTGACATGGTTATGAGACCTTGTATATTGGAAAGAAAACATGAATTCCATTCCAAGGGGCAAAAAAATCTTACTTTGGCATTTTAGATTTACTGCAGAATGAGACTCAACCCTGGGGAAATGGTAATAAACATACAGGAAAGCCAGCTTAATGTCCTATTTTGACTGGCAAAGCCACACCCGAGGTAAATGCTTTTTAATTGCTGTCCATAGAAGTCCATTTTGCATTCTATCTTCTGTCTACTTGGAATCATTCTGTTTGATGTTAAGTAAATTTTCAGTGGGCCAGGGAGCTTGTGAGTGACTGCTTATTGCTTAGAAGTACGGAGACTTGCTGCAGATTGTGAGCCATTACATGTTCAAATCTTTCCTTTGAATGACGTACCTCAAAAGACTTGAATTTAAGTTTTTCATCTTCAGGATAATATATTATCTTGGAGAGTTCCATGGTTCTTCTACACCATGGCTTAGAATTTTTTTCATCATCAAAACTGATACTTACCCAAATAGAAAAGAAATCCCACTGATGTTTCCTAAGGTGATCCTTAGCCATTTATAAAGATGATGGTAGCTTTTACTTAGTACTATTACCATTACATTACCATTAATATATTATATTAGGAGTCTCAAAGCTCATCAGTGGTTTTGCTCTTCCAGGACAACAGAATCTGCCCAAAATTTTAAGAGAAGGAGGAAACTGGCTCCTGTGAGAACTGGGAAAAAACATGTTCTCTTTTAAAATGTGTATTGCCCCTTCTTGGTGAGCAGTGCCCTTGCATGCAAGGTGGAAAAGTTCATTACTGGACTGAGTAGCTGTTGCAAACCAATTCGATAGCTCAATCACCTCACAACTTTAGAGAGTTGGGAATAATTTGGGTAAAACTCTAGAAGCAGTATAAGAACCACAAACTAGTGTGTGGAAATTTTCAGATTGGTGTCAGAAGAATTTTTGAGGTTCCTAAGCCGAGAGAAAGGGTTTACTTGGAAAGAATGAGGAGTTACTGCAGCTGCAGAGGTTCCTCTTCAGCTTGCTCAAAAGTATCATGGTTTCCATATTGCTCTCTTTTGGACCAGATATTGAGAGTAACATAATTTCCTATGCAATGGAAGAAGATTGACAATACAGTGACCTAGAAACAGACAAGAAGAGTTTCTTATGATTGTCTCATAAAGAATGTGTTGCACTGGCTTAGGAATAGAGTGGGCAATTTAGTAAATCTTTTCCTACTTGGAGTTTTAATACAACAGCACCAGAGGACAGCCAAGATCTCAGATGTGCTGTGTAACATGCCAGTTGTTACACATGAAATTATAACTGTGCTACATATTTCTCTATCTGGAAGATTTATATTTATAAATGCACTTTACTTACTGGTGATCCATGCCTAGGCATCCTCTGGAACAATGCACAAAGTCCCTGCACCAGCTTAGTGCATAAGCACAACCACAGAACAGGACAGGCTTTGGGTAGACTGAGGAAAGACACAGTTTCTTTTCTTATTGTTTTTTTTTTTTCCACAGCTAGGATGCACTGGGTTTGCAGCAGCCCAGCTTGCAGGTCTGGGTCAGTGGCTTCTGCCAGAGGCAGCAAGTGTACTCTGTCCTCTTCAGCAGGCTCAGGTGTTCCACCGTCCCCAGCAGTGAGACACCAGAGTTTCTCCCGCCCTGACAGCTTCCCATGTGGGCAGGAGATGGGAGCACTTCTGAAGTGGTGTCTTCATGGTGCTGAATCAGACAAGTGTCTCAAGCCACTCTGTCATGACCCCTCTGACTGGGGGATGGTGGGCACCAAGTGACTTCAAAGATCCATATACTTGGCTGCAGAAGAGAGTGATGATATGGGACCTTGAGAAGCTGGCACTGAAGACAAGGAGGTTTGGTGTTTATGGCACACAGTGCCCTGTGTTTTAAATAGAAGACCTAAAGTTTTCTTGTGTGTAACATTTTCTTACAAAAACATCTTGTGGTCATCAGGGGAAACCAAAAAGAACCTTTCAGTCGGTACCCACTGTCATTTGATGAAAGCCAAATATGTCACACTAGATTAGTTAGATTGAAAAACTTGTGATAAAAGCTCCCTCCGCCCCCCTGAAACTAATTAAGAAAGAGATAAAAGAACTTTGGTTTGGTAGAACAGACTGTTCACTGAAGCAAGCTGCCATTTAATTTCATGCTGAGCTTGCTTAATTACTGCACAAAATACAATCATGAGGCATGTCAACTTGTGTGTATTTTTGAATGTGGGTACGGGGTGAGGGAAAAGTGTTGCCAATATGGCTTGTAATGATCTTTTGGCCCCTGACTATAATTTATGAAACTTGCCTCACTGTTTTGATAGAAGCACCCCACTATAACTAATTCTATTTAGAGGAAGATGTTAAATTGGTGCTTGTCCATGCTTCATTCTAGGAGACCAGTTTTCACTAATGCTATTTTCCAGATGGTTACCAGGAAATAACCAGGACATTAGGCTTAGGGAGACATCTGTCTTGGGTGCCATGACTACAGGTCAATACTACAAAATTGTGAGTTTGGTCACTATGACAGTCCTCAGCCAGCCTTTCCCATCTAAATGGCTTCTTCCCAGCAATAAAACAGTACCAGAGACTTTTTTCCTCAGGGAGAATACAAAGTTTGCAAGTAAAAAAGAAGGAAGTTAAAAAACCCAGCTAGTTTTTAACCCTCAGTCTCTGTGAAGATTATGGAGCAAGTCTTCACGGAAGCCCTTCCAGGAAGAGGAAGGACAAAAAAGTAATTGGGCACAGGTTTCCCAAGAGCGGATTTTGTCTGAGCAGCCTTCTACGGAGAGGTGACTGGTTCTGTAGATGAAAGGTGAGCACTGGACATGAGGACCCTGGTTTTAGCAAGTTTCGCAACACAATCTCCTAGCAGTGAAAAAAATTAGGATGGTATGGATTGGATAGATGATCTATAAGATGAATGAAAAACCTACTGGACACAGATCAAATCTTAAAAGTCTAACACGTGCCATTCGCCAATGGCTGATACTGGGACCAATACTAATTAAATCTTTATTGACAATTTGAGCAAAGGGATAGAATGCACTGTCCTTGAGTTTTCAGATGACAACGAATTTAGGAAAATGGCTGATATACTGGACCATAATGTGAAATAAGACAAGAGTATGCCACTGTAGTGAAGAAGGCTCAGCACACATTTTTGCAGCAGCAAAGACAGTAGATTGAAGGTGATTGTTTTGCTTTGGTCAGCACTTGAGAGGCCACACCTGGGGAATTGTGTAAAGTTTTTAACCCCACCAAATAAGAGAGATACTGACAAACCAGATGAAGTACAGCAGAGGGCCACTGAGCTAGAAGGGGAGCTGAAGTACAGGATATACAATGCAAGGCTAGTGGAGCTGGGTTTTTTTAAAGCTGTAAAATCTCCATTCTTGGACAGTTTCAAAACTCATCTAGACAAGGCCATAGGCAACCTGACCTGATTTTTAACTTAGCCCTGTTTTGAGCAACAGGGTTAGACTATGAAGATCTCCAGAGGTTCCTTCCAGTCTATATTATTCTATGATTCTTCTCAAATTAGTACTCTTTCCAACTGGTTGATATGCATGACCTGGAAAATACTGGAAAACACTGCTGTCATTGCACAGAGGCACTGAGCCATGCAGCAGCTCTATATTCCCAGATCTCCGTTGACCCACACACCAGAACTCTATCTAGCATTCCTCCATAACTAAACATGAGACTTGCTCTGCATTGAGGAAGGAGTGATTGTATGACCAAGAGCTCCAAATAGAAAAACAAAATTAAAAAATAAAAATCAGACCAATTATTCTTTGGTATCTGCCCAAAACACTTTGCAGAGGCAGACTAATATTCAGAGTTTGACTGGAAGTCAGCATGGCTGACAGGAGCTCTGAACTAGTCCTTGTGATGTCTGCCAGCCCAGAAGGTGGCCCACTGAACCACCTTGGGAGTCAAAGACCTCAGGGTATCAAGATTTCTTCATTGTGATAGGGGAAAAGAGTTTTGGCTTACAAAGCTATGCACAAAGAGATGACCCAAGCATTAAGACTGATTGTCTTCCATGAAGCATTTTTTATCAGTCATATTCTATATAAGTTATAGATAGCTATATAAATTACGTGTACAACAGATTTTCATAAGCATTCATTCTAAACTAGAAATACCCATATTTATACCTTTTCTATTTGATAATCTAAACTCAGAAAAACATCAGATTTCAAAAAATTGGACTCACACAAAATTGATTTAACTTTCTCCACAGTACTGTAGTAGAGAGCAGCCTAGGCCCGTAAGGGCCCCAAATTCCTAAGAGATGTTTCTCAGTGCCATGTAGGCTATTCTCAATGCTCTTTGAAGAGGCATTCATCACCAACTTTGCATTTTTCACGGGTCCATAAATATTTAGGCTACAGCGGTGACTGATCCTCATGAGTGACTTTGTGCACAGGCCAGAGTTTCCCTCAGCTCAAGAGAGCCAAAGCTGCTAGGCCACATCTTTTGTGAGGAAGGACACAAAACCATGTGATAGTACGAGCCGGGACTCGGGTGCAGGCCACATACTTCAGGCTCTGGGCTGCTGGCCATGTTTAATCCTGAACTGGTGACGCAGCTCATTGCAGTCAGAAGCTGATGCAGCGTGGTCCTCCCAGGAGGACGAGGAAAGTCCCTCTCCAACTCCACTTGATGCCAATCACCCTGGTATATATATGTTTGTTTTCAGCTCTGCATCTTTTAAATTGTGACAGCTGAAGGCTTGGGTGAATGCAGTACCAAACACAGTCCTCTCTCTGCCCTTGCTTCCTTGGGGCTTATGTCATCAAAATGTCTTTTCTACACTGTGCTGCTGATGTGCACTTGTGAATAATTGAAAAACTTATTTCAGCATTTCTTACCTTAATTTCCAGAACATTTTGGTTGCCTCTTGAGATGAACACTGGCTTTTCAAAATGCTTAAATACAGGATTATTTACATAATCAAAATCAAAGTACAGGGAGCTGACACCATCAAAAATAAAGAACACTTTGGTTACAAAGGGTGGTTGGAGATTGAAAACTTTCAGTGAAGGTGTTGTACAGCAGATTATCTCTGAGCTAGAGCGGTGGCTACATGCCTATAAGAAAAAAATAAGAGGTAATTGTAGTACGTACATGGATAGGAAGTCAGTGATTAACATCACTTTCTTTAACAATACACATATATTGAAAAAAATAAACACCAAGGGTCTTGTTCTTCTTTAACCAAAGCAAAATCCTGATCAGCGCAACACAGCATTTATGTAGAGCTGGGAGAAAAGTATAACAACTTCATGTCAATAGTGTTTTCACTCTTGTTGAGGAAATGTTCAAGTAAACAAGCTTCCTGGCCTGATTGTTCACAGCACTTTTAAAGTAAATATTTTGCAGATAATTAATGGAAAATTATTTCCAAAGCCAAAGACCATCAGGAGTCTAGCCTGATGTACTGAGCAGGCATAGTTCAGCTTACCCAGCCTATGTCATAGTGACTGCCACATGGATTTCTCTTCCTTTTTCACAACCAGAGCAATAGAAATAGACTAGAGGACAAGGTAAAAGCCAACAAATTTGACTGAAACAGTGGAAAGCAGAAATAAAGCACTGTTTATCCATGACATAACTAACTCACTGTGTTTCCAGAAAGGCCATGAACTCTGTGAGAAAGTGCTTTAGAGCCAAAGCCACTGTGGATCCTGGGCCGTAAGAACTCAGCAAAGTGTATCTTCTTTCTAAAAATGTATATATAAGGCCCCAGGTGTGTGGCAATTGTTGCTTAGGTACTCAGTCATGCAAGTCCCTGTTGAGAGTGCTGACTGTGGGACATGTTTTGCACTGTATGTTGGACCAGCAGGGGTGAGAACTTTGTCCCTCACTGCAGTGCAGGAGCTGCCTGACAACAGGCATCAAGGCACACTTGCCCCTCACTCTGCCACTCTTCCTTCTGAGGGCCTTCTCTGAGGGAAAGCTGCTGTGCACCTCATGATCAGAAGACCTGCCAGAGCATGCTTTCTGCCATGGGGACATGATCCAGTGTGAAATGTCTGGCCAGGGTGCTTCACTCTATCCTGTACTTGACACAGGACTTGTCTGAACTGCCTTTACAATTGACAGAGGGACACCTAGAATGGGTTTCCTCTGATCCATTTTAGACAACAGCTTTAATTAGATTAATGGTGGTCTAGAAGACTCAACTCTCTCTTGACTGTGAGGGTTTCTACAGGACCACTTTGCTTATAATACCAACAGCACACCTACAAACATCAGTGGAAGGCATCGGTGGGTGCTGGGCAGCATCACACGAACTGCAGAGTGGCTTGTTTGTGATTGTATCGTGTACTCCCTTCTCTGTGCCTCCCTTTCACGCTGCTTACCATGGATATGGTTGAAGAACTTCTGGCACAAACAGAGTTGCTTCAACTCCACAGAAGTATTTATCTTCCAACTATATAAACTTCTCTAACTAGTTCCCCGTACACTGTGCCCTGACAGCAGATTAAACTTTTTCTTTTTTTTTTTTTTTAAATATAAATGCTGGGACTGACATGTGCCACAGTAAGAATGGGGCTAAGCTCCAGTCATAAACCTTACATTTGTTCTACAAGAAACTTCCCTGGAAAATCAACAATGCTGTCATATACCTTTTTGCATCCAGGGAAGGCCAAAATGTGTATTTTTCTGTTTTGTTTTTCAAATTAAATTGCTTCTCATTATATAATGCTGCCTGAAGGAGCTGTGAAATTAGTTTAAATTAATGCAATGTAACTTTGTTGTTTCAAATCAGTGACATTACTGTGCAGGCTATATCAGTTATATTAAATCAGCTGTCTACAAATCAGCACTTTTCGTTATCATCACAGGAATTTATGTTTCTATGAATATTATTGTTAAATCTTGAATGTGCCAAGGGAAAAATTTTCAATGCTCCGAGCACTTCAGTTTTAGAGCTCTTACATGTCTGTGAGCTGTGAGTTCGGCGCTCGTTTAATTACTTGGTGCAGTTCTTAGTGATGCTAATGGGACTTGCACCTGTGTATCTAACTGCCCGTTTAGATTCCCAGCAAAAATTCTGAAATAGTTGTGCAAGCCCCACGACAATATGGTAAATTGTGGGACACAAGACAAAGGCAGAATTTTAGCTCCATTTGCTTACAGTATTAGACTGTTCTTTTGAATACCTGGTTATACACTAGGCTTTGTCCTATTACATGGATCTAGAAATTAATTTGAATTAGTATGGTAATAATGAGACGTTTCATTAGTATAATGGACGATCAAGCCATACTTCTCCATGATATATGAATGTTTGTAAAGTTATCTATCATATTGTGTCGATTCTAAAATGGGATTACTAAAATATATATAATTATGAAGCTAAGTATGTCCCAAATAATCATTATATTTATTTGATTAATGTAAATTCATTAGAGTCTTTATCTACTGTAGAGTAGTGATGTCCCTTAAATGAATAGCAGTGGTATTCATAACTTTGTTTGTGGCTATCTATTAGAATCAGTACTTTACTTTATCAGGCTGGTCTCTGAAGCAGAAGCTTTCAGAAAATGATAAAAATCTAATAATACTCTTTGGAGGGGATGCAATGTGACTGATTGGTGAGGTCAAGAAAAATCTTATTTGCAATGCCCTTATTGGTACATGGTTTGACATGACATTTTTACCTCGAAATTGATTTTAGCAATTGAAGAATATGACGGTTTGGTTTTCATGAATTATTGGATTGAGGATCTCTAAGAAAAAAACCCTAATTCAATCTATTGCCTTCTCAATTAAGATACTGCCTATCACCCAGCACCTTTAACTTTTATTTAATTATGTTTAAAGTACATTCACTTTAAAAGCTAAGCCTACATTCTTCTTGTGACTATAATCTACATCTGAAGACTGTAAGGAAGAAAAGATAAAAATTATGGTACATTTCACAAGCATAAGTAAATGCTATACCCCAAAGGGAATAATAATCCATTGCACAATGCATATGACTCATCACTTAAGGTATGTATTCTTGTTTCATTTGTAAAATATGACCCCTGAGGCAATTAATTCAAACCTGACCTACAGGATCTGAACTTCAGTGCCCAATTCAATTTTTTTTCATCTGATAGAACAACAGGAAAAATTATGAGGGAGGATCTCTGAGTTCCAGAGGTCTCCCAGCAGCTGACCCAGATAAGAGAGGGGCAGTTGGATGTGTATTACAGGATCTGCAGCTGCCAGAAGGGAGAAAAGATCCAATTTTTCCTTTCATAAAAAGTAACTTTTGGAGTTTCAGTGAGGAATGAAAGATGAATGAAGTTAAAGACAGACTGGGAGACTCTCCAACTGTCTTTGCCAAAGGATGATTTCTCAATAGAAAGAGATGAGAATACAGGTCTAACTTGAGGAAAAGCACATTCAGAAGACTTCTGTGTAAAGCTGTGACACTCAAGCAGTGTATCTTGAGCGTTTTTCAGAGAACTCATTGGCTTTTGCTGCCATTTCAGGTACTATAATGAATGGCCCTAATGGATCGGTAGCATTTTTATTCTAGATGTCATCTTGGATGAAGGCATGGGAGATGATACTTTTAGTCTATCAGATCACTGGATCAGAAAGTAGAGTAAAACCTCTCTTGCTGCTGGGTCTGAGAGCCAGCCCTTCACACGACATGACCAACACTGACTGGGAGTCGGAAGTCTGGGCTTGGGATGGTCAACGTACCTTGTAGCACATCACTGGCACCCAGGTGATTTCCCACCAGGGCTTTTCCCTGACATCCCCTGCTATACTCCTTCCTTGGCAGGAGATGTGTGTAAGATGAAGACTTGGCACAGAAAAATACAAATGGTTCCCCTTTTCGTGGGAAACTCTTTGCTGGGCTTCTGTGGTAGCTGTATGCCACAGAGTTAAGACAGATAGAGGATCAAACTCCAAGTGTCTTTGGATAAGTAGTCAGGAATATCTTCAATAATCACTCAACATACATTCCAGGGAATTTATTTTATCATTGTTTAATGCCTCTAAGGTAGACACTCACTGTTGAATTCTAGGCATTTTGATGAGTCTTATGAGCATGGATTATTTACAGACTTGTAAACATTGAAGGAACTTTAGGGTATTTTAAAATTCTCCTGTAAAACAGAAGGAAATGGGACCCAGCAGGGAGAAATTAAAAAATGCTAAAGATCACTCAAAAGACTACTTACTGAAGAGATAATTAAAAGTCTGTGGAAAGAGAAGATCTTGCAGAGTTACAGAGTCAGTTGTTGAAGGTCATGTATTAGAAGGTGTTTACTCCTTAGTTTTGTAACCTTGCATAACATGGGACATTCATGGTTAGAAGAGATTAAGCAGTGTGAATGTACAGCCAAATTAGTTAATAGATGGAATAGTAGAATAATACAAAAAAGAAGAATCCCTAAATGACCACTTGTTCACTGTGGGGGAATCAATGCCAAGTACAGGCTTTCAAAGAGAAAATATTGGCTCTGAGTGCTTCAGAAACACAAAAATCATCTAGCATGACTTAGAGCAGAGATTAGAAGACACTTATTTTGTAAACAGGCTCCTGATCAAACACCATTCCAAACTGCGAAGTTTTTTTTACATGCACAATGCAAAGTGAAAGGAAGGAATGAGCTGCTTCCCTGCTGGTGTACCTCACAGAGGAACTGGATGTTTGAGAAGTGAGAGGGTTTCTGTATCCTTATGCATTCTCTATAGTTGTTGGGAATTTATGCAGCACTTCTTAAATTCCTAATTTTTGTTCCTAGTCAGAACAAATGATAACAAGAAGTCATGAAATGGAAATTAAAAAGAAACACATTGCAAAATCAAAACATATAGTTCAATAACTATAGAACATTTTTTCACTCACTGAAATAAATTCAAAGAAGGCAAAATGTATTATTTTGACAATGTTAACATAGAATGTAATATAAACACAACTAGTGTGAACACAGTACTGAATAATTTTAAGGAAATTTAAATAAATACGAAATGAACATTATAAACTGAAAGGCATTTTTGCCATATAGAAGAAAAATTTTCAGAAATACTAAACTACAAACATGAAACCTGAAAAGATCAACATAATATTTCTTCAGTGGGCGGTGGCATATTGCCCCCAAAACTTTTCAGTCTCAGTGAAACTGCACTTATAGGAAGCCGTTCCAAAAAAACTCTTTTATCAGTTGTACCGCTCACCTCTTTCACGGGGATGAAAAAAAGAGGCAGAGAAGAGCAAATGCCCCAGGACATGTCAGCTGGTTCTGCTCCCTGAGACTTAGGGATGCACAGCATCCCCAACAGCTCCTGCTGTTTACAGAAGTGATTCTCCACTTACATTGTGACTCCATCAGGACTCTAGGCCACAATTAAACCTGAAGACAGCAAAGACAGAGAGCTGACAGGAAAAGGTGAGACCTATTTTAAATTGAGCTCCATTAGTTTGAGGCAAATGGTTTAGGGTCTGGGAGGTGGCAGAAAGAAGGAGAAGAGCTCTAGGAAACAACATTTATCAGGAGAATTTAGAGCGGTTTGGTTTGTTTCAACTGAAAAAGAGAAAGGCTGAATCATAATGTAATGCAAATATGTAAAATTAGCAGAAGAGACTGATTATCTCTTGCTTGTGTCCACAGAGGGTTAAATAAGCAGATAGGTAATTATCTGCAGGATTTGAGTTAATTATTAGAAAGAAGTCTTTCCAGACCACTAGGTAAGCAGGTAGAGCAGCTCTCTCTAAAGCTTGTTTAAGCAAGGTTGTGAAATTTCTTTCACAAGGAGCTTTAATAACAGCCTAGACAAATATCCATCAGGCAGTGGTCTGCGTACATTTGCTCCGGGCGCAGGGAAGCGGGCCAAGCTAGGTCTTTGTGGTCCCTCCCAGCTGTACTTTCCTTTGATGCTTTGGGATGTGTTTCAGTGCTGGCTTTGGTTTTCCCAAGAGCCAGAGTTTCTGAATGCTGACAAAAGCAGCTTCTTGGAGGAGGCTAGTGGGAGAAAACTGAACAGAAAAAGGTCTTAAACAACAATTAAAAAAAATGACTCATATAGTTATCCTCTCCCAAACTAAGGAAGCAAAAAGACACACAACGTCAGCTATAGCACTTCTTGAGCATTTTGGGTTGTATTGTAACGTTTGTCTGGATTTGGTTTGTTCAGGAACACAACCTGTCTTCTTTATAAATCACACAGCGCGTCTGGATCCCTGCTAGATACAGATCCTCATTGTTGTTTATTTTTGTAATGACTGGATGAAATTTTGGGTTTTTTGTATATTCCTCATGCATAGACCCCAGAATCTCCAGTGCAGGATGGGTCAGACTGCAGCCATTGGCATCTGCCACAAGCAATTTCCTCAGTTACGCAGTGCAATCTTGTTTTGCTAGCTATAAATCTTCCCTTCCTAATATCCTTTCTTGAGAAATATGCTTGAGGTAGAGAATAGTGGCAGAACAAATGGCTGCCACAGAGGCACAGAGTTCCAGAAGCCTTTAATTTCAATAGAGCAAAAATATATTGCTTGGGCAGTGTCAAAGTATAAAACACTCTGGATTATAACCTGTTTGAGGTTATATTCCACCTTTTGTGCAGGGAGAATGAACTTGTGTACAGCTGCTCATGCACTGGGGCAAATTTCTTAGAGAGCAGCAGGGGTAGGGGATTGGTGTCTTGGCAAATATCACACACACTGCAAGGTAGGAAAATAAAAAGATAAAGGAGATAATTCTTGCTGCCTATGTCTATGTCTTTTTTTCAACAGCAGGTTAAAAGGCAGGATGAAAGCAAACCACTGCTTAAAGGCAAGGTTGCTCCCCAATATTTGGGGGAGAGAGTAAATTCAACAGCATCCATTGCCTGGAGCTGCCAGTCACTTTTGGACAGTGGATTTAGTTCTTTAAAATTTCAGATCCTTTCAAATCTGTTCAGATTCTAAGGAAGTGAGGCAGCACCAGAGGCAGCTGAAAGATGGTTCTGGTGTGAGCTTGGGCTGTGCAAGGGTTCCCGTGACCACGGACACCTAAGTGCAGCCTCATGTGAACAAGGGGCCCTGGACAGCCAAGCAGAGGAGAAAGGCTGGTGCTGGGAGAGGCCAAGGGGGAATCTCAATGGTTCCAGGGAGCCCCAGTGCCCTGGAGTGTGGTGAACAGTGCGTGGCACGAGGCACAGAAATTTGCACAGGCAGGGAGAGCAGGAAAGGCTCCTCTCTGACCAGCCGGGATCAGCCAACAGAGTAAACAGGCTCAGAAACTGGTAAGGAAAGAGATCCTTTCAGCCGAAGGCTTTTTAGCGAAAGGAAATGAGAACTCATAGGATCCCTCAATCTGCCTCAAGAGGTGTTGTCTACAATGTACACCTGAAATATTTCTCACTAATGCATGCAGCATGAGGAACAAAGAAGAGGAGTGTGAAGCTTTGGCCCAGTCCCAGATACTTGACAGTCCCAGAGATTTGGCATAAGTGAAACCCGGTGAGATGAGACCTGTAAGTGGAGTGCCCTGCTGGATGGTTACAGATCTTCAGGAAGGATATGCAGAGCTGAAGAGGTGGAGTGGTGGCACTGTATGTAATAGAAGGGTTAGAATGTATGGAGCTCACAGCAGGCAATGGCACAGTTGCAAGCCTCTGGATAAGAATCAAGGGGCAAACAAATAGTGCAGATGTCACTGTGGGAGCCTGCTACAGACCTCCCAGCCAGGA
>JAWWES010000041.1:23584904-23608033 GCA_035583135.1 Lophotriccus pileatus
CTCTGGATAAGAATCAAGGGGCAAACAAATAGTGCAGATGTCACTGTGGGAGCCTGCTACAGACCTCCCAGCCAGGACGATGACACCGACAAATTACTCTTTGAGGAACTAAAGGACACTTCCAATCAACTGCCCTTGTCCTTATGGGGGACTTCAACTTTCCAGAAATTAACTGAGAGCATCACATAGCTGGAAGAACCAGGGCCAGAAGATTACTAAAAATCCTGGATGACAACTTTATGGAACACATCCTAAGGGACCTGACTCAGAAAGGTGCCCTCCTTGATCTGCTGCTTGTCAGTGGAGTGGATCCTGTGAGCAAAGTGGAGGTTGGTGGCCATCTTGGCCAGAGCAACCACAAAGTGATCAAGTTTAAAATCTATGCTGACAGAAGGAAAAGTGCCAGAAAAACCTGAACTCTGGACATGAGGAGAGTTCCCTGCTGCTCAGGGAATTACTAAGTAAGGTCCCCTGGGAAAATGTTTTTGCCGGTGCTGGGATCCATCAGTGCTGATCCCTTTTCAAACATCACCTCCTAAGGGCACAGGAGCAGGCAATTCCCAAATGTCAGAAGTCAAGCAGAGGAGGCAAAAGGCCTACTTGGCTGAGCAGGGATCTTCTCTTGGAAATAAGGCAAAAAAGGCAGCCGTATGCCTAGTGGAAGCAAGGTCAAGTGATATGGGAAGAATACAGAGATGTTGCTTCCTGTTGTAGGGAAAAAATTTGTGTGGCCAAAGCTCAGCTGGAGTTGAAGCTGGCTGGAAATGTGAGCATCAATAAAAAGTTTTTTCAAATACGTTAATGACAATAGGCAGTATAGAAAAAACATTGACCCATTACAGGATAAGGATGGTCACCTCACAAACAGGGACATAGACAAGGCAGAGGTGTTCAACGCTTTCTTTGCCTCTGTCTTCAAGACGGATGGGGGACCAAGGGGGTCCTATTGCCCGGCGCTGGAGGACCGTGACTGTGAGAATGATAAACTCCCAGTCGACCCTGAAATTGTGCAGGATTTGCTACTCCAGCTGGATTCCTAAAAATCTGTGGGGCTAATGGGATTCATCCCAGAATCCTCAAAGAGCTAGATGATCTCATCTCAAAACCTCTCTCAATGATTCTTGAGCAGTCTTGGGAATCCATAGAGGTCTCAGCTGACTGGAAACAGGTGAATGTTGTCCTGATTTTTAAGAAGGGCAAGGAGGAGGACACAGTAACTACAGGCCTGTCAGTCTCATGTCAGTGCCTGGTGAAGTTATGGAGAAGATTGTTATGGGAAGTATTGAAGAACACATGAAAGACAACACAGTCTTTGGTCACAACCAGCACAGCTTTATGAGAGCAAGGCCCCGCTTATCAAACCTGAAACCTGATAGGAGGGGCAGACACTGATGTTTTCTCTTTGGTGACCAGTGACAGAAAACAAGGGAATGGCCTGAAGTTGTGTCAGGAGAGGTTTAGGTTGGGTATTAGAAAAAGGTTCTTCACCCAGAGGGTGGTTGGGCACTGTAACATCCCAGAGAAGTGGTCACAGCACCAAACCTGACAGAGTTCAAGAAGCATTTCGATGATACTTTGAGGCACTCGGTGTGACTCTGAGGGATGGTCCTGTGCAGGGCTAGGAGTTGGACCTGAAGATCCTTGTGCATATTCTGTGATTCTGTGAAGTCCCAAATATTTGACAAGCAAGGAATGAAGCATCAGGGCCTGAAGAGAAGCAATATCGCATATTCTCACAGGGGAACAGAGAAAGCATAGCAGTGATCTTTACTTTGAAAAAAAAAGACTGCTCAAACCCATACAAAGCAAAATCTCAAGACATGATTTCAGCAATGATCTTTTCTTTGGAAATCCTTTGTATCCAAAAGTAATCATGCCCACCATACTCAAAGCCTAATAAATTTTGAATTTAGTTGATTTGATGGGTATATGTTGTTTTTCTATTGATGGGCAAAGTGACTTTTTGATAACACTGAACACTGTGTTTCATTGAAAAGGCACTGATTTTCAGATTAAAATCGGAACCCATTAAATTACAAGCCACGACTACATGCTGTGGAAATTCAGGTCCCGACACCTGTAATATTATACAAATTAGGATCATGAAGAATATGATGACCTTGAAGCTATAAAAGACTGCAAATTTGCAGACATACCATTTAAAATGCATTGAGCAAACCTAGGTCTAATACTTAGAATTCAATTCAGGAAATAGTGTATGATGATCATTAGAAACAACCTGAGAATATGAACAGTAATATAGCATGTCATAAAGAGTGTAGGTCAATTTAGCTTCAGTTTGGCTAAACAGACCGTACAGGATAAGAAAATATTGGAGGTACAACACAAATGTGTAGGGAAACGCTTACAGAAAACAGTTTCAGAACAACTATCCATTAAATGAAAGCTTTGCCTACACATTTGTGTAGGATCACATGGTCATATCTGTAAACCTTATTTAGGTTTAGACATTCTGCAGTGTCAACTCAGGAACAAAAATCAGACGGTTTAGATGCCTGACTGATGATGTTCACGCAGAGGTACCAATTGCAAAGTCCCAAACCTCTCTTAAAACTTAGTAGTTGAACTTTAGTAAATTAGGAAAAATTTGCCCCAGCTGGGAATTTTGCAAGCAGAAATTCTTCAAAATAATACTTACCTTTGATTTTAGGTATTTACTCTTCCTCTTTCTTTGTCACATATCCACAGTCACCACTTGAATATCACAGGAGCTTGAACTTGCTATGTAATCTGACATACCTGTATTGCATTGCTCTGTGTTTAGTCACTTGAATTTGCATTGCCAAATTGCAATATAAAAATCTTATTATTAGATACTGCAAAAGCCTTATTTCTTTGGAAAAGATTCCTTGGAAACTGCTGTTGTACCTTCAGCCTAATTTCAAATTTGTTGTTGAATTTTGCCTATACAGTGAAAACAGTCTGTGCAGAAAACACCAAAATATCAGTAGAAGCCCCAAAGTTTCAAGGCAAAAGTCAAAGTATTTTGACTGAAAATTCATAACCGTTAATCACACCAAGATGAAAAGATAACAGATTGTCTTCTCTAAGACTGACTCACCACAGAGAAGTTCATTCCCAGTTTAGGTACAGTAATCACCATCTGAGGAAAGCACACTGAGTTCAAGTTGATTCCCTGAGCTGTGATTGTACTTCCACCACTAGGAAAAATTAAAAAAAAAAAAAAAAAAAAAATAATGCAAAAGAAAAGGAAAAAAAAAAAGATGAGTAGGATAACGATACATCTGCTATGATAATGTTAATTACAAATTATATTTTTAAAGTGAATGGTAACATAAAATCAGAATTAGGGTGAGTGCAAATTGCTCTGTGCAGTGAGATTATTTTTCTGGGAAATAAATTTTACACTTACTGTAACAACTAATCAAATAAAGAAAAATAATGTTTGAAATTGTGGTATGCCAGGGTACAAAACAAATGTGTACATTTTAAAAGAGGGTGCATACTTGTACTTCACATTTGCTTACTTGTTTAACTTATTGCTTTCAGTGGTGCTGAAAAAGGTGTCTGTTTTACTGCTGACATTTTTTTGGCAAAGGCAGATGGCTTGGAGACTGAGATTGCTACCGAGACCATAAATATGCCACTTGAAAACACACATATACTACCATAGATATATATTCATAATATTTATATAGCACTGGATTTAGACTATTTTAAAATCCATTTGCTCTCCTGAGCACTGCTGACTTGTCACATTAAATGATTTTCCTCACTAATCAGTGCAATGTCCAGACACCGTACAGGAGACACACTTAGCTATATAGTAGATATCTCAGCAGGACACCACAGGTAGGCTCAGCAGCAGCTAGGAGTGAAATCACATAAAGAAAAGAGCCACCCTTCCCCCTTCTCCTTCACCTCTGAAAGGAAATGATCTGCCCTCTGCAACTGCACCATAATAGAAGCAATTGGCATGGCAGATGAAGATAAAAATGCAATTTCTTTTGATGGATTGCTGCGCAGCATAGCCATTCTTTGTTCATTTGTTACTTTTCTTGCTTCTATAAGAAACTTTTACTCACCTAAGAAAAGATTTAGAAGGATGAATTTTTAAAACAACAGGGTCTTCTCTGTATGTGAAATGGCTGCTTGCGTCTCGAATAGCTTCATCGATTTCCATTCTCACACGATATTCCTGGGGAATTCGCTGTGCTGGAGTGTAGCACTCCACAGTGCTCGCCAGTGTGCTGAGAGGACTGCAAAGGGATTGCTTGTCAGCATTATAAAGCATGTACTTGGTTTAAAACACTGTCCTTTAGTGAGCCCTAACATCGCCTAGGGATCTGCTTGTAAAAAAATGGCATTGATTTTCCCACTGGATAATCGTATGGCAACAAGCACACTGCTTAGGCTCAAGATTCATCTTAATTTAGTTGACTTGCTACTGGAAAGTGTTTCCCTAGCACTCCTGACAACCACATCAGCCCCTGCACCCTGCAAAGGCAGCTTTCAGCCTGGAAAACACCATGACATTCCAGGTTTAAGGAGAATGACCTGATCTGCTGTAACCAAGGGATAATGCCTCTTTCAAATCCACAGGACTTACCCTGTGTTAAAAACCTCAAGTTAAGGCAATAGTGGGGGATGTACCCATTGCAGAGAATCTGTGCTTAGTATTTAACATTTATATACAGCTGGGATTGAAGGCATTTCCACACAGAGGGCATCAAAGATTTGTGACTGAGCTCCTACTGGATCTAGTACAGATACACAAGAAATTCTGACTTAATCCTCAAAACAATTTTATATATACCAGAGAAAGTCCCAATGTGATGCTGCCTCTGGTTTTCACTGACAGCAGTGCAGAAGTAGTTGTTCCTCTGCATGGGATATACATATCCACACTGGTCGGGTCTCCATCAAAAAAAGCAGTAGGAAATGGTAACCTGCACTCACTGGATGTTCACTGGCAGCTGCTGCATGAACAATAGCTCTTGCTAACACAAGAGAGAGAGCTGAGTGTGTGGGAGTCGGGGTGACAAAAATGATGGGAAATAGGCAGCTTCTAGTCCATTAGAAGTTGATTTGCTACTTCTCTATGCAACCTTTTAATGAGGTTAATGAAGACATTACAGAATAAACAAGTCTTCTAGGGAACCGTAGTCCCTTCTAGAAATCTTTCAGACATCCTGAACTGAGGGTATAATCCAGAACTTAAATGCTTATTGCAGTATAAATTCCCCGATAAGTGACACAAGGACAGGAAAGTTAATGCATTTTCACATTTGCTTTTTTTTAGCTCCAAGACATTTTAATCAAGACATTTCAATATTAAAGGCATAACTTTTTAGTACGTACATTACCTTTTCAAAGTGCATGGTTGCTCACCAACAAAAATCCTTATGGATTTTCCACTCCTTAGGTATTTTCCAGCTATAGTTAGCAATGTTCCTCCAGATTTGGGGCCATAAGTGGGGGATATACTTGTTATTACAGGATTCTAAGAAATAGTAAAAATAAGAATGGTGGATTATAAAATTGTATTCAAAATATGAAGAGGAAAAATCTTAAAACATTTATTAGCATTTCCATGAAGTAATAATAAAGCCAACAGGAATACAGAATTACCATACTGGACTGGACTCCTGAGAAGTTCCTTCCAGTTAATACTGAAGCTAATTTTGACTACAGAGATTTAATCATACTGCTTACCACATATGAAAATGTATTGAACGGTGTTTTGCCATGTCCAACAGAAACACTACTGGATATATTAAAACCTGGACTTTTTGCAGCAGGAACTGTGCATTCAAGCCTTTAGAAAACAAGGGAAAAAAGGGATTAAATTTTGTTTCTGCTTGACTTTTTTTGTATTAAAATAGAACCACTTCAAACACATAATAATGGAGAATCCATACTAAACAGATCATCAGTGTGTGAGCATCAAGGACATTTCAGAAGGAACAGCTAAAAGAACTGTGCTTCTCCTCTTTAATACTAAATACAAACACTGTGGTCTTTATACTTGGCCAGAAAATAATAATAATAGTATATCAAATATATTTCAGAAAAAAAGAAGAATGCTAGAGAAAACAAATACCTCCCATTCAACAGCTGAGGGTCTTTAATTTTCCTTTAGCATCAAACTTTGGCAGATGACAGGATTAGAAAAAATGCATCATATAAACACAATTTTTGTATAAATTTAAATACTACCAAAAAATTAAACTTGAACTTTTGTGGCAGGATATGTCAACGTATTATATTACATTCACACAGCCTCCTATGTTACATAATCTCCATAAGTCATTTTGTTTCCATTAAGACTGTTGAGAAAGGCAGTTAGGAGAGTGCTCAACACTTCTGGAGTACTTGCTGGAGTATACTTGCTGCTATAAATGTGAACAGAGAAGCTGTGCCACGATTTGCACATTGCTTTGGTGGTAGATAGTCATATGCTTTGAACCAAGAGAGGATATTCACTGAATATCCTCTTCCTATTTCTTCCAGCTAACAACTGTAATAACCTCTGTCTTAAGTCATTACCCCACCACCTCAAATACTTCTTTGAGAGGAAGAGGAGGAGAGGTGCAACTGGGGGTCATAAGCCTCTGGATGACAAAATACTTGCATTTTCTCGTGTTTCTCTCCAGCAGCTTCACAGATTAAGAAGACAGAGGTGACACAACTGAGCCCAGCAGGATCCTGGCCAAAGGAACCTGCCCACTTTTCAGAACCTTGAATACCTTCATTCTTGCCAGCTCCCACAGATGTTGAACACCATTTCACAGACAAACCAGAAAAAGCTGCTGCAGGAGCTACTGGCATAAACTTGATTTATTTGTTCTCCATTTTGAGCACTTTTTTTCTTGGGAAGCTTATCAAACCAAGGGATTTTTTTCAATTTGAAATTTCAGAATCTGAGAGTATACATATTCGTAAAAAAAATCCATATAAAAGGACATTAACATTTTAGGTTTCTTACTTGTTTTTGTTGCTAGATTTTGCTTCCAGAGTACAAATTTGTCCTCCAATATGGACTACTGTATTTTTTAATTCAAATCTATTATTTTTGCTGAATCCAAAATCCCATCCACACAGTGTCAGCTTTGTCCCACCTTCTATGGGAGCACTGCTTGGGAGAATCTGTCAAAAAAATACTGTGTTAGTTGAATCAGGTTTTCTTGAACTTCAAATGCAGCTAAAGAATGTGCAAAGAATTAATTTTAGAAAAGCATTTCTTTTGGTAGACTATGTCCTAGCATTCATCTTAATTGTTCTTCACCTTTTATTTGTCACATTATGAGCTTTCTCTGGCAGTAGCAATAAATAACAAAACCTATACTAGAAAGCTTTGAAAGCTAGTGTTTAGGGGCACTGAACAAGCTGTGCATTGTAACAGTCTTTTAAATCCTGCCGTTCTTGTCTTTCACATCTTATTTCTGGCATGTTAAACATACAATATACTTATTTTGTTAGAAGCTGAATGCTGAACACAAAAGAGCCCCAAAATGACCATTTTTTGTCAGCTTGATGCAAGTTGGGTTCAGAGTGAAGTAGCTTCAAAGACACCATAATCTGGTATCGCGTTGACTGTGATAAAGTTAACATGACTTCTGCTATTCTTTCCTTAAATCTTTTACATTTGGTCACCTCTAATTCTGAGTTAAAAATAAATTACCCCTCAGAAACATGGAGACAATCTACAAAGGAAATGCTTTTTTTATATATATATATATTTTAAATTGTCCTGTAAAATATAACAATGGTGGGAAAAACGTAGGAACACTATAGAAATCTTACAAAACTCAGTAAAAGTACTGGTCAGTACTGTCAGTAAAAAAGAAAAAAGAAAACCAACCAACAAAACCCCCCAACATTGGTTCAGGGATTATGAGGACTTTTAACCATACTGCAGAATTTTGCAAACATACCAGTATCACTGGACACAACAAAGAATGAAAGACTGAATTTATACTTTATACATTATACTGAATTTATACTATGTAATCATAGTGCCTAAATGTCTTAATGCTTTAGTGAAAATAATTTGGCCCCTAAAATGCAATACAGCTGTGCCCTTCAAAGGACCTGACTTAATTTTCAAGCTGAAAGTGTTTGAGTGATACTTGGCTATTATTTCATCTGGAAATCCAGTAAGACAGCACATTTCTTTCAACTCCCTTGTAGCTATACTTCAAGACTCTCACAAATGAACTATTGTATATAGAAAGGCAGCTGAAGAATACTTCAAAAGAATTATACCATATACTATATATGGGGAAATTTACTGCCCCCATTAAAAACCAGACAAAGAGTCTGATCTAAAATTCACTGAAGACAGGAGGAATCTTTTTTGTTTTAAAGAGCTTTGAATCAGCTCTCAACAAGCAAAGAAGAGGGAACCTATGCAGGAATAGGACTTTTGCACAAATCCTGTAAAAAAACAGTGATACCCACACAGCCCCTTGGCACACAACACTGCAGCTAAGAGTGTGGAGCAGTACTGTATCCCAAGGAGTCTGTGCTATTCCCAAGTTTAACTTTGCCTTATTTCTTTCGGTTTTTTCCTTCGAAATCGGGATTTGACTTCTGATCCTAGTTTTCCACTCTGGTTAATATCTCAGCACACTTACCTATTTTTGGAGTAATAAAACCCTAGCAGAAAATGACACTGTTCTGTGGGGGTACAGAATGTCCCTATGTTTTGTACGATAATTCACTGACATGTGGCATTTGAAGAGTTTGAAGTGTAATCCATAAGTTAGTAAAATAAGGGTGTTAAAATCAGGCTGCATAAAGCAATACAGAATAAAAACTGAAGGTACTGAATTGGTTTTTAGTGATCTTATCTGCCAAAAGAAACTTGTAATAGCAGCCCATGTACCTTAATTGAGGGAGAGTAAGTATTTACTACATTCTGCCAACAAATTTAGGAGGCAAGACCTCTAAGCAGAGAGCAAAAAAATAAACCAAACCTTAAACTTTTGGTTTTAAGTTCTGCAGAAATTCCCTTACAGTGTTTTTATTCAGGTCTTTATTTTTGTTCTATTTGTTCTGTATGATGAAACAACTGAAAGTCAAATGTGGTTTTTCAGACTTGTTCTTGTGAGAGCTGACAGGAATGAATAGTGAACCTCCTGGGCTTTGAACTGAGGTATATGTAGGCATCTTTTCTGTGCTCACATTGCTCAGGCAGTAACAGAAAGAAAGCAAAACCCAAAGCACATATAAATGCTATGAAATTCAGGATTCAAGTCCTCTGTAGTATGAAAACTCCACTGATAACATGGAGCAAGTCCTGCTGCAAGGCCTGCCATTCTGCTGTTTTCTGGACTTTGGGTTAAGGGAGGAAGTTAACTTTTTGTTTTTTGGAAGAAATTAAAGGATTGTGTTTTCGTTTTGCTTATGTTGACAGTCATTATGCTAGTATCCACTCATATACGTTACACATTTTTGGAAGAAAGTATATATTTATTAGTTTCAATAGCCCATTCATTTCAATTAAGAGCCAAGAACATGCACCAGACCGTCTGTGAAATTTCCATTAAAAAACTCCAACCTCAACAGCCAGCGGAAGGCCTGATGTTCTTGATATATCTGATACAAAAGCCAGCTAAAATGACTCACTTTAAAAAAAACAAGCCATGTCAGATTTTTAACCACAACAAAGAATCAGAAGGGACACCAATTTATTTCTTCTTTTACACCCTTCACCTTTCAGCGTGACCTGAACGCCACACACAGATGCTTGCAATTTGTTCCAGCACCAAGTGGTCTCTTAGGAGACTCCCTTGAGTCCCCTGGCTTCCCTCTAGCACTGCTCATCCAGGCTGACAAAACACGCCCTGTGGCTGGCAGAAGCAGGGGATGGGAGTAGAGTGGAAGCCGGGCTGTGGAGGGGACGTGTCCCAGTGCCTGCCCTACTATGCTGTCTGTAGCAGGGGGGATGCCTGGGCAGAGCTGGCTGCTGTCCACCACACATGGCTGCAAGGGAAAGTGCTTAAAGCAGGACAGAGAAACAAAGGATCTGCAGGACTCCATGGGAAGATACTGGGCTTCTTCTCTGCCAACCCTCTTGAGAAGAAAATATCTTCATTGCCCACCACTGTGTGTAATAACCTGGGAAAACTTTGTTGAAGCCAGCATCCACTGGACCAGACCCTCCTAGAGCAATCTGTTCTCTTCAGGTTAAAGTGATCATATGACACATCTCAAACAATCTGTCCCTCTGGAAGCCGCAAAATATTAGGCACAGGTTCAGACTGAATTTCAGATACTATGCAAAGCAGGTCATCCTCTGTTTGTTAGGAACAAAACAAGCTTGTTTCTTACATTTTATGCGTATGGGTTTAAAGACAGATCAGAAGATGATGAATAATCTGTTTTATATTTTTTTCAGTAATCATGTTAAATGTCATGGTCTGGTGGAGCGTGAAATCTGTCTTAACAGCTAGCAATCCAAAGGGATTTAAGTACCCAGCTGCATTTTTCTCATTGCAAACCTTCTAGAAGCAACTTCTACCAACATGGGCACGCTGTAATTTGAGATTCACTTTGAGATCTATTGTTTGATTGGTGCCACAGATCCATATTCATTACAGGGGTACACTGGGTTTGTGTTGAGCAGGAAGGGTTGAGGCACATGAGGAAGGGGAGCACCTAGCCAGCCTCACACCTGCTCCTGCTGCCCCTGTCCAAAGCATGGTCGCCTGCTCCCCGTGACTTCATAGGGACTGCAGAGGTGGCCTTGGGGATGCACCTCTTGGTCTTGGAGCACCTCTTGGAGCCCTGTGCATGGGCTTGAGGCTCTTGATTCTTAAAACTGCCGAGTGCACACACTCAAAATTAAAATTAAAGAAGGCTATATGAGCTCAGCACCGCTGAAAATCAGTAACTAAGCAGTTCAGAGCCTGAGAAATCTATTTTGAGTCATGGAAATATACAGCCAGTGCTGGCAAGTTTTGTGAATAAAAAAACATTAAGGGATGCTACTTGTGTTTGAACTCTAGGAAAGATGAAACAAGCTGTGCAGGACAGGTGCGTACCTTGGGCATGCAGAAGTATAGAAAAATATATCAGGGTAACTCTCAGGGTATACCTTTGAATTGGTGATTCATAGTCTCACACAAACTGAGGCCAGAAAGGATTATTTCATCATCTAATATAACCTTTTTGAAATAAATGGCTTCTTATATAAAGGGAAAGTAAACTATTCACATTATGCGTCAGCAATTTTTGTACATCTCCTTTGCCCAAAGGTAAATGGCAATAGAAGGCAAAGCAACCCTCTGGCCCCCCATTTCCATCCACTTTGTGTTTCCTGTAACTCTCCAGTGTTTGTTCACTGAATTTTGCCTGTGTTATTCCTAAATTTAGTATCTGAAAGGTGAACACGATAAAAAACCCAATCCTGTAAACATGTGTTTCTAGATTTCTTTCTGGATTAATAGCAGTTTTGCCTGTCTGCTCTTTGAAAAGTTGTTGTAGATGAAATCATCTGCCTGGTTGAAAGAAATACATCATTAATTTAAAACCCACTTTTGCCTTCCTTTCTCTCTAAGAGTTTATCACATCAAATTTTCATCCCTGTTTATAAGCTGTATTCCCATAAAGGAAAGTGTACTTTTAACTACACCATGTAGTTTAAATGAACTAAGACAAGTAAATGGGTATAAATGCTACCAGGAAGCTTTATGCTTGTTCTTCCCTCAGATTTCTAGTCCATCAAGTGCCTTACAAACTTCTGCCTTCACGGTTATGTCACACTTCACCTGAGAAGATTTGGTTACACGTACAGCATGAATCCTGCATTAACCACAGCTAAATTAAAACTGGACCACACCAGTGCAGCTCTCTGCTCATCTCAAGCTCGCACAACCTTGATAATCTCTGGCTGGCTGGCAGGATCCTCCGGCTGTGCCGGGGCACAGGGTGTGCAGCTACAGGCTTGTGCCCCATTGGCGGTAAGTGGGAACAAGGATCCAGGGAGGGACATTATGAAAAAAGGATCTCCTCCAGGAGCTTGGGTAGGGGAGAAAGGGAATTTTTCTCATAGAGAAACACCACACTTTTCTCCAGTGCTGGAGCCAGCACAGGGACAGATGAAGAGTGGGAGCCACAGACCCCCCGCACTGGGTCAGGCTGTGGGCAGGAAGTGCTTTTCTCCATTTTCCCCTTCGAGAGGAGTCTGAGAGGAGGGGTACTCCTTTCTGTGACCGGCCTTTCCCATTAGACCCCCGCCAGGCTGACTCAGACCCATGGTGTTTCCCCACCAGGAGCGCTTTGTAGGGTCAAGGCTCTCCTGTGGCTGGTCAGGATAATCAGATAGACCTGTCCACCATGAGCACCTCAGCCCACAGCACTCAGGGAGAGCACGTGCATCCAGCCAGAGGACTTATGGACACCGAGGCTGAGGGGAACTTAAGGAGAGCAGACACTTAATTCATGACAAGTACATAAACAGAAAATGTCCACAGAGTGCAGACCATGTTCTTGCCTCGAGAGAAATGGGATAAATCCACCACTTTACCTCATAAACCCTAGGCAAGCAGGTGTCCTGGGTCCAGGTACTGTTGGGGCACTCAGGAGACCTGAGGCACTGCTGGTTGCACCAGCCACACTGCATGAAGGCAGGTGCCAGCAGGCACTGGCTGCAGGACCTGAAGTGATGGCAGCCCGGCCCCTTCAGTGGGATCTTCGTTATCTGTCGATGGAGAGACATAATGCACAGATCATTTTAATACATACACTAAGTGGCAAGGAGAGTCTCTATTTATGCATAGCGCGGTGGTGCTACTCAGATTTCAGATGTGCAAAACCTCAGTTCGACTTCTCTTTAGCTCAGTAATTATAGGATCTTATAAGTAATTTAACTGACATGATTTTAAATTCGCTGGGGAGAAACCCTAAAGGCATCTTAATGTTATATACAGTTACTACCAGCATCTGGTGTTTACAGCAAGATAGAATTTTTTGCTGATGGGGAAAGAAAACAGCAGTGTGCTCCTCCGAGTTCTGCACTAGTTCTTGGAAAAAGCAGTGTATCTCAGTATGCCTTAGTTCATACATTTGTAAAAATAGTCATCATGCCTATTTCAACTCTGGCGAGGCTGTTTTCATATCTGTGGCACACTAACGGCACATGACTGCCCACGTACTTGTTTTTTAACACCAATCGGCAAAAAACTTATACTGTACCTAAAATATAACTTAAAATGTATATTACCTAAAATAGCAGGATAATTATGATAATAGTCACTTTAAATACGTAAGAATTATTTTTGGACAAAATATTGAAATTAGTATATAATTACATTACTATGTAAGTACCTCATACTTCGTTATATTTCCATACCTTCCTTAAACTTATTTTGGACATTTTCTGAAGATTGCTCTTATAAATATATCTCACATATTTCTAGTAAATGATTAATCTTTAAATTAAATCTTCACTAATGGCTGATGTATTTCTGTAAATTTTTATAGAACTCAAGGAGTCAAATTATTGCTTACGATTATGGTTTAGGATTATCTGTAATATTATCTGCTGATGTCTTCAACCTATTCAATATATACCTACTTATGACAATAGCATGTTTATGATAGCTCTTCATCTTTTATTAACTCTTAGTAGACTATATGCTGAAGTAATTTTCAAACATTACTGTGAACACTGACTCCCAGTTTTAAACACACCCGTGTAACTTTTGCACACAAAACCCTCCTTAAAAAGCTATGACACAAATCAACAAAAGCCAGGAAACTGTGACCACCATTCTTTTCTTAAGCCATTGTATGTTTTGTCTTTGCAAGCACTTGAATTAGGGACAGGGTTTCAGCCTTAAATTTGCATTTCCTGGCTTTTGTTGGTTTATATCGCAGCTTTTAGGTTATTTAAACATTTCTCAATATTAGCCTGTTGGTTTGTTCAGTAGGGGGAAAAAATATCTTGGAGGAAACTTGCCCCCCTCCCCGCAGTGTTCCCAAGGGAATGGCAAGGCTGTGAGGATGCAGTACATAAGGCAGTGGTGTGAACAGCTGCTCTTACTGAATGTTGCTGCTGTGAAGGCAGGTTTACGAAGTGCACAGAAGGATTAAAGCATGAACCACTCACCTTTTCCCCAGTCACTACCAGGGTATAACCATCATCTGCTAATGAATTCTTGACAACAACTTGGGGAGAGACGGGCTGGGAGTCTAGCTGAAAGCTGACATGTGGAGCTGTGGGTTCTGAACGGGAAACCACTATCTAAGAAAGAGAGAAATTCTGAAAATCAGCAGGCAGCATGTGACACAAATGCATGCTGCTCAGCAGTCTCACGTTCTCTGCTTGCATTAATTACTTTGCATTACATTGCATAACATTTTGCATAATGTTCCATCATGATCTGATTAAAGTGCTATAAAATCTACTTTATTTAACACAGCAAAATCATGGCTGTTGGAGGATACTAAATACAACATATTTATTAAAATTTATTAAAATGGGAAGGAGTCATTGCATGTTTCCTAGTCCTTTAATTTCAGTCACCATGAAAAAATGAAGATGGGTCATTTAATCAGTCCTGGACATTTAAGAATAAAGAATTTTCTCTACAACATCTATTTAAAAGGATCTTAAAACTCCAGATCTGCAGAAGTCCGATATATTTTCATTTATTTTCACTTTGGTCCTTCAGTTTGAAAAGTAAACTTTACCTTGTGTCAAAAGTCTCTAGTCTTCCTGCATGTGGGGCCATTAGAACACAAAGCTATGGCAGGTGCAGATTGTCACTGTGGGCAGAGCCACAAGTACACAGAGCTTGATCCCCAGAGCTGGCGACAAGGCTATTGCTCAGACAAGCTCCTTGGAAGATGTGGCTGGGCACCTTGAGGTCTGGTTCCCGCCAGGTGTCCAGGACAGAGCATTCAAAGCACTTCTTAAATGACAGGGAGTGCTGGAGGCTCCTTTAGGAGGTGCTCCAAAACAGCAGCCTAATTTAGTTGTCCTGAAACCCCTTTGCAAAAGCCTTTCCTCTCCCTGTCCCTCTCTCTAGATTCTAGGAGATCTTAGGGAGATTAGTCACACCAGTATGAAATTTGCCCACTGGTCATCTCTCTGCATCTTGAATTACCTAAATACTTCTGAGAATCTGGATCTATTTCTGCAAACACACGCCTAACTTTACTACTGTAACTTTGTTGACTTTAACGGGATGAGTCATGGCTGTTAAGCAGAGGCATAAAGCATCTGCAGATCAGTGTGGATATTTGATAGCGAGATTTTATAGGCTTGGGCCTGCAATCCAGAAGGATGTGCACCCAAATGTGATAGCATCAGGCAACAAAGGCAAAGGATTGCTTACATGAGGGAAGATCATGTTCATGTTTCAAAAGCTAATCATGTGTAGTTTACTTAAGGAATTTAGATAATGAACATTTGCTGAGAAGTTAGGATTCAATGGGGTTCATTATTTAAAAAGATTGAAGCCATTTTGGAAATAACTTGTATGTCAAATGTTTCATTTTTCAGTATAATGAATCTTTTCTTCTGACTCCAAAGGCAGCATCAGAACAGCCAGGACACTGACTTACACGATTTCACTGGCTTTTCACACTGCCAAGGTCTTTCACCAAGATGGCTGACTCCAAAACTAGACTTAGAGATGCTGTAATTATAGCTGATTTTGTTGGTAATTCAAGACTCAAATAAAATATATGAGCAGTTAATTCATGGTGATAAGTGCTCCACATCCCAGAGGTATTTATAGTTTGGGGTTACAAGAGGCTTTTTTTCCTTTAAACTGGCTTTGTTACAGACTTTGGTATGGATTTGTTTCACAGCACAGAAAGTGCAGCTTTTAGAAATCAATAAGGTATGATCATTTTTGGTGACACAGAAGTGTGGTCTCTGACTCAGTGTAATAGGGCATGAGCTCTGTTTTTCTATTCAGGACAATGAAAAATAGAATTGACTGGAAAGCTGCATGAAAAAGCTTGATTAATGTTGGCATTATGGGGAGAGGTAGCACCACAGCTGCAAATACCTTTTTAGTTGATCATTAGCCGTGTCTCATCTCAAATACCCACTGCTATAAAATGCTAAGAATTCTTTTCCATCATTAATCCAGGCTTCCTCTTATTGCCAAGCATTCTTTCTGATTGAGCCACAGTGTTAACCCTTTAAACACATCTGCATTCCAGCCTCACAGCAATACATGAAAATTTGGATTCCATCTCTACAATGTTAGAAAAATTACTTGGTACTTTAAACACTGACCGACTCTTATTTTACTGAGGCTGATACTCAAATCACCTGCTCAAATCCCAAGTGAATAGCCTTTGACCTCATGACATACAGGGAGCTCAAATTACACTTCCTAACTCATTTGGGACCACAGAATAAAAGTTTGGATTTTGCTTAGAACTAATCTACCAGTACTGCCTTAACAGAGAGTAGATGCAGAAACACACCAGGCCAATCCTTGAAATTCTATCTTACACTTATCCAACATAATCCTGAAAAAAAAGGGCAATTTGAAGGCAGCTTCTACAGCAGAAACAAGAGGTTACTTAGGACTCCAGTGTCATTCTCATAAACCTCTGATTTTTATGGCTTGGGACTGGGCTGGTATGTGTGCAGTCTAACTTTAATTTGCCATGGATGCACCACCATACAGGGCTACTTCTGCCATGGAATGGCAAATGGTTCAGTACTACAGAAGGACTTCTCTTTGCAAAAACTATGAAGCCCTGGCTTTCTTTGTGGTGTCTTTTTTTTTTTGGGGGGGGGGGAGGGTAGTGGTGGTATTGTGTTGTGGGGGTTTTTTACATTTTAATAATTTATTAAACAAGCATTTCTTCAGAGCATAAGAGAAACAAAAGCATATCTGCATGCCTGCACTCTCCAGCAGTTAGGAGAAAGGGAAGGTCTTACACAGATAAGTAATTAACTAAAAGAGAACAAAGAGACATTAGCAGTAAACAGTCAGTGCTTGCAATAGTGAGAAATCACCAGAGGAGTTCTACAAGGTGCCTGTGCTGGGATCCAAACTGTTCAATACACCCATAAATGAGTTAGAAAAGTGGTTGAGCAGTCCAAGTGACAAAGTTTTCTGATGATCTGAAGGTATTCCAGTTGATCAGGATGAGGACAGACTATCAAGGATGGAAGGAATTTACAGGACAGCATGTCAATAAAATGGTAGGTATAATACAACAAAGAAAATTAATTTAAAGCAGTGCATGATAGACAGTTATCTTAACTGCTTTGCAGCATCCAAAAAAATCCCAAACTGATAAAAACTTATGGAATTATTAGAAAAGGATTAGAGAACAAATAAAAAAACACCCTGCTGTCATAGAAGTTCATGGCTTGCCCAAAACTTGAAATGTCTGTGCAGTTCTGGTTGCCTCCTGCCAAAAAGAACACGTTAAAAAGTGAAAAGTTTCAGAGAAAGGTAAGAAAGATAATCAAAAGGCTGTAATGAACAATGACTGAGTATAGCAGGTGTGGAACCTATGAAAAAGGAATACAGAATCATGAGTGAGTAGAGACTGACCATATACTCTCTTCTACAACAACCTGAAAGGAGGTTGTAGCCAGGTTGGGGCTGGTCTCTTCTCCTAAGGCACAGGACAAGAAGAAATGGCCTTAAGTTACACCATGAGAGGCTTAGATTATGTATTAGGAAAAATCTTTTCACCAAAAGGGTTGTCAAGTATTGGAGCAGGCTGCCCAGGGAAGTGGTGGAGTCACCATCCTGGGAGTATTTAAAAGACATCTAGAAGCAGCACTTAAGGACATTTTTCAGTTGTGGACTTGGCAGTGTTAGGTTAATGGTTGGACTCAATGACACTAGAGGGCTTTTCAATCCTAAATTATTCTATTATTCTATGATTTTATTCTAATGAAAGTACTAAATACCACCAAAAGACAAAACCGTGACTCCAGTTCAAGGCAAACAAAAGAGTACGACATCCTACCAATATGTTACGACCTATGGGACTCCTTGCCAAAGGATGTGAATGCAAGCGAAATACACATTCAAAGGGAGACTTCACAGGTACATGGAAATTGCTAAACAGACAAAACTCAACAGCTCAGGAAATCCCCAGAAAGGAGAACAGTTGGAGATTTGAAGCAGAAGGCATTAGCTATGTTGCCTGGCTCCCAAGGCATCCACTTGTCAATACTGCTGGAGACAGTGTACTGAACTAGATGGACCCTTTGTTTATATACAAGTGGCTCTTCTGATGTCCTTAAAAATAACTCTTCCGAGAATCACATTCAATATCAGTAACTACAGTGCCAGACATCCTTCTCAAAGTAAACACAAAATTTATGTCCCTCTATTTAGAGAAAGAAAACCAATTATGTTATCTTTCATCATAGCTCAAACTACTTCCATGAAGATAACAACCAATAATTAATTGATATATTAATTAACATATTCGTTATATTGGAAGTCAGTGATCACTTAGGTTCATGAACACTAAAATTATTAATTTAAATATTATTTAGTTGCCATCTGCCAGTATCAATGTTAAATAAGAATATCTGAGTTTAGGTTCATCTGTGCATAATATGGCAACTTAAGGCTGTAATAATTCGAGTTGAAAAACAGGATACAACAGCTTCTTTTACAAATCATTCTGATGCTCAGTTCTGCTAGTCAGCAGGATTGAATTACAAATGTTACTGTCTAAACGCTGAAATATCTTCTGCAAAAATGAGAGGCCTTCTTAAAAGAATACCATCTAAGTATCATATTGTTATTTTTTCCCTAGATGTCTGGCAGGTGTATGCCATTATCCAGCAGAGTTAGGCTCAGGGTTAACTTTATTGTGCAATGCCTCAAATGCCCTGGGATATGCAGCATAGCCTTGCAAAGGGCACATATGTAGCTATCTAAATGCTGTATATCATTCTAATCCATGGAGAATATAATAGATCTCCTCTGAAGACTATAAGCTTTTCTACTCAAACTGAATATTAAAACATATGTGCTCTCAAAACAGTTATTCGGCACCAGGTGTTAATTTTAATTTGACTATAAGGATTTTGCATTATTCAATATTTGATACTTTTTTGCCCGGGGTAATCAAGATACATTTTTTACTGCAGAAAGAACTGCTATCATAAATGTTAAAAGTTGAGCTATATATATATGAAATTGTTACTTAGCAAGAGTTTGCCACAATTGTGTTAGCTTAAAAATTATAAAGACAGAAGAATTGCAGCTATTCACACTCCTACAGTTGCACATGCGCACAGTTTGTGCTCAGCCTTACACAGGTCAGACTGCCAGTATTGAAATGCCAGGTGAATTGCTGGGCCACTGAGGCAGGACACTGAGGACAACTTTTGCAATGACTCCATGGGCATCCCATCACCCTTTCTTCCTCCTGGCTCTGAAGGGTTTAAAGTCCATGCTCATCTATCCCTTGACCTCCTCACACTTGCTTTAAATATGACTTGCCATTTGAACTGTTTTGTTACATCTACGTTTGCCTAGAGGGACAGAAACTATATCAAAAGGAGTTTGATAAATTCAAAGGTGCATTAAGTCTTCTAGCACACCACAGTATAAACTGGATTTGACTGAACACACTGAAAGATGCAAAGTTCTGTATTTCTTTGCTCTGTGTCAACTCATTTTGTTGACAGGCACCATGGCATTGAGCCTTGATTCCTGGAGTGGTGAGGTCTTGCTGCTTTGCTGTTTGCAAGAGAAGAGCAATGCTGAAGGCTTGGCTCTCTTCTTGTTGAATTCTGGGACAAATTTTTCCAATCCCTGAGTGCAGTTACAAATAAAAAGCAGATGTGATTATTTTTGTCTATATTAATTTCTGTAGCATGCATTATGTCCCCTGGCATGTAATCTATGAAAGCAGCTACAACACATACTAATTTCTCTCTTTTTGGGGAAATGAGATGTGTGTTAAACCTTGGTAGTGGTGGTGTTTGTTTTTAATTATAAGTATTCCTGGGAAATGAGTGTGGCTATCGAGTGTTCTATCTACTTGGATGTGAAAGCCAACAGAATCGTGCTCAGTGTGTGAAAATTTCCCAAACCACTGATCTGTGAGAGCCCCATCCCTATTCCTCATCAGACAGAATCCGGGCACCAAAAGAAATGAAAAGGCAGCAGGTTAAGGAAACCCCAAAGAAGCTGTTCGTCATTCAAAGTGGAATGAAATTATCCAGCATACCATGGAGGACAAAACAAAAATTAATTAAAAAACTAATAAGCAATACTAAGGAAAGGAGTCCATAAATAACTTAAGTGCCAAATATGGGTGCGGTTTCCAGCTCTGGGAATTTCTGGGCCACTAAGTGCCAGAAACTGGAGGGTCCTGGAAAAGGTATCACTGTGTGCTTTTATTTTCTACTTTACCTTTCCCTTATCCATCCTACCCCCTGCCAGAACTCTGCTCCTTGAACATTTATGACAACCCCATACATCCTTTCCTAGCAAAAAATCTGGTTAAAAATACTGGCATGTAACAGGTCTCCAGAATAAGGCCTACTATTAATCTGTATTGTTTCATGTCTAACAAGCTCAGAGAGCTCCTGAGGAGGGTGAGTGGCCTGTTGTCTGGCATGCTGTAATCCAGTGATGCCTATCTGTGCCATCATGCTTTGGTTTTTGTGCCTGAAACCATTTTCTCCCCAGAATCTGTTCAGACATGACAGTGCATTACCATGTTTTGCTAATGCTCGGCTTCTCAGCTAGAGCTGGCTCATGTCCAGTCAGACTGGACAGGACTGCAGCCAGCATGTGGCTGACGGCATCTCAAGGAGTATGTATGCCCACGGGAAGACCCTTTCCTCACCTCCAGAAGCAACAGGATGAATGTCCTACTGCACCACTCCACACACAGCCCAGTGCAGCCTCACTGTGCACTGAGTTTCACTGGTACAGTCAGAAGGATGAGATGGCCCTGCTGCTTAAACTGCATCCATAGAGAGTGGTTGCCCATTGTAGCTGTAAACTGTACAGTAAAAATTGTACAGTAAAAACTTCTCTAGTCCCTTCTTCCTCAATAAGGTCACCAACAAGTATTCAGTTGGGTGTTAGCTTGGTGAGGCCAGCTTGAAGCACAGGGAGCACATGTAGTATTCTGCTTCCAATCATAGTCTTAGGCTGAAATCCAGCCTCCGCATACATCAAGGGCATCAATCTCATTGTTATGGGTTTTCAGCCATGAGCTTTTCAGAATAAATCTTGTAAAACGTTCCCAAACCTCACACTTCCCAGAGCTATCACAAAGATTTCCTCTTCCTGAAAAACTTTGCTCTTTTCTTCTTCTCTTGTAAGCCACTCTCTGAACTAATACCAAGCTCCAGGCAGGAAAAAAAAAAAAACAACAAAACTGAGCAAAAATAAAAGATATTTTATCTCAATATATCATGGGGTGGTTTTTTTTGTGTTGTTTTTTTTTTTTTTTTTTAATCACTTCCCAAAATACTGGCTGGTAATGGAAGCGTCTTTACTAGTTGTGAGTTGTATTCTCAGTTCAGCTTTTTTGGCTTTAGCAGAGTAAGGCTGCTTACACCAGCTGAAAATCTTATTCCTCGGCTACAGCGGTGTGACTGGGTGCTGTTTTCTAATGAAGTAACCACTGTGAAATACCTGATTCACTTCGCACCCAACAGCTGTAGTTTCAGTCTGTGTTCCCAGTCACAGTCTGAAAACAAGCACAATAAGAAAGGCCAAAACAGCTGCAACTTCTCAACAGAAAAAAAAAAAAAAAAAAAAAGAAGGGAGAAAAAAGTTGGTTGTCAGGCTCCAGCTTAGGAAGGAAGTAAAGCCATTTTTCTTTTCTGTCTCATGCATGTCAGCTGCCTTAGAAAAATTATTACTGCTCTGTTTTGTAACAGAAACTCCACAATATTTGGTAAACTACAAACTCTAGGCTATTCATGGCCAAATACAGATCTAACATTTCTGATGCAGCCAGAACATGCTCAGTATGTGAATGGGCTGCGGTACTCTTCAGGAGAGATTTGGAATTCACCTCCTGGCCCCAATTATCCTCCTTAAAAGAACTCAAGAATCTTCTGTATTTGTACCATCCATATTGATTTTATTTTAGTTCTAGATTTTGGCTGGAAAAAAGTAAACATTTAGTGAAGGAGGTTGTATTTACTTTCCTGTATTAGAGTTTTCCAGAGCAATTCAAGTGAATAATTCTATTTTATCAAACTAAAAGCACAGGCAGAATAACAACAGGTGAGTATTCTGTGGTTGGATAAAACACACCTGCTTTTGCATTCTGAATATTACTGGTTCTTTAGAAGACTTTTTTAAAATAAGTGAAATGTGGGCTATGTTCTCAGTTGGGTCATTAACACAGTTTTGTTGGGTATTGCTATAAGCTTTGGTGGAATCACTTGTAAAGTTAGGAACTATTAATTCTGATGCATTTCAAAATACATCAGAACCCCAGAATCTGGTAGCCATCACCTACAGGAGGAAAAATGTACATGTTAAATCTGTTGAATTTTTCAGCAATGCTGTGCCGTAGTCATGTCATAAAGAGATAAAAATTGACAGAGAGAGAAATAAAGTTGGAGATGAGGGGTGCGTAGGAAGGCAGAAAGTGATGAGCAGAAGAAATGCAAAAGGAGATGGAAAAGTGGCAAGAAAGAAAAGACAGAGAATCAATTGGTTGGTTGCTGATCAAGTATAAGCAAGTGTAATGGGGGAATATGAGAAGCATTTTCAAAAAATTTCTCTCAGGTTGAGGATGAGTAGCTTGCTGCTGCACCTCCTGGCTCCCACACACAGTCTTGGAGCTTCACTTCAATTTAGGTGACACAATTACTACATTTTAAAGATTCCCCTCCTCCCCCGCCAACATTTCTTAACAACTAAAGGAAACCCTAAACACAGAAAAAATGTGATTTAAATGTTCATTACTTTCACCCAGCTGTTTCATATTTGGGCACTGCAGGGTGCGGTTGTGAGAGACAGAGGTACTGTATTACTATTTCTTTTAATCTCATGGATGGCTGCTAGTACTGAAATATATGTCAGAAACTAAATTGTCTAAATATAGTAAGGTTTGGAATTTCAGAGAAGATAAAGGATGAACTGGGTGCACTGGAAGGGCTGAGCTGCTTTTCTAATTTTAGAAACCTATATGAATATTTT
>JAWWES010000041.1:23608133-23676541 GCA_035583135.1 Lophotriccus pileatus
AGAAGATAAAGGATGAACTGGGTGCACTGGAAGGGCTGAGCTGCTTTTCTAATTTTAGAAACCTATATGAATATTTTTTTATTTTTGCTTTTAACTAGTTGGCATGAAAATATTTTCTCAAGATACTAACACAATACAACCAGTGTTAAAACAGGTTCCCTGACAGGTAGAATTCTGTAACTAATTTTCTCTGAAAGCATGCCTGTGTCTGAATGGATATAGTCAGCTCTGAATAGCTACAAGTTACAAAAGGAGTGCACAAGAAAATTCAGTATTTGATTGTACAAAGAGCTAAAAATATGAGTGCAAATGACTGTGCAAAAGTGAGATGCATAATAAGCGTACAGCTGAGGATTCTTTGCAATAAGTTCCAGTAGATGTGTGAATGAAACAAAAAAGAACATAATTACATTTCTTTGCTAAAAATCTGTGGAAGCATTTGGGGATATCTTTTTGATAAATTAAGTAATTGTTAGATAATTCTGATTTTTTTTAAACCCATTTCACTTAAGTAATGGTCATATAATAGCTCAATTTTTAATGATCTCCATCTCATTGCAGTTAATAGCTATATTTCCATAGAAACACTACAAATCTGCTTTAGCTGGGCATTTACTAATGACCGTGTTTGAAATCACTTCCTAGATAACTATCAGGAAAAAAAAAAACCAAAAAACAAAAAAAATGTAAGACAACATTAAATTCTGGAAAAATCTGTGTCTGCTGTATCCTACAGATCTGGTATCACTTCTAAAATCACTTAAAGGCAAAACAAATACTAACATTTTTATTTGGAGGTAGCATCATTGAAGGTAGTCAGTCTGCTTATTCTCTGCTGGTTGCACCCAACACTCAAAGAAAGAGTTCCTATTTACTACAATATGAGCCCAATGCTGACTTCCCCTGTAGCTCAAGCCAATCTGATTCAATGATGAGAATATTTCTGCTAATGGCCATGTGCAGTTTACACAATAGCCTTTTCTTTTGATCTGTAACTGAACGTGGAATGGGAAATGTATTATGGAAATATTTAATTGTTCTTTGAGTTGCGCAAACATCTGAATGAAGTGTGTGGTGCAGGACTTGAATGAATAATTAAAGAACCTTATAAATAAGAATAATGCTCCCTTGTGCTTTCTACCAAACCTTCCTAAAAGCTTTGTGACAGCCCAGAAGAAATGCTGCGAGTAAGAGAGTAGTTGTTATTAACTGTATTTTGTAGTAAGGAAATTACTTCAGAAAGGTTAAACAAATTGCTGATGTTTGCTCTGTGAATCAGTATCTGCTTTTAAGAACAGAATATAGTTTGGTCCTGTGCTCAGTGTGTAGCTCTTAGCATTTGCCTTTCCTGCGCAGAAGACAAACTCAGCTTAAAGTTACCAAGGTCATCATGGGAAATGCAGGAAAGACTGGCAGATTTGTCACTGAAAGTTTTGTTAAATCCCTATCTTTTTTGGGAAAAGAGAAGTATGATTTTCTCCACTTTTTCATCTGTTCTTTGTGGCAAATCACTTTGACCTCCTTCCCTGCAGAAGCATTACAGAATTTTCATTATATTGCAGGCTCTGTGTCCAGTCTGTGCAGAAAACTGGAGGTACAGAATTCCCTTTATCCAGTGAGGGTGCATATACTGGGGACAATAGGTAACCCTATTTACTGCATGTGGTAAGGACAGAAAACAAGGGGAAGGAAGACAAGAAAGGAGAGGCTTGTTTTCCTGAAAGGTTACATGTACCCAAGTGTTTTCTAATTGAAGGTTATGGGAAACGAGAAAACTGGAATGACACAGCAACTAATGGCCTTCTCATCAGGTTTCAGTTAATGATGGTTAGAGGACAACACTACCAACTTGGATGACTGTCTGTAGCCTACAGAGCAAGAAGGGCCAGACTGCCAATACTTCAGGAAGCCCACTAGAAGACAAATAATAATGGCACATTAAAAGAAGACAGGTCCTTGGGTGCAAGAAGGATATCCAGGTTGAGATGCACATCCAGGCTGGACTTTGTGGCAGCTGGAGAAATCAAACTCTCCAAGGAGGTTACTGCAGGATGACAGTGCTTGGGTGAATAGAGGGAGCCCTTAGTGATTTCAAAGTATTTTGTCTTTGTCTTTTGGTGTTTGATTTTGACTGCCAGGTTTTTAAACGGCTTGGCTCTATGGATAACATTTATTTCATTAATCACCTACAAAGAAGTTGTGTAGTATAATTTACCTGTCTAGATACTCAGTGGAGGGAGACAGACTACTCAGGAGGGTGATTTACCACTTTTTATGGAAAACCTCTTTTAGGACAGGAAGAACTGTTGTCCGAAAGAACAGAGTGAGATGGGAGTGAGCAAGAGCCTGAAAATTTAAGACACACTCAGAGAAACTTGAAAGTAGGTGGAAAAGGAGCTAATCTCAATTCTACAGCTGTGACTCATAGGCTATGGGTATACAAGCAAGGAATTTGGTGCCAGAGGAGTGGATCAGTACGTAGAAACAACTTATGCTGAGGCTCCTGCTTCTACAGTATAAGCTGTCTTGGCATTTTACATTGAATAGGTTTAATCTGATCCTCTAGAGCAAAGGACCCATATGAAGTGTATTTCTGAAGTTGTTTGAACCTTTCTACCCCAGCTGGGGCTGGAGCATATTTGATGTGTATCCAAAACAGAGCTTTCAGTTTAGTTTTCTTTGAAAGACCTCCTGTTTATATGAACCAAAACCGCTCTGTGAACTGAGCCAGCTGGACTCATCAGAGATCATGGTAAAATTCGCTCCACAACCATTGCTTCAAACCACAAAATCCAGGTAAACACTTAAAATGTTGACTGTTCCATTAGGCTGTTTGTTTATGTTCCAGAAGTTGTATTTTATTTGGTAACTTCAATTTTCTAATGCCCTGTTAAACTGGGGAAATAATGCTTCTCACTTTTCACCATCCTGCTAAACTCCAGTATGGTGTTTTTTATCGTGAAGTAGTATTTACCTGCATGAAGCGGCCCTCTGAAGTTCCCAGATTAGCAATGGTAAGGTTCCCCTTGGTGAAGACAGATATCGAAGTCAACAGGACACTGTTGAACTGGCCCATGAACAAGTCAACCCTCTGCAGAGGAGTCGTAACTTCTAAGCGATATTCATCATCTTGTGCTCTGCAGTATGAAGCATTTCTTGAAAAAGCCTGTTTGAAAATGAAGTACAGATGAGTACTGCCTTTACGAGTAGTAACAGATCTTTGTCAGAATGAAGTCATTTATCATAAATGCATTTGACCAAAAGGATTTTAAATGTTTCAAACTTAATTGCTTCATCAGTTATGTTGTTCCATGAAGAAGGCAACAACTTCTTAATGTTATGGGAATGTTTCTTTTAACTTTTTTTATCATGTCTGTTGGAATAAGACATCGGGTCTTTATTTAACTAAACAATATGAGTATAAGCACACATATCGAGGTATCCTTTCTCTTAGTGATTTCCTTAACACTGCTTGTCCAAGAGTCTCAGAATTTTTGTACTGCAGAGTCTGCCCAGTGAACACTTGCTTCTGAAACAGTTTTCTAGAAAAAATTCTCTAAAAACAATGCAACTTTCTGCATTAAAATAACAATTTCCTATATTCTTCTCCTTCTATTCTATTTTCACAACCATTTTCAGAGATAAGACATTGAAGTGGAGAAATAAGGAAAAGAAAGGGAGATAAGTCAGGAAAAAGATGTTTCTGATTGTATGTTTAAATGAAACAATGGGAAAACCAGATTTTTTAAATTACTCAGACTGTTGTATTGATCATCTATAGTTCATGCACTATTTCATCTGATCTCTATATGTCTTGAGTGTACTATAATAGCTGCTGCATTTGCAGGATTTTCTCTTTCGTTTTGGGAATAGAGATTACATGGTTTTAATTTGGATTGGAAAAATTCTTGAACAATACACTTTAAGTTATCTCTCAAGAAGAATATAACCTCCTGACAATCCAATAGTAATCTATTAACTGATAATTACATTACTATTGATACTACATCATCTGTTTTGGTGAGATCATACAGATAATAATCAGGAACCCCCCCAAAGGATCTCTAACCAGTTTAAACTGGGAAGTCATCTAGCATGTTTCCACTGTGACGCACTTTATGAATAAACATGTAGGAAGATTATAAAGGATCTTATGGTGGTTCCCTCGGTTAAGATCAACAGCTTCATTTTTCCTATTTTTTTTAATTGATTTGTTTTTTGTCACAAACATGTTTTAAAAAATCTATTAAAAAGCTTGAATGAAACCTTTTCAAGACAGTTAAGAGTCCACTAAATTCAACAGATTTGCATCATCCCTTTTTAAAGAGCATGTTGGAGTAAAATCTTTTGTCTTGTTTTCTAGATTCAGGTGTCTTTCTCTCAAAGTACTGTAAGAAAGCAAGGAATGAACAAAGAATTTCATGTTGGAATAAAACCCAAGGCAAGTTTCAAGGCATTGAAAATGCTATCAAAAATGTTCAACCTAATAGCTCAGTCCTTTGCTGTTGAATTGTGATGTTTCTGAAATGAGCACAGCAACAGCCCTGGTGGGTGAAGTTTTCTATAATCCCTGGGTGTTGCAGTCAGGGCTGGTGCCAGCTTTTCTGAAGGAGTCCCGCCAATTTACTGTATTGTTTAGGCAAAAACCTGCATAAGGTCACATGAGCCATTGAAATCTCTGTGCAGTGTCTTAGTGATACAGAAAGAGGACTTCTAAATTAGATCTGGTACAGCAGTGACTTAACAGTTGCGCTATCCACATACTAAAGGGTTTGCTACATTAGTCTTGTTACTGACTGTTAATATACACTGTGTTTTGTTCAGTAGAAACTGAACTAATACTTTAAACTAGGAACACTGAACACACTTCAAATGGTTTTTAACCCAGTATTTGACTGGGTTAAATCATCACTGGGCAAATTTAGCTTTTCTTTGTTTTGGCCACCAAACAAGCTAAAAGCTGTATTCTTTTGCACTTATATCCTATCCAGTCTAAAAGTATTTCTGAAACATCTGTGCAAAGATTACTCATACAATGAGTATGAATAGTTCAAGTGCAGAAAGATGTGCTGTTTTCATGCTTTTTTGAACAAGGCGGATTTCTGATTTTACACTCTCCAAATGAGTTTCCGGAGAGAGGTTCCTGCGCTAAGGTTAAAGTACCTCCTCCTACATAGTCATTTCGGCACAATTCAAACATCCTAACATGCTGCCTCATGAAACCCTGTTCAAGCTCTTTGAAAAAAAATGGTTAGGTTTTCCTGCTTGCCCTGACACCATTCCTGGCTTCTTCAAAGTCACCTCAGCCACAAAGTCAGCTCAGCCTTCCTCAGAGATGCCATAATTTTGGTATCAGCTCAAGAACCTGCAGATTGTTACACATATGGTTCTTACAAAACCCAGTGCTTCATGGATTAACCATAATGTATGATTAGTTGTTCAAGAAATAGGAAGGCTTTGATCTTTGAGTAGCCATGCAGAGATTAAAAGGATACTTAGAAAACGAAAGGAAGATTGATAACAGGAAAAACTTCGGCAAAGAGAAGCTGCTTTAAATTAACACTTTTAAGCCTGATTCTCTCCCTTCCTCCCTCCCTCTCAGTATACACATAACTATCCATTTGGCTGTCAATGTGGAAAAATAACTGATGTCAGATGATGCACGCTGGATACTATGCCAAGTTTCAGTGAGAAATCACACAGCTATTGAAACGGACGATTAGAACATGGGTAAGTGCTTGAGTTCAGCTATATTGCTTCTCTTGTAGGACAAGAGGTGCCAATTGTGTGTGTGATTCATATGAGGGCCTCGTGAAGCTGGCACAGGTGTGCCATTGGAATGCAATGAGGTGTGAGCAAGCCCTGACTTACAGCCATGTCCAAAAGGGTAGGAGATAACTAACACTATCTTACTTGTTCATAAGGGAAGTTGAGGTGTTTCAGAATTTACCCTTGATTTGGTTCACAGAAGACTGATGTGCTAAAAAAAGTCTCTAGACATCGCTGAGCTGAGCTATCAGGAGCTGTCACAGTTTTGCAGTTAACTGGTTGTTTATATCTCATATTCAGTGAGCATAAAAATAAAGTATTTCAGACAGAGTTGCACATTTGAAGTCAAAGGTGCAAAGTGGAGAGGAATTCTTACAGACACTAATGAAAATCTCTGAAAAATACTCAGTTAGGTCAGTGTCAGAAAAATGATTCCAAAGTCTAGTTTCTAGTCTGAATACTGTACTAATGGGGCAAACCCCCCCAAATTTTATCCAAAGATGTTTTTGTGAGCTTTTCTGTTATTTGCTGTGACTGCAAATTGGAGGAACACTCCTCCAGGCTCATCCTTCTAAGAGCTGACCAAACCCTGATCCTCTTACTTAAGTTCAGTGCTCAACTAGAAAGTGCTATTGTATGTAAAGTCTTGATGTTATGATTCATGTCTTGAATAAACTGGAAATCCACGACTTAATCACTACAGAACATTTCATATTGTCTTGTGAGCCATTTGTAGGACATCATTAAAAATAAAATTTAATTTAAAAATTCAATTTCACAATGCAGAAGTCCTATTCCCTGATAGTTTGTTTATATGACTTTTAACTTGTTGGCTGTCAGGAATCAAAATCCTAAGTATCAAATTTTGTTTCCTGCTGTGAATTCTGGGAGTCTCCCTCAAGAGAATTGAGCACCGACGAGTGCTAACAGTGTTTCTCCTTTCATAGAGTCAAGAAATACCTCAGGTGGGAAAAGACCCTTAAGATCATCTCTACAGCATAAAACGGAGTAGGGGGAAATGAGCTACTGATAAATGAGCTGGATCCAGATATCTGCAAATGGCAAAAATCCTTTTTCAAAGAAACTGCTGTAGAGTGAATGAATAGATGATGCTACATAAATTGGTTCCCAAGACAATTAAAACATGAGAGAGTGAATAAGTTACTTATCCCTTCTGTTGCGGAAGTCCGTGAATTAAGATGAATAATAAAACTACAGGTTTCAGGATTGGGTCTTGTTGGAATTAGACACATAATGGTGAAGAATTTACAGGTATAGCAGAACTCTGAACACGAAAAGTAACCATGAGGAACACATAAGAACCTTATCAGATTTTCCTCTCTAAATATTCTTGTGTATTTTCAGCCAACACAGATTTGCTGTTCTGTAATACACTTGAATTTTCTGGGTAGTTTGCGGTATTTCTCTTCAGGTGAGAAGTACATGTGATCATTGCTTCTCTCCAGGAGAAATACAAGAATGGCATTCTGGCCCCAATAATTCCATAAAGCCAGACTGTTGCCTGAGGATGAGAGTGACTTGATCATCATCACGGTAATTATGATTCTTGTAATTCTAGGGAAGTAAAAAACAAGTAATATTGAATATTCAATTTTGCCAGTGGACACCAAATATGGTAAACAGTTCCCATAGGAGAAGATCCACCAAGCTTCTGATTTCTTCCTGACCAGGGAACGATACCTTGAGGATGTGTGTAGGTGCTGTGAACTCAGTGAACACATCTGGGACAGGGAACTGGGTTTTCTGTTTCTAAGAACTTGTACTGAGGCACTGAAGCTTTACTTTGAAAGTTAGAAGAGTTGTTTCCTCTTTTTGTTTTAAACGAAGAATTGTTTCCCTCTTCTTCCTTCCTCCTCTTCCCAATATTCCTCATTTATTTGAAAGCAATTTGAAGATTTTTTTTTAATAAAATACAGAGAAAGTAAATCCCTTTCTGAGAATATTTTTTTTAAGAACTCCATTGATGTAAAATTTTACATAGTATCATTCCACTGACTCTTAATACTGGTTGCTCTGATCTACTTCACTGCTAAAATGAGATGGGGGAAGGAAGTTATTGTACTGATGCTTCACTTAAGGTAATAGGTAAAAAACATCCATGTTAAACGCAATTAGTTAATACAAATTAAGATGATTTCATGTTCTTTTGTCAAGATCATTCAAAGAGTTATTTGCTTTTGTCATTGAACAGTACTGCATTAGTTCTCATAATCTGGTTAGTGCATTAGCACTAAGTAAATCCTATTGATTCAGCAGATAAAATGGACCTAAGTAATCTTTGTATTTTGCTGATTTCCCTTATATTAATTTAGCATTTAACTCAGCATACAGATTATCAAAGGAGAGGTGTTGACTAATTACATATTTTTAAGAAATAAAGTAATGCATCAGAGATGTTGTGCTAATGAAAGCAGTTTTGTTGTACCCTTTTAGTGTATATCAGGTGCATTTTTCAGAGAGGTCCTTGTTTACATGGACGCTGTGATGAAATAGAAAAGCTGTTATCCAAAGATAAGGCTCTTATTCCAACATAGCATTGCACAACAACTGCATGTCTAGCCAAAACAGTGGTGCAAGAGATGTGTGGGACAGGAAGAAGTCCAGAAACTAGGAGAAAATCATGCAATTTGCTCTAATTTCCACAGGCTCTGTATAAAAGCAGAGTAATATCTGCCTTAAGAAAATGAAGCTCTCACTATCACTTCCTACAAGATCACTCATCTGGCATTTGTTTGCATTCACACACCCTGTAGACAGTGCAAACAATATTTTCATTTGACCTACACTTGCTTTCTGAACCATTCATACCATGGATCTTCTTCCTCAGCATATTTTTTCTTTTTTTTTAATTTACTGTGGGATTTATTCTGGTTTTACTTGTGTGTTTGGAAATAAGGAGTAATTCCACTCTGATGCAAAAGCTGTCTGAGATCAGAAACCCACATGCCACCTAAAAAGTTTAAGTAACACAAATCTCTCCTGGATAATAATTACCTACTGTTGCTTTAGTGAGCAATAATAATGGCCAGATGTGGTCCTGACTCAGTATAAGTAGAGTAAGTAGGGAAACTGCTGAGGTAAGGTGGGTGCTGAGCAAGCTGAAAGGAAGATGTCTGCTTTGTCAGGACTTATGTGTCTCTCCATTGTTTGGCAGCAGAACCCAAGGAAAATTCTTTGCTTACTTTCATGTGTCAACCACCTACCAAAGCCAGGTGGGATGAATCCAGGACTTAAATCTACATGCAGTGCACTGCGGAATCACCTTCCCTTTTTTTGGAACATGAAATTGTGCATAAAGAAATCCAAGCAGATCTTTCAGAAAGGGTTGACACTGTCTTATTGCAAAATAGCCATCAGCAGACTAGACTGGAACTTAATCTGGGGCAAAGGAGTCTTAGAATTTTGTCTGGACCCAGGAAAAGCTGCTAAATCTGAATATTATACATCTCTAGGGATTGTCCTTAACGTTACATACCTACTACTATACATTTTGGACATCTTTCTTGTGCAACTGCAGAAGTTTTCAAATTTGCAAGGTTACATAGGATAAGAAAACTATTCTTTGTCCAGTTCTAGTCTTTAGAGTTATTTAAGGGCCTTCAGGAAACTAAGACATAAAAAACCACATGACCAGACATCCATTTTAACAACATAAAAATTACTTTCTGCATGAAATGATTTCTGTGCAATTCCAGAGAAAAGCAGCAGAGTCACTTTCCCACACTAATAACCAATAGGGAACCCTGCCTTCAGTGGAAGAATTTGATTAAAAAGTCTGGAAATGGAACATTATTAGTAACTCTGGCTGATTAAGCTGTGCCCTTTGCAGAAAATGGTAGTTTAATGGATACCACTTTTTCACGGAGAAATCCAGCTTTCATCAACAAGATGATAAAACACCAAGCAACAGACAGATCCCTAGCAGGACATCAGGAGAAGGAACACTGTAGTTTTTGCAGCGCTTGGAAATTAACAGGCTGGCCTCCAAACTCAATAGCTCCTGGGACTCGGAAGAGTAAAGGTATCTACCACTAGGGGTGGTGGGGTACTTTCCAAGGAAACTCCCTGACCTGCCTTTTTCCTTGCCTTGTCTTTTTCTCAAGAATTCCCATGTGATGGTGACCTTGTGGCCAGTCCTCGGGACGAAACAGCCCTTACCTCTGTACTTCAGCGTTTACTGAATCTGGTCCAGCCTGAGATAACTTTACCCATGCTCTCACCATACCTCCACACACTCATACCCGTACCTCTACCCATGCCTGTCTGACATGTAGCGTAACTGGAGTCCAGACTCTCTGGAGTCCAGACTCTTCCTGCAATGATTTAGGCGATGCTACTTGTCCCAGTCAGGTCTTCCATGGCCAGGTGGGTAGGTGGCCCTGTACTCAACAATGGCAGGGAGCTGGCTGGCAATCACACCCTACCTTGCACTCCACTGGTACAGGCACAGTGGAGGCCCTCAGGGTACTGCCAGGACTTCTGGCAGACCGTGAGTGCACAACAGGAATGCAGATGCAGCTTATCACCTTATTACCAGGTTTAAGCATGTTTTACAGGGTGTCAGTTCACACTGCCCATCATTCAGTCCCTCCTCATTTATTCTTCTGAGATGTCAGAACCCCTTAGAAGAGCTTGCATATGAATGGCGACAGATTTTGTGCCCAGGCAGAGTGCTGTATGCCATCTGATACAACATTTCCAGAGCAATAAATGACTGAACCAATCTGTTGGATTCTGGTGCCTGACTTTTAGGGAAAATATTCAGTGACATTCTTCTCACAATATAAAAACATCTCCATGCTGTGAGATTATCTAAATAAGTCACATCAAGCCTTTCTAATCAGAGATGTGATACTATTTTTAAACCTGCCAAAAATTTTAAGCCAAATGGTGTGGGATATTACGGTTACAGAGCTTCAAAAGACTTATTTGTCTCTGTTTATTCTATTACATATTCCTAGACACAACCTTAGGATGACAGATCAATAAGTGCCTTTGCGGTTTCCTGATAGAAGGCAGCAATTATTTTCTTCCATTACAATATAAGCATAACCTAATTTTACTCATCTATCATGTGTGTAATGGTAATAAAGAAGCATCACCATGTGTTTATTTTACTGTCACTTTATCTTTTCTTTTGGTGATCTTCTGTTTTCCTTTCACATTCTTCCAGCTGTTTATGCCTTTCATTTAACAGGAGTTGTGACCTGTTTGTTGTGCTTTATAACACTTGCTGGGAACATGGTGGCAAAAGCCTGTCTGTGGTTTCTCTTTTCCTGTAAGGTGCAAGTATTTTAGGCTTTCACCGGAAATTACCTGTAGAAGATACAAAGCCATAGGATCTCTACAGAGCTGAATCTGCATTTCATTTTCAGAGGTGCTTTCCCATGTAAGTCAATAACGATGGAAGTCAGGTATCAGAAGACAATTTGGCTTAAAATTGTTTAGCATGTATGAGATGCAGAAAGGCCAAACAAAGCCTGTAAGATCATGATCTAACTAATGACAACTGAAATGCATAGTTGAGATTGTCAAGGCTAAAATCAACCCATCTTCCTCACTTGAAAAATCACATTTAATCCATGATAAAGGTGCACACTACTGGACTGTGTCTGCAAATGAAGTAAGCAGCATTTGTCTCCTCATCTAAACACACAACTGCTCTGAGGAGTACCACACTGGGGCTGATAGTGACTAACAGTGACCAAAATAATTCTGCCCAAAGACTACACCCCGTTTTCTCCTTGTTGTGGGTGAGGAGATTCCTGAACAGTGATTCGAAACCCTCCAAAGCAGCTACCTCTCAGATCTCTTTGTCCTGACTCGAGCTATAAAACTTCTTTACTATAACTCCCAATTTTTCTTTTAATTCAAAGCCACTTATGTTTCCACCTTGCTGTCATTTAAGTGTCAGCCAGGTCTTCACTGAAGGAAATTATTAGGCAGTACTAACTGGTCATAGCTCTGCTGAAGTACAACTGACATCAATCAGATGCTTCATCAGATTCACTTTCCCTAACCCTCACTTCAGCGAGCCCAGGTTTTGGCTTCATATGTACTACACTTAAATACAACTGGAAATGTTTTATTTTGATTTTATGAAGTTTTCCATGAGCACTGGAGAAAGTGAAGCACTGTTGTGCCTAGATTTATATCTTGTGGTTGGTCGACTGCTGTCCAGCTAAACTCTGATGGAGACTTTTCCCATGGGTGAGCAATACCTTCCTTAATCCCTGCTAGTCCTTCTGATGTTTATAAAGGAGCTGCTTAAACTTCACCAGTTTCCACAGCCTGAGCATGTATTGGATCTGTCTCTGGATTCACACTTCAATTCACATCTTCAGGATTTCTTATTGCTGAGGCTGTTAGTTATCCTAACAGAATGACAGGCCTACAGTAGCACAACAACATAAAATTAATTCCTTTAGAAAGCAAGGCTAAAACCTATCCAATTTATCAACCACATCAAGAGGAGTTGGTTTTTTTTTCCTTTAAATATAAGAAAAACAAGTTGTGGAAGTGTTTTGAATGTATTATTTAGGTTTATTTTGGTCTAATTCTACCTTTAGAAGCCTCAGATTAAACAGTCCTGAGGGACAGCCACTTAAAAAGATGGACTACCCAAAGTGCAACAAAATTATGTACAATTGTCTTGTGGGACTTTTTTTGATAACATGAAATGGCCTTCATCAATCAGACTCTAACTGTAAATGCACCATTCCTTGCAAATGGTGCTAAAGGCTCATTTTTCTTTTTAATGTTGCAGTTAGTGGTATACCATATTCACTGCTGGACTGTTTTCACTGTCCTATGACTTAATCTCACAGTGGTCAGTGCCTTTCACTTGCATCAGTGGTCTGTGGTTATTCTTTCAACATCAAAGAGAAAGGTCATCTTGGCTACATTACAAAAAGCAACTTCTGAATTTTGCCAAAATAAACTGTGACAAACTCTCACAGATAATAAAAGCTTTCTTTTAAGTTGAAGGTGACTTAGAAAAAGGAGAAAAATGGTTTATGCCCTCATCTACATTTCCTCAATTTACAAAGAAGGGCCTAAGAAGAGTTGAGGGGTTTAAGACTTCTTTTTATTATTATTATTTGATCTCCAGCAAGATCATGGAAGATCAGATTTGACATTCCTGAGACAAGCATAAGAAATTACGTTCTTTCCTTCTGCCTGCTCCTTCCCTTCTTTCACGTTCCAAGCCTGCAGGTCTATTTTGCACACTAGAGCAAAACAGGAGTATAAAGGATGCTTGGCAAATTCTTGCCAATCTTTTCGGCCAGTTGAGACCCTAAAAACCTCACAGGATACTTATTGGATCCTCAATGAGTCCCCTGGAATAAAGGAAAGGAAATGGAATGGCAAAGCTTGACAGTCTTGATATTTCTGTGTTAAGTAAACAATCAGGACAAAAATTTCTGACTGCCTTTATGCCATTTAAAAGAACCACAAGAAATCACAGAAACATTTTTTCCCTTTATCAATTTAATGTAGCAGAAATCAGAGCTCTGATGACATTTCTTGAAAATGGGCAACTATAATAAACATGTCAGCAGTATAAGACATTCAGTTTTGATATGCAAAGCAGCAGCAGACTCTGGAACAGCTTTTGAAACACTAAAGTATTTCCCAGCATGTGAAAAGTGGCAAATTATTCTGTCAATATTTTAATGGTATACTTCTCTATGAAAAGATCACCTTATAAAATGGATGTATAGGCAAGTACAGAAGGAGATAAGCTAAAGGCCACGAGCTTTAAAGACAGTCATTCACAAATCATATATCCCATGAATATAGAAAAAAGTACTTTTGGAGAGGAACAACGTTCCTTGTTATAAATGAACTGATATACGAGAGAAAAAGGGATATTAATACCTGAAATGACAAATCAGGACAGCAATAACAAAGTGAAGAAAGATAAGAAGTTACCATGCTGAATGGTTGCTAACTTGTTTTTAGTTCCTGGAAATTGCCTGTTCCCCCCCCCAAAAAAAGTAATAAAATGCTATGTGTGTTGGAGTTGCTGTATCAGCATCCGCTGGCAATGCCTACATCTGTGTTGAATGCCTGGAGTCTGCCATAAGCAGACGTCTCCTGAATGCCAATGCTGTTGTGGTTATGCTCAGACTGGGTCGGACCCCTCCTCTGAGCACCTTCCTGCTACTGGTGAGAAGCCACAGCATCTCTGTAATGGGAGCTTCTCCCCAGACTGCCCTGCCTCACCCCTGGCAGTGAGGAGCAGCCGTTCTCTCTGATGAAACAGACTCCCACCTCCAACCAGGGCATGTGTCTGCACCCCATCCTGATGCCCTGTGCTGGGCAGCCATGCTGAGGAGGACTCTGGTGGTACTTGGGACGAAGAAGGCCTGTGGCTCCCACCCTCACTCTGAGCTATCCCAACAAGGGGACATGACAGATCCCATCCATCTCTAAATGCAGGTGGAGCCATTGTTCTGTCCTGACACAGGCCTCATCTTGGCTGAGCAGAGCCCCCCCCACCACAGAGACTCTGGCCCTGCCCTCTGGTAGAAGACAGCGTGTCACCTCTGAGCTCCAAATCTCTTGTATTTGAGAAAAGAAAGTTCTCCACAGAGGATATTTAAGGGCCTGCTGCATAAGCAGGTGATTTAAAGTTCTAATGTTCCATGTCCTGAAGTAATTGTTAAAAGCACCCAACTCCCAGATTCTGTATGTCTTTTACAAGAGCTGAAACCAGCACAAACACTGGCCAGAAGGGAAAGGGATAATTTCTATGCTTCCTCTGCTCACAGTATTTCAGATGTTTGGAGAGAAGCAATCAGTTGAACTCAGTGGACAGAAAGGCAACCCTCCCACCCAAGACCACCTGTACCCTTGCTCAGATACACTTCTCATAGACACCTCTTTCATGAAGAAAACTGATGTCAGTCTGACCGTTTCTGTACCAAGCACGAGTAACCATATTACAATCTGTTCCAAGTGATCTCTTTCATTTTTTTCTGAGGAGGACAGTGATTCAGTATTAACATAGTTTTAAATATGAGTGATGTTCTCAGGGACTCCTCAGTGCACATGGATATGAATGTTTATGAATACCTTTTTGAAATATGAAAAGAAATAACCACCTAAGTGTTCCATTTATGTGCATCACAGTTGCTCAAGAAAAAACCTTACAATTTAAAAAAAAAAGTAAAAAAAGGATTTTTTCCCCCCAGTCCCACTACTACGTTTTTTGCACCATAAAGACCTCGGTGATTTTCATACTCAATTTACAGAAACTAATCCTTATAGAAATGAATCATCAGCAATGCTAAGTAACCTGAAATGATCAGGGACTTAGATTTTGTAACTGAAACTGAAAGGACCAATACCTGGCAATGGAGTAGACCAAGAGAGAACAAAACTCGCAAAATATAGCAAATCAATTATCACTTACCCTGTTTGAGCAGTATTTGCTTTCCTTCCCATAAAAGTGCTGGAGACATTTCATGTTCTGCTTGTCAACAATCTTGTTGAAGAACTCATTGATGGTTCGCACAGAGACAGCGCAGACAGCAGATCTCTTGGTTGGTTCAGAAGAGTCTGGTTTGCTTTGTGCAAAAACACCATAGAGAATATCATCGTTCAACCCAAGGCCCATTTCGTGGGCTAAAGCTGCACCAGGCTTGCTTACATAGGCAGCTTGCAAAATGTTAAATACCTCCTTTCGGATGGACCTCTTTCTTCGTTTTTCAGTAAAAATACACTCAAGAGGCATTTCCATGTAAGAACGCATCTCTGAGTCTAAAGTGCAGAAGCGTATAATTCTAGTGTGAAAAGCTTGTGAGTCAAGACTTTCTCTCTGTACTGTCAGAAAATACACAAAGTGATCATTTTCAAAGGCATGGACGTACCTAATGGGATACGAGTCACGGAACTGAGGAAGGATATCTATATAAGACTGATCTGTGAGAAATTCAAAACCATCTTGTGTTTCTTTTAACCTTCTAACTGATATAGAATGCAGCACATGGGGAGGTTGAAATGTAGATGTCACAGTATTTCCAACAAAGAAGTTGACAAACCTGTCCTTTTCAGTCACCAAAACTTTGGTTCCTAAAGTGCTTACAACACAGTCAGGACAATTATCTGCTTCTCCATCCACCCGGGGTGAGTACATGCAGTGCACCTCGCTTTCAATGTCAGCAGGGTTGTCAGGGTGAATGATGTGACGGTGGCAGACGCCTCCGGACACACTACCACAGCTGATGAGCTGATCATCATAATAAGTTTCTAAAAGCAGTGCCATGTTAACATTATCCTTCCATACGCTGTTAGATAAATTGGCTTTATCTCTGCAGTCTTCACATGGCACACAGTCAGGGTTCTCCAAAACAGGCCCAGTCTTGTACACAGAAATGTTCTGGAGAGTTTCATTTAGTACGTAAATCTTGTTGATTGCTCCAATATAAACATGATGCTCGTATAAAACCACATTTTGAATTGGCGTTTCTGCGATGAAGTTAGGAAGATCGTATTTTACGCTAAAATTCATCTCTGATTTTTTAGCTGCTTCTTTGCATTGACCATGGCTCCTCTGCAGCAAGGTAAACAGGAATACGATAAACCCAGAAGGATATGCACTGAAGGGCTTCATTGTCAGAGATTTAATCTGTCAAAATATATTTAAAGGAAATAGTGTTATATTTCACATTCTAGAACATTAGTTTATTAATCAACAGAAATCCGTTTCTAGGTTGCATGTAGTAGCTGACGTATTTCAGTTTAAGAAGTGTCATAATCTTGCTTAGTGTCATAAGAGTTGTGCTAGAAACTGCTACAATTACTGTTCTTCATGGGTACCCATTTCACTGCTTTTAGAACAGTTCACACAAGGGTTTTCGTATGATGAATTTCTCAAGACCCGTTAGCATACTGTAGAGCAGAAAAAGAGAGATGACTACTTCCACATTGGCATTAAATCAGCTGACTGATACGGTTTAAAACAGGATGGTGTACACATAGCTAAAAGCAAAACTGCCCAGGACACTCAGTACACAACTGCACACAAAGCAATTGGAGCCCTTCAGTGTGTGGATTTGAGACATTTGCCAAGTTCTCAAGGGGCTGAGCTGAGAAAGCACAGCTAAGCTCAAAAGTAAGAAATAGAAAAGACACGAAATAATGTGAAGATACGAGCTGGAGTGAACGTCTGTTGACATTTTTGATTAACCAAGAGACTTATCTCCATCAGACCAAGGAAGAAAAGCCCCTCTCTCTCTCTCTCCCTCTCTCTCCCTCCAGCTCCCCAAATCACTGTCTTCCATAAAGGCCCAGTTTGGAAAAAAAAATGATTTTTTTTCAGCCAGCTCTACTTCTTGGAATACTCAGTCTCCCTAGTGTTGACAAGGCTTTGTAATATATTATTAGAATATTTTATGCATCATGTGGTGCCTGCCATGTGCAAGCTTTATTTTAGGCCCTGTACCACAGCAGTAAGTCACTCTGGTGAACCTTTACAAGATACAGCCAATCAGTGTGTTGTAAACAAAGGGCTATCAAGTGACCTACAGCCATTAACTGATGAAATCAAACAACCTATCGCTTCTCTTTTTTTTTTTTTTTTTTTACATCTCCATACAATTGTTTGATGTGGCTTGAAAAACCAAAGGCAGATGACTAGTGTGATATTTCACCCTCTCGAAAGATCAATTAAATGAACTGTGGTTATGAGCATTTCAGCGCAGCATCCACACTATGCCCTGCCACACCAGACATTTTCTGTTAACATCATGACACAGTTGTTAAGCCAAATTTAGCTTCTTCAAGGAGAAAACAATTATGCATTCTAACAGCAACATGATCACATACTTTGGGAAAATCCTTCTAGTTTGACTATAGTTAGGCAATTGTTTCTAATCAAGAAATGCTCGTGACCACTGAAAGAATTTAAAATAGATGACCTTGAAAATTATGAACTAATAATAGGAATCTGTACCGACTTTTTATTTCATTAGGACTTTAAGCAAAATGAAAAGATGACTATAGACCAGAGCTGTTTCAGCTGTTTATAAATTCAGCGCTTTCACCAGATTGGGTAAAACAATTCACCAATAATTCTCCTGCATTTCTTGTACATTTTATTTCAGCATCCACTGAATTCTTTCTGCGGTTTACCTCCTTAATTACACAAAATAATAGGTTTTGGAAAAAAAAATTGGTCTTCCTCACTGTTAACTGATAAGAATTATGATTGAGAGTTAGGGATAAAAATCAGAAACACAGGCTATTTACAAGAATTAGCTGGTAAGAACAACTCACACTTTTAGTATTGAGAATAAAGATCTCCTTTCAAATCTCTAACATTTTTCTGGTACTAATTAGTGACAACAGAATCCTGAAAACAAATCTAGCATGGATTAACATTTAAAAAAAAAAAGAAAAAAAGAGTAGGTATATTTCTATAACTACAAAATAGTCCCAGTACACGGAGTACTGATTTCTATATTGTATAGGGCAGGAAACAATTTTTTCATTCCCTCTAACACCTTTCTATTATGGCATTTTTCCTGAAACCAAGAGCTTTGAAAGTTTGTGTGAAACACCCAAAAGTCACACCCAATCCAAGAGAAACAGTGTTCCTGTCCTGCCTGGACAGTGCCAAGTGAAGGTCCCAGCACTGGGAGGAGTGGGAGCGTGGTCTGACTGTCTGCCTCTTTTCAACCAGCACTTCCACTCAAGAAACTGCTAAAACTGATACATTCCTGCAGATTCAATTCTCATGAGTCAACATGTTCTGACAAATACTAGATTAAGCAGAAAATTCCAAAAGTGCTCTATTTCTGACACAACACAGAGGCAGGTATACTGTTTATTGCAACAAGTTTAAACTGACATAACAGAGGTGGCCCTGCAGTGGAGAGAGAAAACAATGGGTGGGACAAGAGTTAGATGAGGCTGACGGACCACCAATACAAGAAAAAAGATGCAAGGTTATTCAACAGGCATCAATTTATTCCAGTATATTCTGTGCTATGTTCTTGTTTTAACGTTCTGAAATAGATTTCCCACCCACTAAGCCCCTTAAGTTTTCAGTCTACAATCCTCTCCATTCTTCCAGTATCTGAAAAAGAGGATCCATAGTTGTCCAACAGTAAGTACCAGTGTGCACTGCAGAGATATTTAGAGCCATAAAGACTGTCTGACTTATTCTTTCCCTCAAACCACATCTAGGGATGTGAGACCAGTATCCTCAGATAGGCTACTCTGCCCAAACCTGGTGAAACAGCACTGGTTTCAATCTGTGTTCTGGAGACCAAAAATTCTTCCTTAGACTCCTTTAGCAGGAGAAATCGGAACCGAAAACTTAACAAGAAGAGCAAGTGTAATGTAAAAAATGCCAGAAATAACAGGTACTGTATTTCACCACTACAGGAAGGAAAATATGAGCAATAAATGAAAACCAAGTCATCTTTGCTCTCATATTTGAGCCTCATCATGGTGCTTTCCTTTGTATGCTTTTGAGGTGTTTCAAGACCCTCTCAGGCAGAAATCTGCTGATTCCCACATATGGGAAGCTCAGGTTCAGATTTATGAGCAGCTCTAGGGAAGATGTTCCCCACAGTGCATGTCGCCAGCATACTGTGAATCTTTCTTCGAGGTACCTGAAACCAGACGGAATATGTTCTACTGTGAGACATTTAAAACTTAGGGAGAAAACATAGGAATCATGTGAAGAGTACAATGTATTTCACAGTTCTCACATCATATAAACTCTGCTGCTCCTTACTGAGACTCCCATGATGTTTGGTGCCTCTTTTCATCTGCATTTGACCCAGGGTCTTTCTCTATTCCAACACTGCAGCCTTTAGCACAGAGCTGCTCTTTTGTAATGTCCAGACCAGGTCACTAAAAACACACTTCATTTGAATACACCCTAGAGAAAGAGGAAAACTAAGGAGACTTAAAAATTCAGTCTTATCTCTCTTCAAAGGTCCAACAATTCCAGTTCTCCTTAGCACACACTCAAATGTAACTTCAGCTGAACTTAAACACTAAAAGATTTTTGCTGAATTAAAAGCAAAATACTTAGGCTTTAGATACACCTTTTGAGTACAGATCAAAGAACTAGCTGCTGTCTACCACTTACAGGAGGAAAACAAGTAATCCCTTTGTTTCTCTACTTGGTTTGAATGATGGATGCTGTTCAATCTTTTGTGACCTTCCCATGACTTGTGTGTCAGTGTGTCTTTCATGTGTCTACAGAAGACTTGTAAGCTTTAGCCTCCGATAACTATCAGCGAGCAATAGCTGTGGATGGATTATTCCTTTGTAAGAAGGATGGATTATATCCTTTTGTAAGAGATATTTTCAAAGCTAGTGTCATGATGTGCTCATTTTTCCATCCCTCAGCAGACAGTAGCCAGTATAACTGATGAGAAAATGGATTTTGGGATGAGAAAATGGATTTTGGTTAACCATTGCAAGTGGCTGGTAATGATGTGTCATATTAGTGTGATTGGCAACCTCAAGTGCTATGGCTGATGTTTCCCCTCAGGCTTGGTCTTGAGTGTTTGTGTATAATTAAGAGTTTCCCAATGGCAATTTTCTTCCTACAAGTTTCATTCCCCCTAACTGTGGCCTGGGTGATAATCTCTAAATACTGAACATCATGGCTCTCCTTCACACTGTTTGCCACTGTATTGATGAGTAAGGCCTGGCCTTACTGTGGAGTAATGTTCAAGCTGTCATATACAAGAAAGCCAGAAAACACTGCCATGCTTGTTTTACTTGCCCTCATTTCAGAAACTTGGGTCTCATTTAGCTCAGATCACAAGCACTCCACAGATTTGCACAAGCTCAGACAACATGCTGACCTGAAAGCATTTTGTAGGTTTTTTTGGTGCATCTCATTTTTCCTTGCTTTATTACAGAAAAGGAAATTACAGGGTCCTCCATATCACACAGATCATGTTTGCACAAGAACACCTCAGATAGGTCATTTCAGGTTAGGTAACAGCAGAGCCATGTCAATTCATGTTTCAAAAACTCTATTGTTAGCAAATGGTAGCCTTTCCCCTCCCTTTAAGGAAACGTTTGATAGTATGATTTTATACTTTTTCCAGGGGGGCAGTACACCTTGTTACTTCGGTATCTGACAGAGTTGTGGTGGCATATTTATATGGGATAACCCTAGTCACTACTCCTCCTGAGAGTTCAGTTTGCTTTGCTATTCTGGACCAAAATCCATGCCAGTTCAGGACCTGATTCCCCGTGGATCAGAGGCCCTGCTATGGAGACAGCATCATCATTTAAGAGGGCAGAGCAAATGAGAGAGGGTGATGATAACAGCTCCATCCATCCAGCTTTAATCCATTGTTGCAAATCTGTCACAGCACTGGCATCAGCTTCAACAGACAAAGCCCACAGTGGACGTGACTTTATCATACTTTTCGATTAACTAACTGCACCTTAGTGAGTTTAACCTATATTCTATGTTGATAGGTAAAAAATGTTCTTAAGTCTGAGTGGAATTAGTTACCTTAAGATAACAGAGAGGACAAGGAAATTCAGTAAGTCATTAGCAAACATACAAATGATCTCCAAGTTGAATTCAAATGGCTAATCTGAGTTAAAATCCATGTTCAGCACTATTTCAAGTCTTGTTTAGGTTACTCATCCTGATTAAGGTGGCGACATCATTTTCCTGCAGCGTACATTCCTGTGTATGTGCACTAATCCAATGCAATTTTCCAGTGCACAGAGTCACAGGATTTACATCATAAATTCATTGATAGCAGAGCTGGGAGGTTTCTATGGTATTCCAAGATGTGTGTGTGCACGCAGACAGCTGATGGGGAAGAACTGGTGGGCAGGGCACAGTTTAGGCAACTGCTGAAAGATCTACCATTAACTAAATCCTCTACATATCCATTGCAGTCATGTGTGTCAGAAGAAATTGCTTTAATTAGCAAGTTCAACTAATACGCCTTTTCTTCCAATATTCAAACACAGTAAAAAAGAATCTAAATTATCTCTGCATAATATACACTTTTTAATATACATGGTCCATTACTGGGTTCGATATACCATTGTAAGTCACAGCAGCTATCAATAGAAGCATTTCTGTTGTCTACCATATTTATTTTTAACAGGCATTAAAACACAAGATCACTAATCTAGCCTTTGCAGTGAAGAAAATGCTATTCTTGTACTCATTTGTCACTATTTTTGGAGATGTCCTGCAGTGCAATAAAGTGTAGAGTGTTTTACTTGAAATGTGCTTCAGAACTTTACATCCTAAAGACAATTCATGTCATGGGTCTCTACCACAACTTAATTTATGTTGGTTTTTTTTTTTCTTTTGTGATGGGCTCCAGTGGCACTACTGGTTCTTTTGTAATGGCCCTCAGCAAACACTCACCGATATATTACAAATGACTGATCAAAAGACATATATTGCTCAAAAAGATTAATTTAAAAGGTGGTATACAGCATTTCTTGCAATTCAGGGAAACTTCTCATGTGAGAAGAGAACTCATTCTAAGGCCTAAGGAATCAATTCCACAAAGAACACATACTAGAAGTTCAAAATATACAAAGAATAACTGAAAAACAGAGAGGAAACACTCACAATAATGTAGGTCTTTCACTGTTTCTTCATGTCTATATTCAGATGGATTTGGATCTTTAAATACAAATGGACAGCTGTCCACATCTGTGTGATAAGATAGAAGGATTTTTAAAAAACTATTGTTTAGTGATAACCAGAAAATAGAAAGCAAACTTTGAGCAACACACTATTGTTCCATTCTGTTCATCTGAAGTGCAAGACAGCAATTGTGCAACTTCAGTAAGAAAATACCCGTGATGGTATTGTGGCTATTTACCACTACACTGGTAGCAAAATAAACCCAGTTTTAGCACAGACTTAAGCTTGGTATCTGCAGCAAATAATTCAGCCTGACAACTGACATATGAACATCCTATCCAGTCCAAGTGTTCAGTACAAGTAGAAAAAAGCTCTGTGTCTGTGTGTGTAGAACAACATTGTTACTGTACATGTCAGGACTAATAACACAGGACTAATAACACAGGACAATGTTGGTCTTCTGTTTCAAGTTAGTGAATATGAAGATACTTGGGTTTTACTTCTAATTTTTTACATATTTGAACAGACTAATTCATCTCTCACATTTTCACTGCATATGCAAAGTAAAGGCCTTTCAACTCTAATCTGTTAAGATAAATGCAGACATGTGCCGAGGTGGACTGAGGAAGTCACACAAGCTCAGGTAAAGATGCAAGCCTTTTTTTTTTTTTTTTTTTTTTATGTGATAAAAAACCTTAAAGTAGGAGAAAGCAACTTCCTTGTATTTCTAAGTCGATCCTGTTGATCAACTTTTTGCATGAGTCTGAGCATTTTGTGGTTGTCTGTACAGAATGGGGACAGTGTAATATCCTTGGAACGTAGTTCCTCCTTTCATAATGAGCCAAGCTGGCAAACCTGGCTGCAAGTACAGTTTTAGCTCAATTCCCTTAACTATTCTCAGCACCTAGATTTTCTACTTTATGTTTTATGGTTATCTATTTACCTGAAGTCTTATAGTGAAATGCAGAGCAGGTTTTGAAAGCTTTTCCTGCCTTGTAAAGCTAACAGTCTCCCATACCGTGATAATTAAAGGAATGGCATGGGTCATAAAATGAAAAAGATTAAAAGGCAGATATTCATGAGTAACCAAGACAGCATACAGATTTGATCTAAATGTTCCAACAGCAATTATGAATGATCTTGATGCAGGACATTTTCTGCAGTTTAACTGTCATTTGGTGCTAATGGTTCCTGAGAGAATAACTCTTCATTGCCAAACATTAATCTCTTTAAAAAAAAAAAGTTCTACGTGTCAGTAGACATGGATGGTAATGTATATTACATGACAACTGTACCAAAATAGATTATAAGGTATATTATATTAGAATGGGACCAATGGATCTACAAGCCCAGCAAATTACCAAGTTTCCTTTTGATGTCATAGGAAATATAAAAATAACAAGCATAACATCAGCAACTAAAACCCAACAAGTCCCTGAATTCCTCAAAGGTGTGGTAAAAATACCTAGATACCAAGCAAAATAAATTGTGGTGCCCCTGTTTTTTCCTCTGAAAGAGCTGGCAGGACAGTGTCAGGCAGCAGCTTTCTGCTTGGCAGATGAACATAAAGCATGCCACTGTGTGCCATGACTTCACCCTTCTCAACGTGTCTCCAAAAGCCACAAGGCAAATTAGCGACAAAACCTTGGGGCAAGGACTTCCAGTAGGTTGCTGATGCCTTGCTTGATACACAGCTCATCAAGCTGAGATGTCACGGTCAAACTCTGCAGGGTCCCAGTGAGATCAGCACATCTGGATGAGTGAGCTGGGTCCCCAGATTTGGAGAGCTGGCCCAAGGGCTGGAATGAGACCTCAGTCTCCTGGGGGTGGCTTATCCAGGAAAAGGACAAACTAGAAAAATCTCTGTTTGTGGACCTCTGTTAGCACAGTAGAGACAGAGAGGACTTTAGGCTGCTTCAAAGGCCTCTCCTTGTATCTAGGAGCTTTTGTGAGGCTGCCGAACTGCTCTGGCCTGGCACAGTCCCTTGGGTTGATTCTGTGATTTGTCCACATGTATTATATTTAGTGCTGGAAAGCAGACTACACTCCTTCCGTGCCCAAGCTGGCTCCACAAGATATAACCACGATTGTGTAATGCTGTGTTTGAGAAAACCAGCCCTGCCAAACAGAAACCACCTTCATGCAAAGCTAACTTGGTGGTCTTTGCCTCAGGTGAAAATGTGGTGCACTCAAAATAGCTACAAACAAAACTGAACTGGCTATGTTTGTAAACTGGCTAGTGAAAGCAATGAAGTCTATATTTATGCCTTAGCTTAAGAGAACACATCCTTTATCTGATACGAAAGCTAATAACCTGATGGTCTACTTAGCTTCATAGCAGTTTTTTGATAATCAAACAGGAACAATGTCAAGGACAGTGTTCATTTCCCATCTGTGTTTGGTTAAGAGGTTATGACCTTTTCTTTTTAATGCTGACCTCGCTTTTGTCACCGCAAGTTTATGTTACTGCAATGCACTTTAACTGATGCCCTACTTTCACTCAGTTTAGAAACTGAGTTAATGACGACTCATTGGCATGACTGCTGCCTTGCTGCGAACCTGTGATTCATGATCTCCTTCCAAGGACTTTATGGTATTGGTGTTCATAAATCCCCAAATGGCCTGGGACCAGCCTATCTGACACCCTGGCTCTCACCAGAGGCAACAGTGTCACAGCTACAATCAGCAGAGTGGCTGATCTGCAGCAGCCTCAGCTCACTTTTTTTTTGGCAGATGTCCCTCAGCAAGGGTCTGTCAGCCACAGCTTTTCTTTTGAAATATTGTGCTGACCTTCAGAAAACGCTGAAAAGCTCAGTAGTTTGAACAAGGAGTTCAGGGATGGCTGAGTAGTCTGAGTTTCTTCATGCTAATGGGATTTTTTTGTTTGTTTGTTTCCGAAAGGATTTTTCATCTGTGTTATTACTTTCTTTCAGCCTGTTCTCTCCCCTCATTTTGGGGATACCTGGGGAGTTTAAATGTGCGACTGTTGCTCTTCAGGGGTTCTCATTTACACTGGCCTGGAACCAGGTTTTGGACTTGTTCAGACCCTGGAATGCCTCCTTTGGGAATGTGGAGCTGGATTCAAGGAGTCGGTGAGATAAGCAAAAAGGCTGTTTCCAAACTTCAGAGGGTATTTACCTTTCTCATAGGGGTGAAATGAGGATAAATTAATTCATTCTTACAAAACACCTCCAAAACACAAAAGGCTTAGCGCTGTTGCTTACAACAGGCATAGTACAGCAAGGCTGAGCCTGCCATAAAGGGGCTGATTCAAAACTGTGGTCTTCATCCCTGAATGAACAGGTTGGCCACAGGTCTAAATCTGGGACTAGGGCTTGGCTCTGCTGCTCTCTGTCCCCTGCTCTCCCCCAGGTACCTGCAGCCCCTGCCTGCACTCTCCTTCCCTTTTGCCATGAGATCCAACATCCTACCCCGTGGCCATTCCTTGTTTTCCTCCTCCTCCTGTCCCTGGGGAAAGATGCAGACAGTGGACATGAGTCCTCCTAGGCAAAGCTGTCCTGATGCTTTGGAGCCAAGCACCCTGGGAGGAAGAGGGGATGAAGCATGGTGCTGGAGGCTGCCTGTCAGCAGCAGGACTTGTGCCTGGCTCCATCCTGTCTGGGGACTGCAAAGGAGCTTTGGTGGGAGCTGTAATCCAGCTAGGACTGAGAGCCTCTTACTGCTCCACGTGATGTCTTCTCCTTTAGAGCTCCAGCTCAAGTGAGATCTGGGGAACGTTCAGCACAAAGGGCAGGCACTGGTTAATCTAAGCACCTGAGAGCTTTGTGGGCAGTGAGTGTTAGCTTTCTGGATCCCTTTGTTGGACTTGTGCCCTGAACTCACTCTAAACCCTATTTTAGATGCCAAAAGAGGCTCTCTGGATCTTACCCATAACTTTAAGCTTGGTCTGTTTATCCAAAAGGAAAATAAAATGGCAGCAATAAAATCGGAAATGTCAGTTAATATATGTTTTTAATTTAGGACTTTATAGTACAACAATTGCTCCTGAGCATGAGGTTTTACTAAGTAGTTGATATTCAGTTCAATACTTTGGGTACTGAATAAAGATCACTGTCATTTTGCAGGAACATTTTCTTTTAGATCCCTGCTCCTACTAAAATTATTGAAGTTATATTGTATTGCTTATTACCACCACGTATGTTGTGTACAGACAAAAAAATGGACTACTTGTGAGTAATAATCACTCACCTGAGAATTTTAAATTTGAACAAGATACAGAAGTTTGGACTGATGATGGGACAGACTTGAACTCTTAGGCACCTAAGCTTTCCCTGGAAAGCCTGGTTTCAGACCTAAGCTTTGTCAGGATAAGCTATTTTAGCTGATGTGAAGCCATCACCTTTTCCAAGACTTGACTCCACAGTCCTTATGCAAACAATATTGTCATCGATTCCTGTGATAGTTGAGCTGATTAAGGACTAGAAAACGGGGTGCTTAAAACAGCCTGAAAGGCAGAGGATCTGTTGCAATGACAGAATCTCAATATTACCTCATTTAAAATGAGCAATAGATGATACAGGGTAAATACTGAAATGCAAAAGACATAACAGGGATGATAGGTGCAGAAGAGTAAAGCTTTAAAAATCTTATATATTCTTAATGAAGATAATCATTACTCTTTAAAAGACTAAATTAACCTACGTTGCATTTCCAAGTAACTAGCTAATGGATGCAGGCATTATCTTTTCATATCTTCGAAATCCCTATAAAACCATGACTAGTCAAATATTTGACTGATGGGCTTTTACCCCTATTAATAGCATGTGATGGAGGTCTCGGTAACTAACCTACCTTCAGATTTCTCTTTCCCAGACCGGAAAGGGGTATTTTCTTATTCTTTAGCCACCTCTTATTGCTCCTTGCTGCTTCCTGAAAGGCTTTTTGTACTCTGAAAACAATTCACTGGTTGTTACCTTATTTTTGTGCCCTGCGGGGATTTTGGGCGCTACTCTCCTCAGATAAGCAGGGAGCTCTCCCACTGTAGTCAGGGGAACTTTGAAAGCCATTCCTGCTTATCTGCAGGCAGAGGTTGGCCCAGCTTGTGTTTCATTTACAAAAGAAGAGTGTTATTATTTGCATAAAAGCAGCTCTTTCAAAGCCATGTTATATGAAAACTTCTCAATTTGAAAACAAACAAACAAAAACCAACACACAGCAATTTTCAGAAAGTAGTAAAGTTGTCTCTGAGCTGCAGCTCACATCTGAAGAAGAACAAACACATGCTTATTTTCATAAATGTGTTTTCAGAAGGAAAGAAAACTCCACAGAACTGGCAAACAGTCCTTGTAACTGATAATGACCATGTAGGGAATTTTTTCTTTTTAAGCCCTGCAGGAAAAACACGGGATTCAGTTCTGCAATTAGAAGGTCATTAATGATTTTTGTGATTTCATGCACTCTTGTGCTGACTTTACCTTCACCTCCTGTCTGGCTCTCATTTCTCTCAACTTCTATTAGCACATTCTGCATTCAGTGCTTCTCCTCTCATGTAGCTTCACATAGTTATCCAGGAAAAAAAACAAAGATAACTGTTGTTGGTCAGGTCTTTCTGAATATAACCAGGAGAATCATCCTTTTCTCACAAATGGACATGCCCTGCAATCCACATCTTTTGTATACAGAGGTTGGGAAAATAAGGACAAAAAATTGAATGGAATCTGATAGAAAGAATAACTGAATTCTATAGGATTTAATGGAAGACAAAATGTAACAGGATTTTAACGTGTTGCAGTTCTGAAGCACAAACAGAATTAATATTAAATTACATAGGATAATTCAAAACCTTTTAGTAAGGTTTCCATGCTGGGTAGATTTGATAGGATTTTCCCTTGTGGAAATTTGACTGATGAGTCATGGTGGAGACCTGACAAGATCTTGAAAACCTGACAGGAGAGGACATCCCCAGACAAGGAGCTATTTAATCCTCCGAGGAGGCAAAAAGACACAGCAAAATGCTGCCACCGTGCCATGTTCTCTGCTGATTTGTTTGTAAGGCCAGTGTTTGCAATACCAGGAAAAAGAAGCATTTGGGAATTTCAGATTATACTTAATAAACACTAAATACTAGCAAACGAAGAAAACAAAGCAAAGCATAGAAGGACACAGTACACATCTGGGTCCTCTACATGTTCTCAACACTTGCATAGTTTCCTCTGAAGGTGAGAGAATTTACTTGTGTCTGGACACCCTGAGTTTAACTAAAGGCACTCACATCCTGACTGGGGGAACACTTCCATTTGCTATTTGGAAGTGCTGCAAATACAAAGAACGATAAAACTCATTATCACGCAGCACTCTGTCCTTGAACACTTACCTGAAGGCAACAGCAAAGTGGATGCTAAAGTTTTCCTTCATCAGAAGAGTTAAACAACAGTTAAAATAGTTTTCAATCATCTGCTGCAAGCTAAATTGCATTTTCAAACATGAACAGCATTTACCACTCATTTGAATGGACAGCAAATACATTTTTCAGGGTGAAATTTGGATTATTTTCTCTGATGCAGAAATGCTTCATCACACAGGGAGCTCCACATCAGCTCACTGCTTCACTGGAGCTCAATACTGTTTGCATTCTACCTTCTCTTTAAAATATTATTAATACTGCAATTGTATTTTTTTTATTGCAGCTTTGGGTATTTGTAAGAATGATATCAAATACTGAGCATTAACAAGAAACGTTTTTCCCCAGGAAATATATTTGCCTCTAATCCAAAGAGCAAAAGCAATAAACCTAAAGAGTTTAAGCAAAGGTTTTACAGGACAGTAATATATAACATTTAAAATTAGTACCCGCTTTCTAGAAATAGACAGGAAAACTGAATGTAACTCCAGTAATTCATTTAACATTTTCAATGACATTCGGAAAGGGCAATGAATCAACTTTTGACATGAATTCAACTACCAACACCTTTCATTGTCTTCAGCAGAGTTGCCTCTCTCTGCTTTTATCCTGCTTTCTCAGACCTAACTAACAGAATCTAGTATATTTGGATGAGAATACACATGCCATGAAGACACATGAAAATGATATAATAATACCCATAACAGATACAGGGATATATAATAACAACAGATAAAAGGATCTGTAATTCCCTAATACAATTTTGAATGTGTAACAGTCTCAAAGATAGAGCGAAATCCAAGCCTGAGTTACCCCAGAATAGCTTGTGAAGTTATTTCAGTTTGTTCTTTTCTAGTCATGCTTTGGGACAACTCATAGATTTGGGACTTTTCTCAAATGCTGGTCCTGGAAACTTGCTACTTTTATCCTCACAGGATTATCCGTGATGTCGGTATGCAGTGGGAAAGACGCAAACCCCAATGCCTTAATAAAAATTCAGAATCTCTGATGGTCCTGAAATTCTGTTAATTTAGTCCAGGTCAACCAATCCAAGAAGCACTCATTCATGATAAAACTAAAGACAAAACAATAAGAAGTCATGTATGTCTCTAGACATTCATGTGGCACAATAGACCTCTATCAAGCTTAAAACCAAACTGCTGGAACAGTTTCAAAACAAAGTAAAAGAAAGGTGAGGTTCAGCATCCAGTGCAAACAAACTAAAAAATAAACAAAGAAACTAGAGAAATACCTCCTAAAATAAGTAAATTTGGAATTCTAACTGTAGGTGGCAATTGTTTTCATCTCCTCATTAAACATGCTCAGAAAGGATTTATTTCTACAAAATTTAGACAAAAATAAAATAGTTCCTGCAGGACTTAAATTTTAGGTGGAAAAAGATACATCAACTTTTTATTAAAGTTGAAGAAGAGGAAATCCATTATACAAATACTCTGCAAACACACACCAGGGCAGAGCTAAACACAGTGTCCATGAAGAGTCAGTGGCAAAAACTCCCAGGGACAACCACAAGGCCAGTCTTGCTCAGGGTTCCTACCAGACAAACAGCACAACCATGAAAAGAAGGTAAAAAAAGCCAGTTGCCTAAAACCCACATGTGTTGTAGGTCTGACCCTTTGCGGTGGGTGATAGAGGGACTGGAATTCAGCTGAGGGCACGTTCTGCCAGATGTGGGCAGGGGCAGCAGCCGACAAAGCTGGGCATGGGTGTGGAGATCCCACACTGAGGCCACGTGGCTCTCAGCCCTAACAAATGCTCAGTGTAATCAGTTCATTAGTCCAGGTTTCTCCTAGTCCCAGACAGTTGTTTAAAATGAGCATCATTTGAAGCAAGCCAGAAACCTTAACACTGTATTTCATAACTAACTATAACTTTACTGCCTAAATTCATGGTGGTCCACTCTTGTTACTCTTACAGGCAAAATGCCTTTCTGAGTCTCATAACATCAACTCTCCCCTCTGAAGGGGGTACAGGGTGCGGCATGTAGGGTGCAGAGGCAAGCTGCAAGGTCCCAAATCTACACACCCCAGATACCAAGAGGCAGAAGTATTACATATGCTTTATTTTTTGGTCATCTGCCCATATCTGCACAGCTGAAAGCCCGTCAGGTATTGCATGCCATCCTCCTGCAGTTGGGCCCTTGCCTGGAGGCCACCTGTTTGGCCACTCTTTCTTCTACGAAGAGAAGCAGAAAATTTTATGGGACCCTCTTCAGTCACAACCAAAGCTACGAATCTAGCCATTATATAAAATAAACTATACATTTGGCAAATTTCATATCCTTATGCTGAAAGAAAATCTGCCTGAAGCCAAAAATTTCCTGTGTAGGAAGTAAACAACTTACATTGTATAAAATTGTCAATAAAAATTAATTACCTATTGCCTCAATCTAGCTGTCTTTTTAACTGTGCCACCTCAATTAACTGAGTCTGCTTGTAGGAGTGTAACTGAGAGGCCCCTGTGCTTCATCATCAACTCCAGAACCATGCTATTTTGAAAATAAAAGACCTGTATCCTGTCCAAGAAATAAACTCTGGAGGTGACTTGCCATGTTACCATTTTGGATTACAAAAAAATACTCAGCTAACACACAGGGGAAGGCTTAATTCCAGCAAACACACACATAAACAGGAAATCTCTCTCCAGTCAGAAGGTATTTTTCCTTCGTACAATGGGGTTCAAAGATGTGTCATCATATAGTTTAAAACAATTGCTAAGGAACCTTACCATTTCCAATAGCTTAGGAATAGAGTTGGCTTCCACAGTTGAAAGCCTGTCTGAACTTGCATGGGAAGCACACAAACACTAACAAATAAATGCTGGCTTAGGCCAATGCAGAGTTTTTAATCAATAATCATGTCAAGCTGGGGGACAGGGAGGGGAGGGAATCAATTTTCAGAAGGCAAATGGTAACAACTGTAGATTTAATCAAATTGCAGCTGCAATCCCTTACTATTCTCAATATTTTTGAAAGAAAGTAGCTCCATGGCAAAGAATGAATTTCAATAAATGTCACACACTTAGGTTTATTGCTGAATTTTTAAATTTATCAAGCTAGGTCACTGATCCTTCAGAAAAATGATAACCATACATGTCAAAAATAGTCTGATACTGTTTAGTTGGATAAACATCAACATGAAGAAGCTACAATAGAGGAACGCAACTTACATAAGAAATTGTTGTTTCTCTGTGACTACAGTAAAAAAAGATATGCCAATGTGACCCTTCAAAGAAAGGTTAAAGCTGCAATGCACACAACAAAATGGATTGCTATCAAATACCATGGCGATGGCCACAGTGTGAACACTTGAACAAAATGAAAATCTTCTGAAAGCATTTGGCAATTTTCCTTTCACATGCATTTGCAACCAAATTTATCACGAATTCAAACAAGAACCTTCTGCTGCTTTCCACATAAAAGGACATTTGCAAGCTCATTTTCTTGGGACAAGCAGAAGAGACTATCACAGCGCTGTAGGATGCACCAAAAAAGCATTTTTTTAAAGTACATTCAGCTTATTAAACACCTAAGCATTACAGAAACTCTTCTGTTATTGACACCTGCTTGAAAAATGAAGTGTTCTGTAGCACTTGCTTCCCTGGAGACTGGTGTGCTGGTGAGAGACAGAGGAGAGAGGTTTCAGGCCATCCAGTGCTTCCCCGTTTGCACTGCAGGCATCCTGTGCCTGACTTACATATACAGCCTCTCCTTAAAATATGAGCACTATCAAATCCTTAAAATTTGAGGGTTATATACCCCTCAAATTCTTTACCTCCACTTCCATTTTCCACTCTCATATTTTGTATACTCTACTGCAACTTATTCAAGGAAAGTCCATCTCAGCCAAGGGGACTCGGTCACCATCCAGCCACATCAAGTGACTGAAAAAGATCACAATGTGACTAAAAAGTCTCAGAACAGATCAAACAACACGGCAATCTACTCAGGAACACTGTTTCCTTCAAAGGAGTTATATCCTAGACTAATTTGGTCTGCTAACTTTACCTCTCCTTTCTTTTTCTAATGTTTAAAATTGGAGGAAAAAAATACTTTATCTCCTTGTACAACATCACAGTTTTCCTCAAGGCAAATAGCTTGGCAATTTGCTAGATTTGTTAATGCTAGAGGAAACAAGTTAGCACACATACCATGTGTTTGAATGCCTTTGGAAATTAGATTGAAACACTGATTTGATTTCCTAAAAGGTATCTTCAACAAGGCAAGGTTAGAGATTTGGAGAGTAATGAGAATTTGTGTGACTTCAAACAGCTCTACATAAAACAGACCTGATATTCTGGGGGGAAAAAGGTCACCTAATTATTCGTTTCCTGAAGGCCTTGTCTATACTACATTTCCCCTGGGTAAGAAAACTGATTTAAAAATGGCTTCTGCTAACATGCTTGCATCAGTTGCTATGTATGAGATATAGATTTTTAAAACCATCGCTAAAAAACTCACAACGTTTTTCAAGAGAAAAACAGAATGCTTCTCGACTTGGATGTAGCAAAGGGGTGCCCTCCACAGAGTCCTGCACGGAGCTGTGGCCCTGCCTCCTCGGCAATGGCACGCTGCTCAGGGCCACATGGCATGACCATCAGTGGTACCTTGCATGGGCTTAATTTCCAGATACAACCTTTGCATAGGAGGCAAAAATCACAGGGTGTGGCCAGAGCAGACAAGATGCACAGGTTGATAGCTCTGCTAAGGGTAACAGCCTAATGAAACATGAAATTGTGCCACTGGCTTAGAAACCAGATGAGGTAGCAACAGAGAGGTGGAAACCTTGGACACAAGGGTTTCCCAGACACCCACCACAAAGGTGTCGTTGCCACCCAAAATCTTAGGAAGATGTGCGTGAAGTTGCCTTTCACACACTGCAACCCATTCCTTCTCCTTTGCACCAAACAGATCCCTGTAACTTCCTATTGCGTTTTGTATTTCTGTAGTTTCAGAGAAAACTATTCAGCTACCCTATCACTTCCTTGTTCAAGAAATGATGTGTAGTACTGAGAGAGCCCAAGCAGGATTTCCCTTACGCTAGATATTCCACAAACACAGATGGAGATGCAGAACCTCTCTGCTTTCTGCCTGAAGCAAAGAAAGTCTAGACACATCCCCACCACAAAGTAATCGTGGTACAAAGCAGATCACCCTGTGCTCTGGGACTCCCACTGCTGCAGCTCTGACTCTCTGGCTATCCCAGCACAGCATGTTGCCGGCATCAGGTTCCCTTTGCAGCGGTGAAGGCATGGCTGCTTGCTGTTCTTGTACTGCAACCAGCTGTGCCAGTTAGTCTCTGGAGTTCTGGAAGCAAGATCTGGGAGGCAGCAGGCGTTGGATTTCTCATCTGAGCTGAAAAATACAGAGCTGGCACTTGCAGATCATGTAAGAATAAAAGTGGGTGGGTTGGTCCCTTCAATTGCATTGGACCAGCTGGAAAAGGCTACAGATCATCAGCTGAGTTACCAGAAAACCATAAATGCAGGAAAATCAGCTTGAGAAAGGCAGTCCTGGAAGAACAACATTTGCCACTCAGTTTTGTATTCATAAGCCTTTCACTGAACCTCTGCTGAGTTTTGACTTTCTGGCTGCCTTGCCCTGACTCACTGAGCTCCCATCCATCTCCACCCGAGCAAACGACCTCTACAAACCACTCTCCAGCCACAACATGTGCAATTTAGTTTACCAATAAAAAAACCCTATGCAGTGGTTATCCTTTGAAGAGGAAAAAAAAGAAAGAAAGAAAGAAAGAAAAAAAAAGCCTTATGTGATAATAAAGAAAGACCATTCATTCCCTCTCCACCAAGAAGGCACAGAAATTGAGTCTCTTTTCTATAAATAAAGAAATGAATCTTTTACAAAATATTCCATTTTCCAAATGATTCAGTTTGTATTAGAAGACAGTTAGAAGAAGAATCATACAGTACTGGAGAAAGATTAGGGCACAAAGAACAAGTAATACAGTCATTCTCTAAGTTACTTTGTTTTCAACATGCAGCTCCTGCCAAAGGCTAGCTTTTTGCTCTCACAGTGTATGATCTGTAAACATTTAACCAGCTCTCTGAGAAACATGTGAGACACTTTATCTTGCCTGATTATGAATCCAAACCTCTCAAATCTCAAAAAATAAAAAAAAAAAAAAGGAAGAAAAAGAGACAATAAAACAGAGACACTGTCCTCTTTTTGTTGCTGGACAATGTAAAAAGCACCTGTAGGATGAAAGCAAATGAATTACCACACAGGGCCCAGGTTCTTTGGAAAAAGCATGCACTGCAGCTTGAATAACCCCCTACGGGTTACATATGCACAGTTTGCTAAACAACAGTGTTACTTCATTATTAATCCCTATTTTAAGATGTACGTGCAAAACTTCAATTTCTAAGGAGTGCATTCAGTATTTATAAATATATACATATTCAGTATATATATATGTTCAGTATTTATAAATATATAAACCCCTCTAATTTAATGCTTACATGGGAACAGTGGTGGAATGCCATTATATGGAGTGAATTGTTTACCACTTGCAGCAAATTCTGCTTTAAAAAAATGAAAAGAAAAACAAGAAAGAAAAAAAAGCCAAACCCCATGGAAGACTGTGAACGCCACACAACCATAAAGTACACATGCCCAACTCGGGGAATCCTGCAGGCTCACCCCGAGACCTGCGCCTCACGGAAGACGGCCGGACCGCAGACCCACACCTTAGGGCCACCGTCTCCGAGCTGGAACTTCCAGGCTGCGCTGCCGGACGCTGCTCCGCCGCAAGCCCCGGCGCGGAGCGGGGAGGGGCGGGAAGGGCAGCGGCTCAGCCCGCGGCCAAGGGGCCGCTGCGGGCGGCATCCCGGGAAGTGCTGCCCGCCCTGCCCGCGGAGCGCAGCCCGGGAAGCGCTGCCCGCCCTGCCCTGCCCTACCCTGCCCGCGGCAGCGACCTGGCGGGCGTCCCCGGTGCGAGCGCCCCGCGGAGCCCGGCCGGGCAGGGGCGAGCCGGCGCCGCAGCCCCGCACGGCGCTCACCTGCCCCGCGCAGGGCAGCACGGGCGGCCGCGGGCGCCGCCGCGCTCCCGCGAAGTTCCCGGGCGGGGCACAGCGCAGCACCGTGCCCGTCCTCCCCCCGCTCCCGGCTCATCCCGCTCCCCGCGTCGCCCGGCTCGCCCCGTCCTCCCCGTGGCTGCCGGTCCTTACCGGAGCAGAGCGGAGCGGGCTGCGCGCCGGCACCGCCGCCGGAGGGGCGAGCGCTGCACCCCGGCGGGCTGGGCTGGGCTGACTCCGCAGTCCTCGCCCGGCAGCCGGCCCAGCCCGGGCGGGCGGGGCAGAGCGGGGCGCAGCCCGGCGCACCTCCGCGGCCCCGCGCCGCTCTGCCGCTCCCCTCGGCCCCGCAGGCTCAGCTTCCCCCCAGCCCCGGCCCCGCGCTACCTGGGGGCGGCGGGGGCTGCGCGCCCCGGCGGGCAGGGGCGTCCCTCCGTCCCGCACGGCACCTGGGCTGCGGGGCGGCTCTGCGCGCCTTTCCCTCCGGCGCCTCCGCCGCGCTCGTGGCGGCTCCCAGCGGTAAATCAGCCGGTCCCCGCGCTCCCTCCGCCCCTCCGGCGCGGTCCTGACCTGCCTGTGACTCACCACATCGCAGGAGCCCGTGCGCGCGGCGGGGGAAAGGAGGAAGGGGGCGCCTTCTTCCCTCCCTCCCTTTCCCCTCCTTCCTTCCCCCCATCCCTCTCGGTTCGGCGCCCCTAGCCCGCGGGCAGAAGGGATGGCTGCCACTCCCCAGACAGGGAAAGCCACTAGAGGACACTTGGTGAACCTTATCGTGTACTAGGGCCAAGTGGGTACCGGTGGTGTGCAGGCACAGCCTCCTGCTGTGCTCCCGGCCGCTCGGCACCCACTGTCAAGTGTCAACACTTGACTGATGCTAAAGCCTTACCGCGAGAGGTCAAGTTATAGGTACCTGCAGACTTGTCTCTGGACCCCCCATGTTATGTAGTAGTGAACAAATTTAGCCCATACTGCTCCATCATGTCAGTGGTGACTGTGCTCTGAATGTCTGTCCACAGTCATTCAAGTAAATGTCCTCAGTTCACACAGATGGTCAAATGGCTCTCTGTCCCCATATATGCTTCCTACAGGGTACAAAACTGCAGAGGTTGGGGTTTCTCCTTCACAAGGTTTGCAAAACAGATGGTGACTTCATCTTTCGGAGGTGCTGAGAAACTGAGTCACTGCAAGCCATGCAATGTTCACTTGTGGAGCTACTGAGGGACTGCAAGTCTCAACACTGGGGCCTGCACCAAAGATCCATCCTTTTTCTGGTAACAAGTTTCAGCAGCTACTGATTTAAACCAGATTTTAAGTGAAAGGCTCCATATTCCAATAGAAGTTATTGGACACATCTATTTTCCCTTTGCTTGCTTCCTTTTTTGGCCCCAACTCTGCTCTCCTTAATCATACCATTTAAACGGATGAATGTTTTTCATGAGTAAAGTACAAGGAACTGTAAGAAATAGTGCCCAGTTTCATGATTAACCATGGGAAAAATGTCAGACCTTACACAAAACATTTTGAAAGGAACATTAAATAGAGTATTGTATGGATTTGCTTTAGGCCTTGGATGTCACCATGATGTGTATATAGAGAAAGCTGTACATCAGAAAAAAAATGTTTTTAAAAAGCAGTTAGCCAGCCTTCTGCTAATCTTCAGCAGCATCACTTTCACAGTCTCCTCTTTCCTATGGGCTTCTTGGAACTAGTGATCTAACCTAGCTACAAGCTGATTCTTTGCAAAAACAAATGTGTGATTGAGGGCAGCCTGCCCCTCCTTGTTCCCTCACAAGAAAGTTGTAGACTGCAATGAGGTCTCCCCTCAGCCTCCCCCAGGCTGAAAGGCCAAGTGACCTCAGATGCTCCTCATATGGCTTCCCCTCTAGGCCCTCCACCACCTTCATAGCCATCCTTTGGACGCTCTCTAATAGCTTTGTATCTTCCTTATATTGTGGTACCCAAAACTGCACACAGTACTTGAGGTGAGGCTGCGTATTCAACTTGCCGTTGACCAGACCCCCAAGTCCTTTTCTGCAGTGCTGTTCTCCAACCTGTTGTTCCCTAGTCTGTACAGGCATCCAGGGTTACCCCGCCCCAGATGCAGAATCCAGTACTTGTCTTTGTTAAACGTCATGACTGATCTGATCTCATTTCTTTGAAGTCCCTGGAAATCTGTCCATTTATTTCAATGACCTTTACTTCAATTAATACTCAGTGGTAGAAAAGGAAGACTGGGAAGCAGCATACACAGTGCCAGGGAAAAACATGGTTGCAGTTAGATTGTAGTGCTTACTGGGCTTAGTGATCAGTCAGTCAGTGTGCATCCATATAGTCACACCAGATTTAGAAGAATTATTAGTTTTGAAAGAAAGTGATAAAGAAAAAGATTTCAGTCTGGAGTTCATCCTAAAGACAGCCCCTCATGTTACCTGTTCTTAGTCTGCTCCTGGGTTCCCCATGCACCTGCCTGGGCAGAACAGCTAGAGCCCAGGCTGTTATCAGTGGGACAGTCTGTGCTATTCTAAAGCTAACAAACAGATTGTCACTAACATAAAAAGGAGAAACAGATGTTTCCTTTCCATTTTGACCATGCCGATGCCATGTTATTTTACGTTAGCTGTATGAGACAGTGACACTGCACCGGGGTTCTGATAATCCTCAGATGCTCCTTTCACCATGCTTGCAGTGAAATGTGTGCACCACGAACAACTTCTCAAAGGTTTGAAACACCTTTAAGGTGCAGGTGTGAGTGAAAAAGAAACTATGACCTTCTTATTTATCATCCTGGGTTTTTCATAAGTGTTTCTCACTTCTCTCTTCTGTCCAAAAGAACTGGTTCTCTGCACTCTGGCATAAGTATGATGGTGTGGCACATTTTAGAAAGCTGACGGCACTGGAAAAAACAATTCAGAAGTGTGAAGGAGAGTCTGTCAGAGTGATCTATTCAGCAAGAGAAATGGAACGCACCGGGGAGTGTACTGGCACATGCTTTCCAGCCCTGACGTGTTTCGAGATAGGAAGCTGATGAGCAAACACTATCACATTTCCAAGAATACAAACATACAGTTAGAAAAATGAATTGCAAGGCTCTGTCAAAGTTAAACTTTCAAATGTAAACACGAGGAATGAAAACACGGGACAATTTATATTTCTGTGCATTGGCAGTAGTGCATCCCCAACACATTAAGGCACCCAGTTCAGTCTTATAGGTTTCATTGTGACTTGTATTCAGAAACTAGAAAATTATTTATCATAACTACAGGTAGCAAAGTGAAGTCCATACACCTAGGTACCCAGTTTATAGTTAATTTCAATAAGGAGAATATATTTAAATATCTCTGTAAATCTGGATCTACCCACCTTTTTTAAATGTTCAGAATCAAACATGAACCAACTGTGCATTCCTGCAGAACCACACTCTACTGTATGGCACCACAGCTATATGGTACCATCAGGGATTTACGCTTTGTCTTCTGCTGCAGTTATTCACACCTTTGGGAGCAGATATAAAATGCAAATGTCATTGTGAGACTCCGGAGACTTCAGGCTTAGCAGGGCTTACTCATGAGTAAATGATTTCAGAAGGAGCAAGACAGCGGAAAGGAATTAATTTAATGCTTAAGAACACACAAGACAAAGATCTCCAGACCTGAGCTTAGTGGTGGTGGGTATCAGGTACCCTCCTGCCACAGCAGACTGACAGTAGCTCAGTCTGAGTCTCCCTAGAGGCTGATAGACAAAAAAAGAGCCTTAGATGAACCCACCCAACTCAACTGTCTCACACACCAGTAATCCAAAGGGAAAATTACAGTGCAACAGCCTGCTGGGGTAATTGCAGCTGTATTTCCTGTAGACCCTTGTTTGCTGGAAGGTAGTGTGGCTGCAAATGCCAGGGGCAGCTCAGGGAAGAGGATGTGCCTGAGGCACATTTCTCTGTGACTACTTTGTCCCTTTAAGTCACTCTGACATGATCTGTCTTTCAGTGTCTTTCATGGGCTCAAAAAACCATGTGGTGGACAGAGAGACTGTGTTGACTGGGGGATTGGGGTCTGGAGAAAGCATGCCCGTAGTGGTTGTCTGCCTCTCAGGAAACCAGGCTAGATATCACAATTGCTACTTGGATCTGTAGATTCCGAAGATTTGATCATCACTGCGTTTTATGGCATTAATCATCTAGGCATTTATTAACTACGCCCGTAGATCCTGCAAACTAAATAAGCACTTTCTGTTTGTCTGTAAGAGGGTTAGCAATATCACCAGAAGAAATTTCAGCCTATGACTGGAGGTTGCAAAAGTTCCTTGCAAAGACAGAAATAGAAGTCCACGGCTAGAAGTCCTAATCTCTGACCACTAAGCTACCCTGGCCAGTTCTCTATTTGTACGGAAAACCAGACTGTAACCAAAGGTATTTCCAGCCATTGAACTGTGGATGATAGGTTATTTCTGAGCGAAGGGAAGGCCTTTGTTTAACTTCATGGGGGTTTTATCCTTTTTGTCTTTTTGCTTGTAAGTGAGCACCACAATTGAGCGATTCCAAAATGCAAACAGTGCAGGCATCAACTAACTTGAAAATTGAGGAAAATATGTATGGGATTAGTGCATCTGAAGTCTGCATTGCCATGTGTCTGTGTCCCTGTTGTGCCAGTCCTGGAACCTTGGTGATCACGTGGGAAGCTGGTACATGAAGTTCAGGAATCCAGCAAAAATTAATCACTCAAAAGAACAAAGATTAGCTTACAGACAGATTAGTTCTTCAGATCCATCTGCCATGCAGTAACGTGAGTGCTCATGCTGCAAAAGGAAGAGGTCAAAAATGAAGGAGGAGGGTGGGCTCGTAGCAGCCAAGATTTATGATAGCTTAAAGAGAGGGGGCACCTCACCCTTCGGAGCGCAGTGGGGAAATTGGGATGAGATGGTGTGGATTGCAGCACTGCTTCCCATCTTAGCCTCACCTTCTTTCCTAATGGTGTTGAAATATGTTAAATATCCAAATCCCTCTGAACATACAAAAGCCAGAAATCATTTCAGGGCTGGAAAGCTCAACAGTCTTTATGATTTTATGTTCATGTCCCTGAAACTGATAGAAGTACAGTAGCCCTCGGTGCATTCACTGACTTCACATGGCAGCAGCAAAGGCTTTCAGCACACACTGTGGAGAACTTTTCTAGCATAGCTCATCATGAACTGATTCAGGCAAAGCACAGTGACAAACCCCAAACCCAATATCATATACTTGCCACTTTAGCACAGTAGGTTTGTTTATATAACTGAAAATGAACCTGCTGATATTCAAAAATCAAATATTTACAAAGTGAGGAAATTGCTGTATATTATATTCATATGTTCACTGGTATTGCACATTCAATGTGATTTTTTTCCAGTAAATTTTAAATTTATTCCACCCCCGGCCCCCTTATTTTGACTGCAAACATGTTGCATTTGTTTTGAAGTAAATTCACTCAGATTTTGGTATTTCTAGGATCATTTTTGGACTGATGGCTGGAAAGTTTCCAGAAGACTCTTTTCAGTCCTATTCCTGTGATTCAGGTGCAACCATTTTTTTCCCCTTGAGTTTGGTGTTTGTATTTAGAAAAGGCATGGCATCCAGATCTTTGAGAATAGAAAATCTGCCTATTTAAAAGCACAGGGACAATCCTGCCTCCAGCTATATGTTCACCTGGTGAGCAGGGGAAGGGTGTGACTATGCTAACATGTGTGAGCATGCGTGAACAAACACAGTCCTGATTCAGCCTACTTTTGGAGGACTCAAGCCTCACTAGAGATAATCATAAGCACATACCTTAGTTAGGTGATGCTGAGTGCCACAGGCATTTGCACCCTGGTTTCTGCAGTTGTGCTCATCACTGCAGGTCATGACATAGCTCCGCAGTTGCCATTTGCACAAGCATTACTGTTGGTGAGCTCCTGTGCGTTGAGAGAGAACCATCACTTTCAGATTTCTCCTGAGTCTGAAAGCATCTCAGGATGCTACTACTTAAGGTAATGCTGCTGTAAGCACTATCTCCAAGGAGTGAAACACAAAAGCCTCTTTATTTTCTGCTTACTTCTTGCATTTATAGCATTTTACCTGTTTTCAGATTAACTCAAAGATTTTTTCCTCAATAATTTTTTCAACATGTGTGAGAGAGGAAAACCCTTTAAAGACATAAATCATCTGTGTAAAACTTCTGTAAAATGCCAGAGAATATAGAAAATATTAGATCCTGTATCAATCCATATTTTTTGGCACAAAGTTGACCAGGCATCAAGTGGAAAGGAAAGACATTGCAGAATGTATTTGGTAATGAAATCAACTGCATACACAAGTGTTTGCAGACTTGGGAGCTTGTGTCTTAGCTCTCTGTAATTACCAAAGTGGAGGTCTTTGGCAAAACCTCAGACTGCTGTAGTTTATAGTGGGAATTTGCCTGACATGCTTAGTTTTGGAGAACTGTGTCTAGATTTCATCATCTTTTCACCACCTCTAGGGTCTTATACACAGAATTATTTGTTGATTTGGAAAACCTGGTCCTTTATGCACATACCAGTGTAAAATTTATCTCCTATATGTCCTTGAAGAAGAAAACCATAGTTCTAAAATCTCATATTGGGTTTTTTACTTAATGTCAATAAATATTAGATGTTTGTCAGATGTGGTTTAGATGGTGTTACATTTTATGTACAGCCCCTATTCTGATACATTTTTAAAGATAAACAAAGGTATTCTGTGACCAAGCCAACTTACTGTAAGTCAGGCTTGGATTTAGTTAATTATCATTAAAGAATCTGCATTTTTAAGTTAGCTTTAGAATAACATATTTGATTCTGTAAATGATGTAAGTATATGGTATTTGCCAAAAGCTGTATTTCATAAGGTTGGCTTAGGATACAGCCCAACTCATAAGAATCTTGATAGGAGATTATTCCTTTCAATAACTTTCACTATATAATTAGACACATGTGCTGATTATGAATCTAATACTGTGGAGAATGAAGTCAATGTTAAAATTCCATTATTTTAAATTAGGCAGGAGCACACCCATAATGTGTTGCCAGGAAATATTTGTGCCCTTAACATCTATACTGATAGCAGTGTGTTTCTTCACCAAAAAAAACCCAAACAAAAACAAACAAAAAACCCAAAGAAAAATATCAGACTGTCCTTGTTCCACTATTAAAATTTTACTATTTGTACTCCTTTGGTAGCTAATAACACTGCTGTGTAACATCCAGGGAGAAGGCACATTTAAACACACCAGCAACTCAGGTGAGTTTAAAGTTTAACTTTGAGTTTGGGAACATTTTCAAATCAAATGAAACAAGGAATTTCTAGGAAATACTGAGCCAAACCAAAAGGGATTGCTTCATCATTGTAATTTTATGTTTTTCTTTCCTCTTATCTGCTGAGAGATTTTTAACAATGGCAAAAATCAAAGTTAAAATGTGGGTTTTGTAAGAACACCTTCCTGATTTTGGTCACTTTCATAGATTTCATTTTATCTCTAAGGAGGAACAAAAGCACCCCACTGAGAACTGGGCAGCAGGAAAGAAGGGACCAGTAGGAGAAAACCCATCCAGCTCAGGAGATTTAGCTGTCTAATGAGTACATCAGAAGTAAGAGACTGGAAGTTGATTCTTTTTTTCAAATTAAGTTGTGGTACTCACTCTGCCTACCTGCCCAGCCTGCTGTGGAGAGGTGGGGAAGGCTCAGGCGTTGTGCACTGGTGTTCACCAGGCTCAGTGGTAGCTGTGAATCTGTAACAGTCCCTCATAGATATGGTGACTGTGTCTGCCCTCCGTTTGGCAGGGGTGTTTTTAATAGCATGCTCATTATACAGAAATATTTTCATTTGACAGACAATTTAAATGATCCTATAAAAGCTGCAATTACCATCAGGACAAATCCAGCTCTGATTGACTCCCACGTTTGCTCCCAAAGTTTGACTCCGAACTAAGAGATAAGAAAGATTTTACCCTTTTTAATTTTTTTTTACATGTGCTCTTCCCTCTTACCTCTGTCTCCCATGCCAACATTCTGAACAACATCTCAAAGTCTGCTGTCTTCATCTTCCCCAAAAATCACTGTTGAGGATTACTATTAGCTTCATTTTACTGATGGGGGACTGAGGAACAGAGAAAAGCACTGTCTTGTCTAAGGTAAGATAGGAAGAAAACCTCTAGGGAAGTTGAGGGAGGAAAGTAGGTCTAATGGAGAATTATCTTTCTGATTGTCCAAAAATCCTAAAGGAAATGGGGATTTTTTTTGGATGCCTAAATAGGTCAGGGGGGTAAGCATCCTGTGAAAATAAAATTAAAATGAAAACTTTGAAATGGGGACCCTGAGCTATATGAGACTGATTCTGAAAATATTCCTTTTGCTAATGTTGTGTTGTTAATCTAGTAACTTACTTTCTTATCTGGCTGCTCACATAACTGCTTGTTTGTGAAATCCAGTAATTTTTGTCTGCGACCATTTCTTAAGAAACAGGGAAGAAATCAGAGTTTTTGGGATGATTTACCTTCAGCATCCTGGTCACCAGATGAAGGAGGTCACCTTTGTCACCTTGGTTAAGCCAGCTTGTGCAGTCACCTGGCCACTTCGAAGCATCCAGGTCACTTCAGCCTGTCTTCTCAGTCCCCTGAGAAACAGAGGAACAGTGCTGCAAAACTCTCAGAAGCTACACTGAGGGCAATGATGAAATGGTCATTTGTTGAGGGGCTTTCAATTTCCTCAGAATGTGCAAGCTAAACAGATCTTTTACATCTTAAAGTAGCTTCTAATGCTTTTCTGGGAGCTAAAATGTATTGCAAACATTTTGCTGGTATGTGTTAGTGCTCTTTAATGACGATAATGATGTAATAACTGTTAACATTATATTAAAAGGCTGCAATGTGTCTCATTGCACACATCCTATTGGCATTAATCAGGGGATAAGCCTAATCTCAACCCAAACATGTCAGGGGAGTGGCTGGGGTGGAGGTGTGACTGGAGATAAAAAGGAAAGGCTGCTGCTTTCTAGGAAGGAAAGGAAGATCTCCAGCCCCATCACTCCTCTGTGGAGTGGCCTCTGTGTCAGAGGTGGGTTTGCCTCTGCTCTCAACCATTCCTCTCACACAGGCAAGACCCAGCTCTCTTCATGTGCCTTTGTGAGATGCCCAAGGTAGGGATCTTTTCAGTCTTCTTTTATAGTAAGCAGCAGCGTGGAGAAAAAGCTCTGAGAATTTACGTCAGTGCATTTAAACTATCAATCACTTTATTTTTCTGCATATGTTACCTTCAAGATGCAGGACATCTAATGCTTCCTATCTGGGTCTGTTATAGATAGGTAGTCAGACAAGAAGAGCCCAGCTTCTTTTTGCCTGGGGTGCTATGAGGGAAGGACCTAGGCAAATGCAAAAGATGAAAATTTCAAAACCAATTAATTTAGATCACATCTCAATGGAAATATTCCTGCTATGTTATCTCCAGTGTTGTGCAAGAGATATTTGAAGCAGGTCATTGTGCTTTTGAGGAAGAAAGCAGACAAAATCCACAAATTGAAAAATAAAAACCCAACACTTACCTAGCTCCTAAATGTCTTCATTCAAGACTTCTATTTTGTTGTGTTTTTTTTTTTTTTTCTCATTATGAAAGGTAACATTAGACCCCAATGTAGAGTTCTGTCTTTTTGTTAAGATTAAAGATGCAGCAAAATGTACAGGGATAATTTCATTAGATGTGATAATTTGCTGTTTCATTAAAATTTCACTAAATGTATGGCTAATGAGGTACACTTGGACTCCTGATCTAATTCTGCTACTGTAATTTTGGAGATAGTTCTTAAATGGACACCAAGAGATTGCAGATATTTTGGCTCTTTGAGCACCTTGTTTCTCTTCTGCTGTTCATATCCTGGCAGTTCCATTAATCTGATCAACATTTACTTTACGTGGAACAGGTTGCTATTTTTAAATTTGAAAGTTTCCAGTAAGGGATTTCCTAATCAAACCTTGATGTATTTTCAACCAGCCTGGGTGTAAACTGCAGATGCCTCTGTCCTGGATGGGAAGCCACCTCTGTGTCTTTTGGAGGGAATCAGAATGGGTTCTGCCTGATCTCCCTGCCCAGTCTTAGAGCTCAGTGCCACTGCTCTGAACGGCTACAGGTGGGTTTGAAAGGCTGCAAAGATCTCACTCAGACAGAACCCGGGATTTAGAGACAGGCTAGGTGTGAGCGTCTGGAGGTAGGTCTGAGGTGGCAGCATGCCTTGGGCTTGCAGAAGGACATAGGTGTCTTAACCAGGTTTGACCTGACCTTCTGGAGGTGGGAGATGTTTACAGAGAAGCTGAAAGACTGACTGAAGCAGAGGGGTAAAGTGTGTCTTGCGTATGCCGAGACTCACTTTAGATTGCTGTTTCCTGACCTGGCTGCTGGTATCAATTACACCTCCACACAGTGTGGCCTGAGTAACCAGCTCACATGTGGACACCTGCAAGCAGGCACCTCCAGGCAGTTGCCTTCATCACATCTTAGATATGTGGTAACAAAAGAGCTGGGCCCATGGCTGAGATGTTACGTTTGGGCAAGATTGTCCCAGGAGAGAGACCAGAGAAAGGGATTATGAGGTAGAACCATGGGGTGAGCTGGAGAAGGAGAAGCAAAGGAGTGGTCAGGAGAGAAGGAAGAAGTATAGTCACAGACATAAGTTTTGAAGAAGAGGACATAGCTGCCATGAATATGGAACCTAACCAGTTATTTTGGAAGGCAGTGACAGGCTAAGCTGGGCAAGTGTGCAGCTCTTTCCTAGGTGGCTAGGGAATCCCCATGCAGGCTCTGCTGATAACTCCATTTGTGTATTCATGGCCCCACATGGTGTTTATTGAAGGGCTTTCCTCCCCTTGAATAAGGGAGGAAAGCTCATGTTGGATGCAGAAAAGATTGAAATTGACATTCTGAGTTTAAATAGGATTATACTAATTAATCATCCTCCTGGGAATCTGACAGATCCTGATGGATGTGATCTATCCAATCACATTAATCTTCTCAGTGTGATGGCAGCTCTGCATGGGCCACCAACTCTGCTCATCACAGAGCCAGCAGCTGGGGCCATGGCCACAACCCCATCCCTTAGGACGGAGCAAACCAGCCTGCAAGCAGCCTCACAGCGGGTGTAAAGGCAATGGCAGCCAGGGAATTCAAAGGAAACCACTTGCTGAATTCTGCATGACCTTTTCCTTAATTTACAATAGGGATGTGGTGTTTCCTGGGGAAGACTAGAATAGGACAAGGGTATTTCTCCCTTTAGATATTCTTAGTAGTTCTGTATTCTCAGTATTTTTAAAAACATAATACAGATATATTTCCATGAACATAGGGATATATTTTGTGTTTTACTTTCTAGATAAGGAGCTTGTTATTAAAGAGATCAGATATAAACAAAAATAGGCCTAACATTTAGTATTTTGGCTAAATAACAGTCAGTGTTTTCTAAATAAAAATGAAATAGGGAGAAACTGCCATTTGTTTTGTGTTTTACTTTTACCACTGTAAATGAAAGCATGTTTGGAAGACTGGCTGATATTAGGGTGTGATGTTCTGATTTCTGTGCAGTGTATGATCACATCTGCGTTCAGCATTCTTCACAAGCCTCTGTAAACACCACAGCACTGAGCACCCAAGACCATGACAGATGCCTCACAGGAACCCAGCTCCATATCTTTACACAACAGTTTCTACCTTTTCTTAGGAAACTAATTTTTCATTGACAGGTTTTGGAAATGAAGGAGATGTCTCAAATAATTCCCCGATATAAATATCACAATGATACATAAATATTTTTATTAAAAGAATAGTAATGTTTTAGGGTGTGATACTAAGAAAACTATGACACTGCCACCTCGTGGATTCTGAGATAATATCGTGATCATTTTTTACCATCATTATTTACATAGTGGCATAAATATATTTTGCGCTTCATGGCCAAATAATAGCTTATTTCTTACCACAAAATTTTGAAATATAGAATCCATATTTTTGTAAACATTTAAACTTCTACCAGTATAGATAAGCATCTTACTATGTAAACAACTCCGTAAGTTAAGTTCCTAACACTTACTTTGAAACTTATGAGATATTCTCACATAAGCAGTGTAGTAGTCAAAACTTGACAGTTCTTTCCTCTATAGCATCCACAAAAGCTAATGCTAAATTGAGATGTAGTGATACTTGCAAATTGTGCCTGGAATTTAATTTTGCTTGAGTTGTTGAAGGCTACTGTTACAGGGAAGGAGAGACTTCTCCATATGTAATTGTTCATTGTAATATAAACTGAATTTCATAATTCATCTCTGAGAAAGTCTGTGGTAGGTGCATCTGAGAAATCCTTTCACTTGTGGTCTTCTGGTATATAAATAATGTGAGGTCTGAAGCGTCCTATTCTGTTGGACCCAATGAATCAAGAAAAAGTGAAAAAAAGCAAAAGAATTTATTGTTTTTCTGAAGGATTTGAACCATTCCTTCAGCACAGCATCAGTGACTGCCTAATGAGTCAAGGCATGAGAGAAAAAAACCCTGACATATGATGGCAACTTCAGTGCTATCCTTGGTTTTTGAGTTTGCCATGAACAGCACCAGGATCCCAAATCCCATAAATGTGGGAGCCAATATTTGAAGCAAAGCTTTTTTTAAAACATTGCTGCAGTTTGATGCGCATCATAAATCCATTCTGAGACCAAACTGTTGGCAGCTGTAATAACCAGTGATATCAATATTTGTATCAAGGCAGCTCTTCCTTTTAGAGGAATGAAAAATAGCACTTCTGCATATTTAAAAACAGCTATGAAGACATTTGTGAAAGAAGAGCTGTTGTGCTGTACAAAGACAAAGCAGAAGCTAGGGAAGGACCTTAAACCCCTAAAATAAACAATGCCGAAGACTGCTGTAGTAGAAAAATTGGAAAACAGACACCATTGCTGAAAAAAACTCCATTATGGTTCATATTTAAGGCTAGACAGTGATTCATACTGTTTCACTAAACTCAGCATGCTGCAAAAAGCACTTGAAATAATTAACACTTAGAATTAAACTACTTAGATTTCCCATCATCAAACATTTAACTTTCTGTAATTCCCTCTGCAGCTGTGATTTATTCACATTTATTATTTTCTCTGTTTACCAGTTTTCAGTTGCTTTTTAAGTTGCTCATACTTCCTTCTTCTGTAAGTCTGAACACTGGCTTATTGTTTTGGCTTTAGCTTTTGCATCTTACTCATACTCACACTTCTGCTGGCTAATTAAAAAAATGCATTGCGTCAAATATGGTCTTCAAATTGCTGAAAGGAGTTTTCTGTTTATTTAGTTTTATCACTACTTTCACCTTATTTGTTATTCATAACATGCTTACTCATTACTGCAGATTGATTGTTTAATATTGGCAAGAGTATGACTGATTATATTTTCCCTATTTGTCTTACAAAGAAACCCCAATATTTTGCTTTTATAAGGTGTAAGAAAAAACACACGTGAAGAGGAAGTCTCATTATATCCAAAGCTTGTATCAAGAAATACAGATCAGAGTCCTTAATATGACAAAGTTACTGAATTTGTGTAGACAAAGGCCTGATAGATAACTTGAGAAGAATGGTCCTGGGAAATATTAGAAAATTCACCATCTTTGACAAAATGCACTTTGAAGTTATGGCTACACTGGGAAACTTTATGAAGTATTTGTAGCCATATGAATGAAGGAAAGATCCAAGGAGAGACACTGACCACATTAAGTGTATAAAAATTGCTACATTGTACCAGGACAAAAGTCCAAGAAACCCATCAAACTTATGAGAGTCACCCACAACTTATATTTGGGGAAGAAGCACAAGAACAAGGCAAACATACAAGGACATTTTTCCCTGTTTTTCCACTCAGTTTCCAACAGTCTGCATCTGGAAGTTTTCCTGAGCCAGTTGCTGATTCGTCAGACTTTTGTTTGATTTATCTTCATGAACATTTCTTCCATTCGTTTTCCCCACCATGTTTTGTACTTGCATATACGGCTAGCATTCAGTGTCATCTGCCAATGAATTCCACCATTTAACTAGAATTTGTGTGGAAAAAACCTGCAACACTTCCTCCTGTACATTTTATCCTCTTTGCCTTGTCATTTTGTTTGTTTTCTTCTCCTGTATGTTTAGAAATACTGAATATTTTTCGCTTACATTTTTTTCACTGTGATACTTTAATTTCTTTGTACCTTTTACATTTCCCCCTTTTTGTCACTTTTCTAATTTGGCAAATCCTAATCAAGTTTATCTCTTTTTTGAACATCATCCTTGTCAGTGTAATCAAAACCTTTTTCTAGTTCCACCATATTTAAATGTCAGTCCCAGAAGCCCATGAAAACAAATCCTTTCCAAACCAATAAACTTTTCTTAATACTAATATAATTTTTCAGATTTTGAGAATGTACAAATTTCTTTTGGAATATATTTCCATTTAAAACTTGTCTGGGAGTTGATCACTCAGGTGTCAGAAGCCAAATCAATACAAAAAAAGTTGTGAACTGCCCACCCACATGTGCACAATTGTTTCTTCATTGTTTCTGAAATTTATTGTGTGTATTTGACTGTGCAATTCCTAGCCCTTGTGTTTTCCCAGTCAATTTGGGGAAAATCTGTTTATCCCTCAAGGGAAATTATGGGAAAATACTAGCAGACTATCAGATTTTGACTGAGTTAGTCAGCATCCTCTCTGCAAAATACCGGCTTTAAAACAAAACAGCAAAACAGGTCTAACTGCAGTCTTCAGTTGGATAATTTACTTGCTCTCAAGGTACTTCCAAAGGAAGGTAATTTTTTTTTGTTTCTGTGTGTAGGTGGACTTGAGGGTTAAAATTTGAATAAAAGCCTTGGTTTCTACTGCTGTGGCTTCACAGGATATTGTGGTGAACATTTTTGCTAACCTTCTGAAAATGCTGCTATTATTACCCTTCTTGTGATTGGTATTTGTTGAAATAGTTAATAGTGAGAAGATTTCCCAGAGAATGCTTAGATTAAAACATTGAATAATGACAGAAGGCACTGGGCAACACCTCTTAACAGAGCAGTGGGCTCAGAAGGAACTAAGGAAATGGATATTCCTCCTGTTGATACCCCCCAGGGTTGTTAAGCTGACATAAGCCCCCAAATTTTGTTGATGAGCTGCTTTTCACAGAGCTCATCACCTCAAAATTCAAAACATAAAGCTCAAGCTCCTGTAATTGCTGAAAATTAAATTCACCTCACCTAATTTTGAAAGTGTGAAAGCCTGGTATGTAATGTAAACTAGTCAAATCCTCGCTATAGTCAACAAGGAGGGGTGGATCTATCTGGAGAGAGACCATTCTGCCTTCTTCAGACTCCACTTTTAGCATGTCCTCATCAGAAAGTTTGCATTGTTCCTAGGTGAATCCCATCCTGAGAGCCACCATGGAGCGATACTCGTAAGGAAAACAAATGTACTTGTAAAGGGAACAGCAAATGAGGAACCTAAGGGGAAACCTGACAGATAACCTAGCCAGTCCCATTATTCTCCTCCAGGTAGCTGGAATCAGCTTGTAACTGCACTCTTCACTCTATGTGCTAAGTCTAGGAGTGGAATGATGGTCATTATTCGAAGTCTTAAAAAAAGGTACATCTCAGAAAGGTGTTAATTTAAAAGATAAGTTAGCAATGGTCTTCAGAGAGCAGATATGAAACATCATTCATGGCTCTGCTGTCTTGCAGCTTCAGCTTTCCTGTGGCATTTTTCAGAGTGGCATGTATTTACTTCCCAGCAACAATGTGGGTGGATGCATGGACTTGTGCTCTGGTGTGTCTGAGTTCAGGAGCAGGATGAAGTGAGGTGCCAATACCAGCAATCTCAGAAGGCTCCACCTTTTTGCCTTCCTTACCTTTCCCCTTTATTTCAAGTCTTACAACTATAATAAACTATTTGAAGAGGTACAATACTTCTTATGAAAGGAGGACTCATATAATTAGATATTCATAAAAATTGTTTGTGATCAGTAATTGGGCTTTAAACAGAATTTTGGAGAAACCTGTAGAGTTGGAAATCATTTTGGAAGTGCATTAGAAAAAGGTTTCATCATTTTGCATCACAAAGTCAGCTACATTGTCAGCTTTTTGTTATACATTGCAATGTTTACTTTTAGAAAGAAAGGTTTTTTAATTAGAATACATAGAATCCTTAAAAAGTAAGTTTTGAGGAATAAATTGGCAATTTTTTTAACTTATGTCTTCATACAGAAATAACCATTTTCTGGAGGAAAATATACGTTGTTCCAAGTCAACTTTTCTGATTTTCCAGAAAGAGTATTGCTTTCTACAAGGATTACTCAAATACTATCAAGATGAATACCTTGAACTTATCACTGCTCCTTTTTGTATTTAGACTAAATATTAGTTACTTTAGCTGCTTGAAAGAAACATTGGAATATAGGAACAAGAGTGATTTCACTAGATTGCTGCTTAAGTAATCTGGTTTTGCAAGTGAAGACCAGAGAACCTCTTATGTTATACAGGTACATACTCTAACCCTGGCACTATTATTTGTTGATTTTTTGTAAAGCTAAAATTCTGATTAATTTTCAGCTGTAGCAATGCAGTTACGTTCATGGATAAGAATTTTTCTGCTTGACTACCCTGTCTTGGTTTTTACAGAAGCATTTTTCTTTTTACTTCAAGAAAGATGAGAAGTGAACATGGATTATTTCAGGCAGTGATAGTCTAAGAAGTTTAGAAATTTGAGTTATTTATAATCTTGATTCAGGGAAGGATTGTTTAAAATTTTACTCCCTGAAGCAATGTCTCTGTAAGCATGAACTCATCTTTCTTTATGAAGAAGATAATTACATTCTTCCTAACAGTGCTGTGCCAATAAAGTGGAGGGCTCTGACAGAAGAATTTCTCAGAAAGAGAGGATGGCCCTTCTGCTCAAGGGAGATGTGAGCAGGTACAAGGTGGACAGTGTCTCTGTCGTCTGAACATGTTCATTGGAAATTGGCTAAGACTCTTGAAATGGTTTCAGAAGACAGTAGTTGATAAATGGTCATAGTCAGGACTGAACCTCTTCTTCATATTTTCCACCACACAAGTTAATTATCAGTGGTCTTGGCAATAAGGAACTGCCTTTCTGGTAACAAGCTTCATTATGAACTGTAAAATTGCCAAGAACATTAAGTATTTTTACCTGTTATAGTCCATGCCTCCTTAACTCTGTTGTCAGTATTCAGCACAACTAACCTAAAACTAACCTGGAAACATCTCTCAGGACTGGAAGCACTCATGGTGAGTGTAGTGGAGGCAAATCCTAGGATTATAGAATCCCCAGGACATTCAGAATTCAAATCTTCTCCTTCCTCAGGATTTTTTTTTAACTTGATCACATGCATATAAATGTTTTAAGAGGACAACACAGTTCGGTTTTGTATTGTGACAATAAAAACATTTCCGTGTCATAGAATCATAGAATCATTTAGGTTGGAAAAGACCTGTAAGATCACTGAGTCCAACCATTAACCGAGCACTACCAAGTCCACCACTATACTACATGCCTGAGTACCACTACTACCCTTTTAAATATGCCCAGGAATGGGGACTCCACCACTTCCCTGTGATCACATCCATCATAATGTGATCTTCTGTTTTTGCTGGTATAGTTCTGCTTCGAATAATTCTCCAGAGAAAAGGTAAGAAAATAATCAATCATATCATCAGAAGGAGACAGATTGCAGATAATCCTCCAGAGATTTGGCAGAGACCTGGCCAGTACTCTGCAGACACCTTGCACATTGTCCCACCCCCAGCTGCCAGGCCTCTTGCCTTTTCCTTTGAACTTGACATGGTGAGATCTTCCCACCCTCTCTTCAGAAGTGGTCAACACACGTGGTTAGGGGTGTTACACACTGCTGGTGTATCTCTATGCATAGGGGAGGCAGAATTCTCTAGACTACCTTCTCTGAGATGGTTTGACTTACTCTACGTTAATATCTACCTACAATGCACATGGATGGCAGTATTTTTTATTCTTTTGTAGGATGTGCATCATATCTAAGAGGTATTAGCCTGATTTCAAACAGAAATTAAAATGCAAATGGTACTGCTAGAGATTTTATTATTTATGTGATTAAACCCACCCCAAATGTGCTGAAATGAAACCAAATGGAAGAGTACAGATGTTCAAGAGTGTAAGGGAAAGTTATAGAGTACTTGGAGTTTACATTCCAAAAGTGGAAGTCAGCTTGAAGATGGATGAAACAATTACATATTCCCGTTGATTCCAATCAAGATGATTTCCTCTTCCTATCCATAGCCTATTTTAAAATGTACCTTTATTTTTTCTCTACTACCAGCTTTATTCAAATGTAAATCTATTGCATCTTGCAAGTTCTGATATTTATCTCATTTCCTCAGTGTATTTCCAGTAGTAGCATGACTTTTATCTTCTGAAAAGCCAAAGGAAGAAAGACTTGCTGATGTTTATTATATGCAAGCTGAAGCTCAGCATCTGCAAAATGTTGGAGTCTGAAGGTGTATTACTGGGTGCTGACCCTGTTCCAACACCTTTTCACAAGCCCCTGAGGTTACCGTGTTGTCAGATACAGTACTGGGCTGAGTGGACCTATCCATCTGACATGGTATAAACTGTGCTATATTCTTCTGATTGCTTCTCTATTTTTAAATTATTTGAATCCTCTCTGAGGAAGACTAATCCAATTAAGCTAACTTTTCAAGTTGGAAAATACCAGCATGAATAACAAAGCACAGTGTAATTAACAATTATGGGTCTTTTTCATAGTCAAAGTCTAATGACCAAAACAGAAAAAACACATTGAACTCCCTTCCTCCTTACTCGGTAATGATGTATGGCTAAATACAAGAAAGAAAAATGGTTAGTCTTTTTACATGTGACAAGCGAGTTCCTACTGGATTTATCACAGCAATACTTATTCGATGAGCCAGAAATCATGGAAGCATCCTAGGGAAGAATTTTTGTTTCTAGAGAGAATGGCTAAGGTCACTGGGCAAGTAAAGAAGAAAGCTTGTATTCATAATGCTGCTACTAGAGCCTTGGATTAACATTCAGGGTTTTAATTTGAGCAGCGTCAAATACCATAGTGCTTAGAAGCAGCAGTACAAATATTTGCACTTAGAATTAGGGTTTTTATTCTTTTACCAAAGCGTATGTGCTTCTACATTTTAAAATATAGAATCACATATGAGATCAGCCTGGCAGCCTGTCCATATCCAGGGTCCTTCCAGAGATACCATGCCCAGGGTACTTCCAGCTCTATGGGCTGGAAGTCTGGAACGCTTGGCTAAGTTAAGAGTTGGGGTCCCAACATCTCATTTCTTGTAACCAGCCTGGACATCTTTCCTTCTCTTTTTGTTTGGTATCTTGGCAGTCCAGGGGCTAACCTGAGGTGAGTGGGTGGGTGAACACTCAGACCCTTCTACTGCCTCCCAGATCTCCCTTTACAGGTCACCAGTCTCCAAGGTGTTTCTAGTAATTTTCTCTTGGTGCTTTTGCTTTTGTCTGGCATTAATAAATATCTAGCATTGTAGGAGCAGCATTTAGAGCTTTCACATAGGCTGAGGAGAGGCAGTCTCTGTCTCCTCTGAATATCTTATGCATGTGATCAGAAGCATCCTCAGATAGGAAGAACTGAGAGCACCTTTATTGAGATGATCCAGCAGTCTACTTGACAGAGCTGGTCAATACTGGTGGCACTGGACTATTGATGTGGTGGCCCTGGGTCCACATGGCTTTCTTGCAGTTTTACTTCTGTTGAAGTAAAGCACCCCTGCCATCCCAAATAGATACAAAACAGGTACTTAATTAGAACATTAATTAGAATACCAACATCTTCATCACAGCATAGTTTCTATGGGATTAAATGCATTCTGAGTTACCAGGTTAGCTCTCAAAGGATGGGCAAAGGCCACAGTATTGTGGTGCTAGGTATGGAGCAGTGCTGCTAGGATTTAAATGAAAGATATAGCTTGAACAGTTCAGTGCTGCCAAAATGAGGGTAGTTCTGGTATACTCATCTGTAGAAACACAGAAAACAGGAAGGTTTTTCATGTGTATCTCTAGTGTTAAGTGGAGGTTTGAAGGCTGTTAATTTTTGGGACTTTAGGAGTCAGCTGGAAAAATCAGTCCCTCTTTTGAAGGTGGTAATTGGAGGCAAAGAGTTTTCCCACACAGTGTAAGTCATATTAAGTGCCCAGTTGTTTGCACTGTGCATGCTTGTTTCACATAATGCGAAGTGCCTGACAATTGTACCCATGTAGTTGAGGGCATCAGATCGTAAAGGATAGCTGTCTGACAGCCTGCTTGGCCTTTAGCTGTTTTTCTAAGCCTACAAGGCAAATTTGGCCAGCACAGTGGGAGAGCAGCTACACCCAAGTAAACAGCCCGATTCAGAGTTTTTTTCCTTTGCCTAAACGAAATGTGCATAAGAGGAACACAGCAACCCTCAGTCTGGACAACACAGGAGTTCGAAACAGCAGCTTACTGTAGAAATACAATGTGTTGTTGAGGAAGGCTATTTTTTTTTCTTTTGTCATCCAAGATAAAATTATCTTTCCCAAAGCATGATGCTTATTCACCCTTTCAAGGCTGGCAGTGCTGTAATCCCTGGTTTCCAAAGCTTCTTCAAGGAATAGCTCTCTCGTTGCCCTGATGGCTGTGGCTTCTCCCAAATTCCACGGATTATCCAGGGAATGCAGCACAAGCAGGTCTGCCCGGGAAACGCTCTGTCGCCACCAGCCCAGGCTGAGGGTGCTTCTGCAGAACAATAGGCGGAGCCGTATTTCACTGTCAGCGCGGTGACAAATGGTGGCCCTCTGAGCCTCTGAGACATATGTAACTTGGCTGGCAATCAAAGGCAAGGGTCACGAATTGTCGTCTTACATCTTGAAGCTCAGTGAGACGGTTTTGTGCCGTATTAGTCTCTGTGTATTAAGTTTCAGCAAAGAGGGGGCAGGGGAGGAGGGAAGAGATTTTTATCTGGAGTTAGGTGATGTTAAATGTTCTGAATAGATAAGATTGTGTGTGTCAAATCCTGTAAAGAACAGATCATGTTTTCTGATAAAGTGTCTCTGATTCCCTCTGTCTCCCTGCCCCCCCCCCGTATATAAATGAATTCATGCACACACATGCACTTTTTTAGTGGTTTCAGGGCTTATTAAAGAATCCAGGCTGATAGCCCTGAAAATGGAATGAATCCATATTCTGTGAATCTTTGGAAATTTCAAAAAGTAGCCAAAATAGGTGAAAATTCCATTTCCATGGCTGATCATTTTATGCTCAGCCATGGAGATTTTAAAGCCTGACTAAACACCCATTGCCAGGGCAGTGCCACCACTCCAGAGGACTGCTAGCCCGGAAGGACCACCACTCAGTTCTTTTAGTTCATTACAACCCAGTAAATCTGGTGTCAATAGAAAGTATATCTGGGGATGGACTTGCTGTCACTCTTTACAGACAGATGTCGTCTACAGCTGAAAAGGTTTGTCTTCATCACCCCACTCCCTGCAGGGGTAAACATGGAGAGCACCAGTTCCCGTCTGCAGAGGACCTGTTGTGCGGAGTGATAGAGCATCCTTCTTCCAAGGCATGGGCAGTAGGGCCAAGCAGGAGGCTGTGTGCTCCTTTCCTGCAGATGTGTTGGCTGACGGCTCCCATGTGCGGCGGGGTTACAGTTTCTTATGTGATTTTATTGCATTTTGCTTGTCACATATTTGCTTGGCAGTAGTGTTCTTTTCTTTGGGACCTGTTTACTATGGAGAGAGGTGAGGTGTGGGACTTTGTCTCAGCTGTGTGCTGTGGTTGACTGTGACTAGAGCCCCAGGACAGAGGTGAATGAGTGCTCCCCCATGATTGGTGCTCTCTTGTGACTGATTCAGGGCACCCCCAGGGCAGCTGCACTACAGCTGGTCATGGTGCATGAAAGCTGAGACCACCATACTCTACCAAAAACTGATGAATAAAGCAATAAATGGAAGCAGCCATCCATATTCCCTTACACATTTGTTTCTCCAGTGCAAATACTTTAGAGTACAAATAGGTGAATGTTGGGCATGACATAGTTATTCCTTCCTTCAAGCTCTTACTTGTCTCTGAATCACAAAACTATCAGATGAAGAGCCATATATGCTGAACAAATCCAGCACCTGATTGATATGAATGACTATGCAAGGCCCCAGGACTCTGCAGGTTGTGTGGAAAAGACTATGAAATAGCACTCACATGTAAGCAATACTTGTAGGAGATGTTGAACAAGAATAACATCAACCCCTTCTCTTTCCTGACAGGAATTTTACACTTTGTATTGATGTACCCTTGAGGAATTAAATAGCATTTGAAAATATCTATACAAACATGCTTAGTGCTGCTGCGAGAGCAGAGGGAGGATATAGAGACGAGTGGGCACTCTCTCTCCCCCTGGCTGCTATGCAAAGAGACAATGAGAGTGAACAGAGCCAGTGCTTACAGCTGTACCCAAGGATAGTTTAAAACAAAGAGAAAGATAATACTTTTGAAACCACTGCCATAATTACTATTTATTTCAACAGCAATTTGCCTTATTATGGTGCACAGCATTTGTTACCTAGGCAACAGATTTCTGTAGAAGCCTGGCTCAAATTAAAGTAAATCAGGCAAGATCTAACATCAATATCAATATTATATTTTATAACCAAAAGACTAGAGAGTCAGCAATTTCACCTAAGTGCTGTATTTTCTATTATTATTGTCATCGACAGATACAAGCAGCACAGTTTGCATCTAAGTAATACCTTTCTGTACTGTGCCTGACTGATCTTCTTCCTATACATTTGCAGATAAAATGAATTCTACAGAGTTCTGCTCTTTCCTGAGGAAGTAACTGTGGGCATGGATTAGTGACAGGCAACACACTTCTGCAGCCATGTGTAGAAGAAGCACCCTTGACATGTCTAACCTGATATTTTATTTTCAAACTCTCGCTCAAGCCCAGCCTCCAAGTAGTTTATGAGCCGGTATGTGCTTTGCTGTGGGCTTAGACAGATCCTTGGTGTACACCTGGGGAGGAAAGCTTGGGTCTAGTCACTATCATGGCACCTGTGCCCTCTTGGGTGGCTTGAACAGATGAACATGGGGGAAGTTGGGCTCCCTGGAACAGTCTACAGCCAGAGCTTATTCATGTGTTGCCCTAAGCTCAGGTGTTTTGAGTGAAACTATTAGGCAGGGATATGTATGGAAAGAATCTATCCATGGATGTTCAATGTCTTTGTGCTTGTCTGCAAGCCTGTCTTAATCCCACAGCATAAGCAGAGGCCAAACATCATTTTATGAATCACAGAATCACAGAATCAATTAGGTTGGAAAAGATCTCTGAGATCAAGTCCAACCCATGATGTAACACCACCTTATCAAGTAGACTATGGCAGTAAGTGCCACATCCAATCTTTTCTTAAACAGGGATGGTGACTCCACCACTTCCCTGAGCAGCCCATTCCAATGTCCAATCACCTTTCTGCTGAAGAACTTCTTCCTAATGTCCAGCCTAAACCTCCTCTGGCACAGCTTAACACTGTGTCCTCTTGTCCTGTCACTAATTGCCTGGGAGAAGAGAGTGACCCCCATCTCACTCCAACCTCCTCTCAGGTAGTTGTAGAGAGCGATGAGGTCTCTCCTGAGCCTCCTCCTCTCCAGACTAAACAACCCCAGCTCCCTCAGCCTCTCCTCACAGGACTTGTGCTTGAGTCCCTTCACCAGCCTTGTTGCCCTTCTCTGGACCTGCTCCAGCACCTCAATATCCTTCCTGAACTGAGCGGCCCAGAGCTGGACACAGCACTCCGGGTGTGGCCTCACCAGCGCTGAGTACAGGGGAAAAATCACTTCCCTGGTCCTGCTGGCCACACTGTTCCTGATACAGGCCAGGATGCCATTGGCCTTCTTGGCCACCTGGGCACACTGCTGGCTCATGTTCAGCCTCCTGTCAATCAGCACCCCCAGGTCCCTTTCTGCCTAGCCATTGTCCAGCCATTCTGTCCCAATCTGTATCTATAAATATTCAAATTCATAAATAATATGTGGTTTGATGATTTTCCTATCCATTGGCAAATAATTAAATTAAGGGACTGAACATTTACAAACCATATTTAGGGAACAGTGTGCAGATATACTTTCAAATGTAGCTTTTGGGGAATAAAGGGCTGTATTTTAGGACTTTACCTTATCTGATGGAACACTGGAAATGTAATTCAGTGAAGATTAAAATTTTTAGGAAAGGACTCTGTGTCCAACAGATATTTTAGAGTCCAAGGCAGAATGAATATAGAAAGACAGGGCTAAGCACTATGAACTATCAATACATTAATCTCTTTCTAAATTCTGCTTAAAAAAATGCTAGTCAGCAAAAAATAGACAGCTTGTTATGAACCACTGATCATTCTAATGGCTTTTTGCACCTTTTCTCATTTGATTTTTTTCTTTTTTTTTCTGTTTTGTAATTACAGAAATTCTGAAAAAAATTCCGTCTTGAAAATTTGTATGGATCTAGAAAAACTAATAGGAAGTTTGTAGTGAAGAGCAATGTAAGAAGGCTCAAATATTTGCCTCTTTTAGGCAGCTCTGCCACCATAATCCTTTAATAGGGGATTTTCCCTGCAGATTTTTGACCTATTATATAGACTTGAACAGCTATTACAGTCTTTCTTTTTCAGATTGGGCTTCTACTCTTGGCAAAGCCACCATCTTTGTTATCTAACCCTTCCTTAATGTACCTCAGTCAGCCTTTCTCCATCCCAGGGCTGCTGAAACACTAGGACTGTTCTAGCAATTATGGACAGACTCTGCAGCTGCTTTGTGGCTGCCTGTCCATCCCGGTTGCCTGCCCTTTGCACCCCTCTGCTGAAGGCAGCACTGGGTAGGGTGCCAGCCTGAGGGACTGGAGCTTGCTGTTGAGACAGTCACGCACCTTCTGATGATGAGCTTCAGGACTCTGCCATTGCCTTTTATCTTGCCTCTCACTTAATCTCTGAGAGTGCTGAAAAATCACTGAGGGAAAAGTCCCAAATGTTAGAGCCACTGGGCAGAAAATATTTTTCTGGAGAAACTTTATTAAGCTGTTGCAATATGACCCCAAGGTAGTGCCCACTTTCTGACCACCTCTACAAGTTCACAGATGCCAGTAAACACCACAGTGGTAAACAACCCCAGCTGCTGATGTTGAGAGTGCAAGAGCTATTTAGTAATCTGAAAGAACTTGGGCTTCCTGTGCCACACTAGGGTTGTTGAACATGCACTTGGGAAAGTTACATCAGTTTGTGCTGAAAATGTTGGATGCTTTTCTTGGTAATACGCATCCTGACTGTTGATTTGATATTTTTAATAACACCAGCAATCAAATATAGGAAAGACCATTCCATCTTAATACAGATGGAGAAAGAGGTACACATGTGGAATCATTCCCTTGTTGGCAAAAGATAGGAGTTTTACTCAGCTTTGGCAAAAATACGCAATTATTAGTTACTAAGTTTCCCCTAAATCCTGCCTGATTAGCGTCTTAGGGAGGTGCAGGACTTTGGAGGTAACAAACAGGTTTTGGACGAGGTGTTTTCACTGGCATTCGTGACTGTTAATGATTAGCAAAGGTCCTCTGGTTCTTTTTTTCCGAGAATATCCTGGCCATGTCTCAATTTTCCAACATGCAAATTCCCCACTTTGGTTTTAATAAGCCATTGAACTGTGTATGCCACTGTACTGTTGTTTTTGGAGCTGCTCAGAAATTATTTTTCTTAATGAAAATTACCCTTTATGATGAAAAATTAAGATCATGTTTTCAATTGAAAATGGTTTTGTTTTGATACCTCAAAAGTCTCATGGGAGCAGTAGCCTGCATGCTTCATATTCCAAAGCCTTCAGCTGTGGGAGCTTCTTAAACAAACTGCTCCTCCCTCGACCTGCAGTGTGAGTTCCTGGCTGTCATATGACATCTAGTCCAGCTTGAAAATCTGGGCAACAGAGGGAAGTGGAGACAGCTACAGCTTTCATGAACTACCACAGAGACAATCCTGAAATATTTTGGGTTTTTAAAGAAAAGAACCCAACACAACAGCAACACCAAAAAGTCAAACAAATTCCCCAGAAAAAAATATTATTTAGATTTCTAGTAATCTGCTTAAAAAAAAAAAAAGTAATTTAGATTTCTGGTAATCTGTTGTGAGGGTTCCACCCAGGCTGGATGATAGATATTCACCAAAGCTGCTTTATCACTCCTCTCCTCAGCTGGACAGGGTAGAGAAAATGAAATAAAAGGCTTGTGGGTTGAAGCAAGAAGAGGGAGAGATCACTTACCATTTGCCATCAAAAGCAAGACAGACTTGACTTTGGCAAGTTAATTGAGCTTCTTACCAAGCAAATCAGAGCAGGGTAATGAGAGATAAGCCCAAATCTTGTAAAACATCTTCCCCCCACCCCTTCCTTCTTCTGGTTTAAATTCACTCTTGATTTTCTCTCCTTCCTCACCCAGTGACACAGGGGGACAGGGAAAGGGGGCTGTGGTCAGTTCATCATAGGTTGACTCTGTTGCTCCTTCCTCCTCAGGAATAGGACTCCTCATGCTCTTCCCCTGCTCCCATGTGGGGTCCCTACTATGGGAAACAATGCTCCGTGAACTTTGCCAGTGTGAGCCTTTCCCACAGGCTACAGTTGTTCACTAATTGCTCCAGCGTGTGTCCTTCTATGAGGTGCAGTCCTTCAGGAACAGTCTGCTCCAGTGTGTGAATCCCCCACAGGGTCATAAGTCCTTCCAGGAGCCTACTCCAGTGTGGGCTCCTCTCTCCACAGGGCTACAGGTCCCTGCCAGGAGCCTGCTCCAGCCTGGGCTTCCCACAGGATCACAACTTCCTTCAGGCATCCACCTGCCCTGCTGTTGGGCTCTCCACAGGCTGCAGGTGGATCTCCGCTCCAGTGCCTGAAGGACCACCTCCCCCTCCTTCTTCACTGACCTGGGTGTCTGCAGAGCTGTTGCTCTTACATATTCTCACTCCTATCTTGGATTGCTCAATTTTCCCCCCCCCTTTTTAAATACATTGTCCTGGAGGGGCTACCACCATTGCTGATGGGCTTGGTCTTGACCAGCAGAGTGTTCATCTTAGAGCCAGCTGATGTTGACTTCATCAGATGTAGGGGAAACTTCTGGCAGCTTCTTGAGAAGCCCCCCTGCTACCAAAACCTGGCCATACAAACCCAATACATCTGCTTTTTAAAACACATGAAATTTTATCAGGTAAGTGGATAGTTCTCACCAAGAATTTAATTTAGCTGAAAACTTGTCAAAAAAACAGTGTGATAGAAAGAGTTTGCATATCATTAATTATTTCCTTTTTTTGCAGAATAACGCTGCTTCTGCCAGAGAGCTCATTTGTGCCTCACCAGAGGAAAGTTTTTAAGACATATGCTTGATGAAATTACAAATAACTGCACTTGAAGTATGCTAACACAAAGCACTGAACACAATGGAAACTAGGAAACAGGAACTGACCACCTGCACTTGAGTGATCAGACCCTCCTGCTGTGTAACAAACCTGTAGCACCCAAAAATGCTGAGCATTCTAGATTAGCTACAACTGCTTTCAAACAATTAGGCTAATTTTCAAGGTATTTGTATCAAAAGGTCTTGCAAGGGAGTTTTTTTCATTGCTTAGCTACTGGTTTGTTCAGGTTTTGCATGACAGCCTCTTGAATGTCATCTGGTTTTCTGTGTTCTCATTCTTACTATACAGTCTTAGATTTTTGTAAAAATAAATGTATTATCTTTTTAAGTCAGAACCTGCCTTGTTGTTTTAGCTCTCCTATGGCAGCAGCAGGTCTTGAGTTTTTGTTCTCAGACACCTTCCTCTCCCTGTTTCCGTTCCCTCATGTTGCTGTTTGCACAACTGGGGCTCTCTCATGCTTATGTGCACTGTGTCATAGGTCTCTGAATTGCCTGAGTTCATCTCTAAAGCTTTGCCTTCTATTTTATTGCAATGGGCTGCCTTGGACAGGTTTTGCAGTGCTAAAAAGAAGTTGGGGAGAGGTTTCTTTCTATACAAACCTTGTATTTAAAATGCACTGGTTTATAGTACACTCGGTGCCAAGTCTGCTTTCTTTGTGAGAATTGACGATTTCAGCCTATAATAAAATGATTGGCTGGATCTTATGGCTTTGTCTAAAATGCTTTGTGCCTTTGTGATCTGTGTTAAACTTGTGTTTTTCATGACTGTGAACTTCATGGTGAGGTATTCTCATTTCCTGGCTTCCCTGTGTTCATTTCTTCCTACATCCATTCTCCCCCACCTTTTAACCACATAGCAGCAAAACAGGCATTCTTTGGGTGGTGGGAGTCAAGCAAAAACTTTTGAGGCCAATTAAGGACTTTTTGTGTTCCTTTAAAGTAGCAACCACTGAGGAATGTCAGATTCACAGAAATTGATGGGGTTTAGGCATGCTAGTTGATACTATCCTAAAAACAAACTATTGTGTCTTCCAAGATACCTTATGTCTTTTGTCTCTCTCTTCTCCCTCTCCTGCTCCTGTGAGACTCATGGAGTAGACATGATTCATTGACTGACTCCTTTGATGTCAGTGGGATGAAAGTCATGGCCAAATAGAGCTATGGGCTTTTAAGATGACTTGGTGTATTATTTTCTGGTTGCCTTAATAAAGCTACTATAGGAAATCTACAGCTGCCAAGATAATTTTAATACAACAGCTGTGTTTCCCATAATGGTATTCTATAATTATATTGTGCCCAGGAAAAAAAAGTGCCTTCAGGATATTTCTGGAGGCTGCTCTTCTACAATATTGATTTGATTGATAATCTGATAGGTAAACCTGTTTACCTATCATGCAGTTAGTTGGTTCCTTTATTAAACATGACTATATCATGTAAGGTCTACTTTTCATGCAAAGAGGTCGAATTGGCTGAGAGAAGGTAACCAAACTGGTAGTCCCACTCCAATATGTGAGCAAATCAACTGCAGCATTAGCTCCCACGTTTGCCAGCTCTTTGGGATGTGACCAAATCTCGAATTCAGAGATGCTATTTTTTTAATGACCTAGAGGTGTTTCATCTGCATGGGCAAGTCAAGTTTGCTTCTCCCTGACTGACATCATCTGTGCAGATTCTGCCTGTGTAATCTCTCTGACAGTGCTGCAGAAGTCGGGCATACCTGTAAGTGCTTTTAATGGTTCTGCAGAACCATGTGAAGTAAAGAGTGCTAAAGGCATACTGTGACTAGAAAATATGCAGGTAGCCATCTACTAAAGGACCACAGCACCTTTTGAATAAAAAACTTGGTTGCTGTGCAGACACAGTTTGGAGAGTAAATGAACACTTCAGATGATCTTCATTTGTTAGTCTTTTCTGTCCAACATAGATATGAATGCTGATTTTTGCTTCCCAGAGAAGAGGACTGCAGTGATTGCAAACATCTAGATATTTTACATGTTTATTTCGTCTTTTCCAAACAACTACCTAAAGCTTCTTGAAGATTAAAATTAATCAATTTAGGTTTAATTGAACTGTGTTTTCCAAATTACAACACGTATCTTTACTCCTAAGGCAGATTTAAAAATAACCAGAAAACATAACTGCTGAGACTATAATTGAACAGTATTTATCTTTTTAATCATTTGTTGGTTATGTTCCAGGCTTAGCATCTATGGCTGAATATTCAACAAAATGTCAGCAAGATTTTCTTTCTAGATTACTACTTCAGTGCTTGAGGCATAAATTAATTCTTACTTTCAACTGTTAGTAATTTAGCCAGTACTCATTATTTAGTATGCTGGATCTATGACAGAAACTTGCCCCTGCACAGGAAAGTGTCTTTGAGTTCAGTGCAGTATTAAATAACTGATGTTGTGACAATCTTTCAGAAATGTCATCACTCCTGCTTGTCAAATGGCTCTTCAACACATTTACAAACCAGCTGATAGCAACGTGGCTTGTTAACTCAGCTTAAATAGTGGCTTCAAAGATATAACTTCATTTACAGAGCAGAAGAGACTTTAAATTTCTGTCAAGGTGGTTTTACAAACCGTTAAACAAGCTGCCAGGCACAGAGGTGCTCTGAGAAAAATGAGGAGGAACAGTGGTGCTGCTCAGAAGAGGATCCCATGTGTTTCCCCCCCACTGCAGCCCCTCTGCACCCCTGCTGTGAGTGACAGTACTCTGATGAGCTCCTCCTTGGAGAGGGTTTCTTCCAGTTAGATAAATACCTAGGCATCCACACACTCTGCCTTTTCTTATTTATTAAAAAAATAATAATCTGAAAAGCCTATCTATCCCTATTGTTGTACAGCAGCAAAATGGTGTAACTGCCCTGTGGCTGTGATGTATAATCAGATTCCAGATGCAATAGATTGGGCAGCAGATTGTCACTAACCCACTCCCATTTAAGCTCAGGTGACAGACTATTCTTTCCATTAATATGTTGATTTTTTTTTTATACAAACAACAAAAGATGGAATATGGAATGAAATAAGGAGGAGGATGTGGAACTGAATGTTCTTTTTATCACCAGCTAATTCACCTTTTAAAACCTATGTACCACCTACAATGCCTCTGAAGATGGACTTAAAGCATCATGATGCCTGCCTCATATTTTCCCTGTTTGAATGTATTTATATTTAATCAAGGTATTGTGTATTTTTCCAGATACTACTTTGCCTGGAGCTACAGCAGCAGCCTTTTAGAAGAGTCTTTTAAATTGTAATTAAATAAAATAAATAGAAACAGAAAAAGTGCGGAAGCTGTTCGTTGAGGATAAGAGCATTCAGGACACAAGAGGTGCTATTTTTCTGTGTTGACCTCTAATAATTTGCATAAACCACCTGCCTCAGTTTATCCAACTTATCCACATTAAATTGTTATACGTTCATGTTTTTCCCGCCAAGGGTTGTGGACAGAACTCATTAATGTTTCATAAACACTTTCAAGTGCTTTTCTAAGATCATCCTATTCATAGTGGGTCACACTAATGAGATCTACTGATAAAAGGTTAAAACCAATTATTATTATGATATTACTCACATATATTTTGACAGAGGTTAACAATCATGGCATCTTTACAATGAGAAATATATCATAATTTTACTTAAAGCATTATTTCTAATTAAAACTGCATTAATTCTACAGCAATAATATTAATTTTTCCATTGACAAACCAGTCAAAATTCTGACACTGATAGAGATTTTGCAATTAAATTCTTTATAACACATCACAGCTCTGACTCTGATTTTTTTCTCTCTCCGTACATAATAACTTGATGATTTCTGAAAGAACAGCCATTTTCTTCCCTCCTCACCCTCACTTGAGAAGATTATTGCCTATCTCCAGTGACTGCTGAAACAGGCCAGGTGTATGTGCACGAGAAAGGTGTTGACCAGAAGCGTTTAGCACGAGGCCCTGTTCTCATGTGCCCTGGCACCTCTGGGAGGCTGGGCTGGGGCAGTGTGGGACACCGGCCAGCCTGTGCCTCTGGTGCAGCTGTGAGCGCAGAGCGCAGTGGGGCAGCTGTGCTGAGGTGCACGACACCTCCCTCACAAGGCAGTGTAATTACTAAAGCACAGGCACAGACAGGACATAGAGTTTGTTCACTTCTGAATCAGGGAGGTGTAAAAGTTCTGCTACATTATTTAAGTTGTCCAAAGAACTATCTGCATTTTCAAAGATGAGGTCTCTTCCAAACAGATTCAAATACTTTTTCCCAGGATACCCTCAACTTTTCTTGAAAATGATCGCTGAGGCTAGTGCTTAGTGCCTTGTGGAGGATGCTTAGTTCCTTACAGCCACATAGTACCATACAGCCACAGGGTATAGATCCTTGAAAGACAAAAAATAAGTTTTAATTGTAGATGCTTGATATTCCCTGGAAAGGAGCAGATAAAGTGTTACCCATCCAGAATGAAGACTGAAGAATTTTTCAGGAGTCCACACAGGAGGCACTCCTGAAAATCTATAGTATATCTAACAATGTACAAATCTGAAATACCTTTTAAGAGCTCTGAAGGTAATAAGTAACATGGATTTTGCAGCTTTATGAAAAGCATTGAGGTCCTGAGGAGGTCTTTTGTTTTGCTATTGGCCTACTGAATATTATGAAATTTAAAAATGTGGGTCATATCTGGCCTAAAACCACGTGGTTTTTTGTTTTGTTTTGTTTTTTTTTTTTTTTCCTGGCGAGGATGAAAGCTGTCAATTTCTACTACAATGACCAGAAGAAGGTAACTGAACATAAGGGACATCCAGACGCTTATAGACCGTAGAACATTAAAGATCAAACAACCTACTCTTTCCCAGTCAGCTATGGGGATACAGGTAGTAAGTAACACTCAGAGTGGCCCTTCCTTTAGAAACTTCTCTTTCTCTTGTCTCTAAAATACATTAGGCTGTCCCCACCTGTCATGGTTTTTCTTTGTGCTGCTAGAATGTTAAAATTTGTTCCTTTTCCCTGCCTGGTTTTGGGGGAGGGAAGACTGGTGGGACCGGTTGGTTCCCAAGCAACTAATGGCCCTCTTAACGACCCCAGCTACTTCAATT
>JAWWES010000041.1:23676736-23719916 GCA_035583135.1 Lophotriccus pileatus
GTTACAGATTGAATTGATTTTCTTTTCGCTGTTGGTTTTATTCGTTTGTGTGACCTACTGGGGGGGAGAAGGGTTGCTCTAAGAGGGGAATTATTATCTGGGTGTTTTTACTAGTGTTCTCTTGTTATTTTTCTTTCTTTTCTTTTTTCTTTCTTTCTTTTTGCCAATACTTATAAACCTTTTAATAAAAGGGTTGTTATTCCTACTCGGATATAATTTTGGTCTTTTTTTCCACACTATTCCTCAATCGGAGTCCATTAATTTCGGATTTGTAATTGCTTAGGGGGAGGAGTTTTTTGGGTCTCCCTTGTGGTTTAGTCTCAACAAAACACTTGTGTCCCACTCAAACGGAGACACCACCTATATGGATGACTTTCTGGATATTTGACTTTTAATGAAACACAGAGGCAAAATGTTCTTTTGCAAGTCTCATAAACACAGAAAGATGCATTTCTTGCAAGCTTTTAATTTTGCCCAGCACTTTTTGAAGGTCTGCCAATTGTATCAATAGCAAAACAATACTGCATTGTGTTTAACAGAAAGTAACATATGATGTGCCTGTCCCAAAAACTATCATCTCGTTGTGACACAGCCATGGTACAATTGCAATGAAATGTACTCTGGCTACAGGAGGTCCACAGTTCTCACTGACACCAAGAGGTGGAAGTATCCTCGAGAGTATGCAGTGATCCAGATGCAGGAAAATCTCCACCAGAGCAACTGAACCCTGCTCTACTGAAGAGATGGAATGAGACAGTGAAGGGTCTCAACTTTGCCCACGGCACCCACAGAGCCTGAGTGCTCCCTGGTGAGCTGGAAGCTGCTGACCTGGCAAAGCACTGTCAACCGAAAGTGACAGCCGCTACTGTCACGTCTCATCTTTGCAGCTCAAGGACCAAAAGTAAAAAGCTCACTCTACAGAAGATGTGGAAAGGATATCTTCTGAGCCTGACAGAGCCTGGCCACTTCATTGCTATTCTCTCAAATAGACCATAGAGGGTAGTAATAATGGCTCTATGTCATTGAGACAAGAATTTGGGACTCACTTTGTACCTGCAAGATTTTGATTTTATTTGGCATAGTGTACTTTTTTAACAACCAGAATAGCATCAGTGGGTTTAGCTGTGTGGAGGAACGCAGAACTGTGCAGTTTCCAGCATTACCCACTGCAACTGGACACTGCTGGCTAAGCTTGTGAGCAGCCATCTGAACTGCAGACTGAACCAGCAGGCACACTTGGCTGTGCTAGAGGTTTACCACAGGTCTATACCCACTCATTCCCTCTTCAATATCCACATATTGTGTTAAGTTCTTCTCTGATGATTATATCTTTGCAGCATAAGCCCTGTTTTTGCTTAGTTGAGAAGAGTCATTACACATCTGATGATTTGGAAGCTCCACTGTAACACTTCCAAACTCTACTACTAACAAAAGAGCAAACCCAGCACAGAACTACTTACTATGTCACTTTTTGCTGCCAGTGAGTCTACAGTTTCATCTGAAGCCTACAGACATAGCTTTGGACTGAAGATTGGCGTCAAAATCTATTGAAAAAATATCAGAAGACATTAAAACTGACATCTAGCCTCATGTGAGAATACAGATGCTAATCCACACACACTTAGAAGTGTGTGCATTGAGTGTACAGTGTTTGCACTGAACAGACCTCTGGTTGTGCAACTGAATTAAATGAATAAAATAATAAATGAATAAAATAAAAAGCGTTTTCCCTCTGTGGCACCCATTTTGCAAATCTTTTTAGATTTTAGAACCACTAGGCTCTTAAAGCACCTGTGGAACCTCCATCCAGTCTTCAGGGCCACAGATTGCTGGTGTCCCAAGAAGACCTCTTACAGATAACGTCACTGAAAAGCCTCCATGCATGATCCCATCCTGGAAACTACAATTTGCATTTAACTGCTTCAGGATATTGCAGAACATCTTATACCTTGGGAATGTGAGGACAATATGAGCAAAAGGGCTAGTTGCAATCTGCAGGCTGCATCATAAATCAGTGCTGATGACAACTATTTCTCAAATGTGTTTTACATTTAACAAAAACTTCCAAAACTGTCTGTTGACAGCTCACTGATCTAAATTTATTTAGCTAAATGTTTTCTATGATTTCTTTCAACATGAGAATCATAGCCTTTAGTGCAGTTCTTATCATGAGAATCAGGCTCTTGTTTCTCTCCAGCAGGCTGAGCTCACTGTTAACTGTCAGATCCTCCCATTACTTCATATTAATACCCCCAAAGTCCAGGGAACAAAGTTACCTGAATCCAGTACTAAATGGCAATGCTAACAATTTAACAATCTAGTTACAAGCAGTAAGTTACAAGAGAAGTCAAGTTGTCTCTGCCTTTCCTTAGTTTCCCCCTTAATGGTCTCATTAGTTTTTGTAGTTGGGCACAGCAGTTAATGGCCTCAGCAATAAATCTGGCAAAGTGAGGTTTTAAATCTTCAAGGTAGATCTGTGCTACTGGTTTGTCTTGTTATTTTCCATGTTGACCTCTGCTACCTTTATTTAGGTCATTCTCCCTTAACTTTAACTGTTTCAGAGTCTAACAAGAGATACCTAACTCTGAAATATTACATTTGAACCACATATATGCCAAGTCAGTGCGTGCTCCAGGCTCTACAAAATGATGTATCAGGACCTTCCAGGACGACCGTAGCTTAAAATTGGAAGCCTTTGAAAACAATGACAGTAAAAACATAGTTCCTTTTTATTTGTCTCTTGCACTTTTGAATGTTATTATCCAGGTTTTTCCAGCAGTCCTATGAGGGCTAGAGAGCTCCTTTAAAAAAAAATAACACCACCACAAAACCAACAGCTTTTATTTAATCATATGACTTGAGAATCTGGGAGCCTAAGGAAGAACAACAAGGAAAACAATAGTCACAAACAGAGCTCAAGGCTGGTAGCAATGTGCCTGACACAAAGATCCTTCATGATGACTTCAGGATCAGTGTACCACAATATTAACCAGATTAGTGATAAAGATCATTGCATTCTGTGTTTTCTTTCTCTTGACAGCTTTCATGTCTGATTCACTACGGTGCTTATTGAGTCCAGGGATATTTAGCTAGTGTATGACTGGAGTAAAATAGCCATGAATTATACCCTCAAAGTGCTCTTTACTGTAGCCACTAACACCTTATAGTGTTGTCTAGAAATCCAAAAGAATGATTTAGTCAAACCATGGCTTTTATTTCATTTTTATTAAACCTGGCTCTCTGCCTAAACTCTCAGCATTTTGAACAGTGAATACATTGCTTTATCTGTAGCATTTGTAACCTTTATTGATCCACTCAGGTAAAAGCACCAAGTAAAAGTCCTTTATTATTGATGTGGAAAATATTACTTCTCCACTGCTTTTTGGTCTGCAAACATCTGTCACTTTTCCTCGATAAATCCCTTTAAGTCTTCTTTCTTCAAGGTCTAGAAATCCTATCCATGGTTATTTTGTGGGATGCAATTGTTTTTCCTATGGAATCATAGGATAGTTTGGGTTGGAAGGGACCTTCAAAGGTCATCTGGTCTAACCCTGAGCAGGTTATGTCCAGGTTCAAACTGACCTTGAATGTTTCACCACCTCTGTGGGTAACCTGTGCCAGTGTTTTGCTACTGCAGATGCTTGAATTAACACTGGCTCACAGCACTTTCTCCACATCTAACCTTTGAATACAATATTTTTGCACAAACACAGCTTATTGAGGTCACATTCTCAGAACTACGTGGTCTTTTGCTGCAGCTTTGGGGACCCCCCCTCAGGAACCTCACTGCGTTCACTGCAGCAGTACTGCCCCAGGGCGACCATCCTCGAGAGCACGGCAGGTCTGCAGCCTGCTCCTCACAGCGTGCACATATTTTTCAGAAGAAAGTAAATTGTCAGCAGAGCTTTTTGTGCACAGCTTTGTTTTCTGATTTTATCACTCCTGATTTTATAGGCCCTACTACTCCTGTCCCAGTGCTGCAAGAGCTGAGCTCTCCCAGGCAGAGAGGAGCCGAATACCCACACCTGCCTTAGAAGCTGTGGGTGTAATATCATGGCTAATGATTTTTCGATTTATTTTTTTCTGCCTGATGTCCCTAGTCAGTGTATCTGACAGTTCCAGCAGTGTAAGCAATAATTTTCCTGCCTGTCACAAGCCCTGTGACCTGGCCGTGGCCTGGGGAAGGTTGCTCTGTGCCTCTGCCCTGCCAGGGCTGCCATTCCAGCACCCTTTTTGCTCTTATGGCTTCTGAGGCAGAAGAAGCCTCCCAAGGTTTTCGGTCAGCGCATGGCTGTCATGTCTCATCACACATCAAAGCGATACCTTCGACAAGTGCATTTTCCTATACCATTTGTTGATTTCTTCTTTATGATTTCACCTGCTGGGACCCAAACTGTCACCACATTGGTCACCAGGGCACAGAAAATTTCACTGGCTATTTTCTCTGAGTACAGTTGTTTGTTTGTTTGTTTTACTCATTAGCATTTTAAATTATTATAGATTATTACTTATCTATGTGTCTTCTGAGTGTAGGAGTACGTGTTCAGGCCATTTATATTAAATGTTCATTCCCATCTGGGCCACATGTTAACTTTGTGTTATTTGTTTGCATATGGAGGGTGATATCATTCATCTTTGTACAAACAAGGTGTGTGTGTCTGTGTGCATGCAAGCAGCTTAATGTACCTCTTCATATATGTGCAGCATGCTCCTGTCTGTATTACACAAAGATGAGCAAACGTTGTGATTTGTGCTTCTGCACGCAGCACTTCTCTGTCTGCATGTTAATACTTCTCAGCACCCTGATGATTTAATCATATGCTAGGTAAGGAAGGCAGCACTGCTTCCCAGTGGAGAACATTTACTTTAGGTTTCCATTTTCAGAAATTATTTCAAGAGGATTCTCTACCATAATAAAAGAAAAAAAGAGTATTTCACCTGTCTAAGCTATTTACTCATATTGGGAGCAATATTATGCTCCCAACGTACTAAAGAACATCTCTGGATCCAGTGAGTGGGATCGACCTCCCCTTTTGTTGGCCCTTGTAAAGTCAGACTACTCCAAGCTCATCATTGCAGCACTTTTGGTAGTCAGTGAAAAAAAACGCGGACGTATAGACTCCCCCTGTAGGCATCCCACCCTTTGATAGTTGAAGGCAGTGAGAGGACCACTGCCCAGGAACAGGTGTTTGTAGCAGCCCTTTGAAACTTGCTGGGTTTTGCACTGCTTATGTAGGAGGAGAGCTTTATTCACATCTTTATCTGATGGGGTAAGTCCTGAGTCTCCAGAAAAGAAAAAATAACTGAATTGAACGTAGCAGTTTTTCTCTTTATATGTTTCATGACCACAGTCCCCTTGAATTTATAGGCTTCAGTATCATCCCAAGGGTGAAGGATGATTATCTTGCAAATGAAGAAATCATCTGATTTTTAATACAGGGCAAGGCCAATACCTAATGTTTACATTGCACTGGAACTGCTGGTCAAACAAACAGCTACAGCACCAATAAGCAATTAATACCCAATTTTTGATGATTTCTCCCAGAGTATTCATGAAAGATAAAAATCCAAGGTGAAACCTGGTGCCTTTTGTAGCTATTAAAACATAAAACAAACACAGATTTGGACTTAACAAAACTACAAGATGTTTATTATGCAGTGGAGCTGGAACATCAAAAGCGTCTTAGAAGTCTAATAGAATCTCAAATTTGAATGAAAGGGAAAGATATGAGCTTTCTTTTTTAGCTTTGATACTTTTGAGATAATCAGTAACTTGATGGATCTAGGGAAGCACACTTGTTTATAGAACAGAAAGGTTTTTTATGAGTATCAAGTTGCTGATATACATAAGAATTTACACAAGTGGACTCCTTCTTTGTTCTAAACCTCTCTAAGTGGGATTTTTAACATATGACCAATTTACAGCTTATCTTTGTGTAGGGTCCCAGAATGATACAATCTGAGGGGAAATAACCGCCAACACTTAATTTTAAAGGCGGAGAATTTTATTTTTTTTTAAGAAGTTCACTGGACTTCAAGTGGAGCTGAGTCCAACTCCCTGTTTTAATAAGAATGTTTTGGATTTTGCTGATTTTACTATCCTAAGTATGGAAATGCTTCAGATTGATACTCTTTTTCAGGGTAGTAATGCTTATTTGTTTTAGACAAACCTCCTGCAGCTTTTCATTATATTCTTTTTTCCTCCTCTCTTCCATCATCCCATGACTCATGACTCCTTGGTGTCCCTGCCTTCAGAGATCTATAGCACTATATTTCCTTGCCTCCTAGCAGTGTGTTCTTTTTCTCTTAGATTTGGAACTGAGAATGTAAGAGGAAGTGAAGAAACATAACCTAACAATTCTCTCTCTTCGGTTCTTCAGTCGCAGCAGTACCTCTGCTCTCTCTTCTATATCTTATCTTTAATGCTGTCATGCCTCACTAAGAGGGCTTGACTCATGGGTTGGGAACTACTGCTTTTAGTGATGACTTGTTACTTTTTTTTTCCTTCTGTTTATCATGTCTGAATGAAGTCGACAGCTTTCAGTCACTGCCAGATTGTCAACACTGGACCCAGACATTCCCTGTGTACAGAACAAATGTGGTCATATCTTTCCAAGTGCAGTATCTAAAAGCCTACTGCTCTCTGCTTCTCTCCTCTCCACACGAAATATGCCTCATTTCTTTCCTGGAGGGATGACACTGGCACCGAGGAGGGGGGATTTGGCTTCTTTGCTCACTTGCCCTGCTGCCTTTTGGTTGAGATGTCAGTCTGGGAGTCTGCAGTGATGCTGGTGTTGTGATGTGGCTTACAGCAGAACTGGAAAGGCTGTTTCCCATCTGGTTCAGAGCAGCTGTCAGATGATAACGGATGCCAGTATCCAACAGCAGGAGCGTGTTTTCGTTGTGTGTATGTGTTTGTGTTGTGCATGTGTAACTTCTGAACCACCCTGTGCTGGGAAGCAGCTCTTCCCTCTGTTAATGAATGCACAGAACGGCTCATGTAAAGGTACATATTACATTGTGCTATGGTTTGCAAACCATAGTTTGTTTTGCTCTGGCTCACTAGCTAAAAGACCAAGTTAATGTGTATTTCTTAAAGTAACTTAATGAACTATTAACTTGACTCTACACTTTATTTATATTTTGCAAAGGGAGAATACCAGTTTGACATCTTCACTAAGAATCAGAAATGACTGTGATGAGTCCTTTGTTTAACATATAACATGACCTAATAGCTACAACATTAGCTATGATGTGCATAGACGATGCTTCTATAGGAAGCATGCAAATGAAACAGGCTACCTGCAGGGCAGTCTTCCTGTAAGGATACCATGTTTTCCAGCATTGTAGAAATATTTGAAAGCCTGCAGCAAACCCACAAGATGGAAACAGGTTTAAAACTTTCCCTAACAGAACATTTTGAAATAAAAAGGTATATGTCTTCCCTGCAGCAGGTCAGTTTGGATTCCTGCCTAAGGAAAAGAGAATACTTTTTAAACCTGAGTATGGGTAAGCAAAAAAAAACCCTAAATAAAAGTTAAGTAGTGTTAAAAACTAGCACTGCTTGTCTGGGATTCTGGACAAGACTTCAGTGAAGTTTTACTTACCTCAAGTATTGACTGGGTAAAGGGGCCAGCTTTCCAGCGCTTGCTCTTGCCCATCTGGCTGACAGGCTCTCTGTGCTTGGCCAGGACCTGACAACTTTCACGACTGCTGGTGTGTGGCATTTAACCAAGGGAGCAGCTGTTGCTTATTGGAGAGCCAAGATCCTGCCCAGTCCCCAGCTGAGAGCTTGTCATATAACGTAGCCCCATAATGGAGATTATAATGCTTGCCCTTCTTTAGAAATTACTTTGAGATCTGCCAAAGAAAAGGGCCTATTCAAATGCAAAGCCTGATGCTTTTATTTATTAATAGATGTTGTGCCAGAGTCACCAATCTGCTCCTGGTGCCTAGTGTGGCTCTGAAAACAGAGGATCTGCCTGCTTGATTGAACCCAGCTGGTGAGTTGAGGCCTAGGGCTGTTTCATGATACTGGAAGAAGAACAAAACAGCTAGATGTCAACCAGCAACTACTCAAGTAGTTTCATTCCTCTAAAACTTGAGCAACATGGGAGTGCCTAAGCTTACCTCCTGGCAACACCACTGCTTCTGATGCAGAGCACTGGTCTTCTCAGAACACTGTTATTCCCTTAAAGGATCTCAGATTCTCGCAAAAAATAGCAGTTACAGGTAAAACTACCATCTCCCCTGGTTCCATAGGAACTCAGGGGAATCCGGTGCTGCAGCAGACTCTTGGCAGGACCTGTGGCCCCAGGGAAAGAGGAGCCCATGCTGGAGCAGTCCTCCCGCCAGAGGAGGAAGGAGTGACAGGGACAATGTGTGATGAACTGACCAGAGCCCCCATTCTCCATCCCCCTGTGCTGCTCAAGGGTAGGAGCTAGAGAATTCAGGAATAAAGTTGTGCCCGAGAATAGGAAGGGGTGTGAAGAAGGTGTTTTAAGATTTAGCTTTATTTCTCATATTCTTGCTCCGAATTGATTGGTAATTCAATTATTTTCCCCCAGCTGAGCCTCTTTTGTCCATGATGGTAAGGGGTGAGTGATCTCCCCCCCATCCTTATCCCAACCCATGAGCCTTTTGCTGTATTTTCTTTTCCCTGTACGGGTAAGGAGGGAAGTGATAGGCAGGCTTTGGTGGGTATCGGGCACCCAGCCAGGGTCAACCCCCCACAGACTCAAAAGCATAGCATAGGATTAAAGGGTTCACCTAATGCATTGACCTTACTACGGCCCTACCTGGCATTTCTGGAGCCTCCAGCTCAGCTCAAACCCAAACAAAATTTCCATGGAAGGCTGGAAGAAAAAAAAAAAGCTTTTTTTCAATCTTGATTTGGCTTCATCTCTCTGTTGTGAATGATTAATAGGTGAGAGGTCTGCTTGTCTAAGTTTGTGCCTTCCCGGTTATCCTTTTCACTGCACTTTCCTGGTGTGGAAAGCCTGGTACTGATTTCAGTCAATCCATAGTTTGCACTGCTGGCTCATTTTTGCTGTCCTCAAGGGAGTCTTTTCATAGAATCACAGAATGTTTTGTGTTGGAAGAGACCTTAAAGATCATTTAGTTCCAACCCCCCTGCGAGGGGCAGGGACAACTTCCACTAGATCAAAGCCCCATCCAATTAACACTTCCAGGGATGGGGCATCCACAGCCTCTCTGGGCAACCTATTCCAGTGCCTCACCACCCCCACAGTAAAGTAGGTAATCTAAACCTACACGCTTATCAGTTTAAAGCCCTTGTTCTGTCACTACTTGGGGTTGTTCTGCCTGAAGAAGAGAAGGTTTCGGGGAAACTTTAAAGCCTTCCAGTACATAAAGGGAACCTTCAGGAGAGCTGGAGAGGGACTTTTTACAAGGGCACGTATTCACTGAAGCATTTTTATCACAGACGTATTGTAGAGTGATGAACAATTTTAAATGCGTCTTTAACCCTCTCCTGTAAGTTCGAGGGAGTATAGCAGAGCCCTGCTGCCAGACGCTCACCGGGGTGTTTCGATAAATAAAGTCAGGGCTTCAGCAGGACCGAAGGGATTCCCTGTCGGAGCTCCACAGGCCGTGGGAGCGCCGGGAGGTGGCAGCCTCGGCTCGGCACAGCCGCCTCGGCTCCGGGCGCTTCCGAGCCCAGTGGAAATTCCCCCTCGTTAAGCACAAAAATAAAACACTGCGTTGCCATGGATTTAAGGGAAAGACGAAGGGGTATTGTCAGGAAAGGCTCTGCCTTGTTGCCCGGGCGGCTCCCGCGGCCACTTTCAGGGCGCGGTGTGGGGCCGTGGGGAAAGCGGGATGGTAGCGAGGGGGACACGATGAGTGACGCACTGAGTTTGGGAATCTCAGTTTGCCAGATTAGTACCTAATTTTCAGCTGGTTTAAGTCACTGTCATTCATAAATGTAAGAAGCAGAGGGTCATTGGAGCAAATCAAGAGAGAAAAAGAGCAAGCATTAAAATCAGTACTCTTTGCTTTCTCTGATTACTAACACCTTTTAATGATGTTCTCCCTCACTATGGAATGGGATTTTTGTCGGCTTACTTCAGTTTCCATTGAAGTAACTCGGAAAATTCCAACAGCTTTGGTGGAAATAAACTCCAGTAATCTGGGATTCTCGGAAGTGTCCCTCCTTTCCACGAAACATCATCCTTCTGTGATTGAGAGAGCTCTATCTTGTGCAGAAGCTTACTGCCTCATCACTTTTGATGCTGAAAATGTACTGCATCAGAAATAAAGGCCAGTGCAAATGTAATTACACACTGAGCTCCCTACTCAAAGAGATTAAATTGCACATAATTTTAAATATCTTGCATTAATATTATATCTTCCTTAATTTAATTTCTTTGTCTGACATTTGAAATTTATCGAACAATCCGAATTACTCTCGATTTAATTCATTGTCTTTAAGGAGTTGCCTAAAACAGTGATTTTGGCTGGCTGTCTTTGAACAAAGATTTCTGGTTCTTATTAGCAAATTCCTGGAGCAGTAAATGCTTTTCTTCATTTTCATACCTCCACATTGTTGCTATGAATTGACAGGATCACTTAGAAATCAAAGCTATTTTTGGGTATCTCCCTGGCCAATAATGAAAAATGTTCCTCTTGCAAAAGAAAACTGTTTCTCTTCTGCATGAGTCATGACTACTTGTATGCACAGAGCAAAAGATTTCCAGCTTCTCAGGCTTCACTGGCATTCAGGGTAGGATTCAGCCAGCCAAGATTCACATGTGGAAACTAAATATGGTCATAGGGTTACGCTCCCATTTTTTGCCCATTACTCAGGCTTCTGCATTGTGTATTTCAGTGCCTACTCCCCTTCTGCTGCTGCTGAACTGACTCTTACTCTGCAGTGACAGTCTACTCTGTGGATACAGCTAGTAAGATCTTAGCACCAGTTACAAGTAAGTAGCGTGTTTCATCTTCTGCTTAGGAGTAGCACGCAAATACCACAGTATTAATCTTGGGAGGAAAGCTAAAAGCTCAATACCTTTATAAAGCTCCAGGGTAGAGAGAGTAATCTTAAGTCTTACTCGAGCTGTAGTAATTGCCACAGTTTTCATGATAGAACCTCCCAAAAATAGACAAACAAGAGGGAGAGAACATGCTTTTTGAAAACAAAACAACCCATGTATTTTCAGCAACAAGAAGTCAGAGGGACATTTTTATAATTATATACAATATCAGAAGGATTCTGATGTCATGGGAGACAGAAAAATACATGCTAAATTATACTACATTTCACTATAGAGGGTAATTAGCGCTCTGGAGTTGTATTTTAGGTACAGTGAGGGTGTTCAGCCCCTGCTTGGGACTGGTCAATATGCGTGGCTGAGAAGAGCAGTGGTAAACACAAGTTACTGGGGTCTATCAGCTGTGCACTGCTCTGACATGGCAACACAGCTCTCAGCAAGGCATTGGCTCCCTTCCCATCAGCTCTCACAAGGAACTCCCATACCTCCTTCAGGGGCTTTATAGATCTGGGTGGGAGTAGCAAGGGGCCCAATCTGATACTTTGGGCTCAGTTTTGACCTCCTTAAGAGCTCTGTGTTCTCCATTTATCTCCAAGTTATTCTGTGCTGCCTGGAGACACAAACTGCAAGGCATCCATCAGTGGAGAGCTGATGTCTAAGCTGGTCTCACTTTCCATTTTCAACATCCATGCAGAATTCTAAACCAGTACAGAATGGTAACAGCACTGTGGTCAAAGATTTCTATGAGGCCCATTTTCAGCAAAGCTCTTATGTAGTGTCAGATTTATAAGTTTCCCCAGCAAATTATATGAGACCAGATTTGATTAAGACAGAGTTATGGTCAGGCTGGATTACCGTTTGGTTGGGAGATATTTTGTTAGCTGATGATTTACTCTTATCCTGTACAACCTCCACGGGACTTTGTGGCTGGCTGCAATATTTCTGCTAGAAACCAAACCAAATAATTTTTGACAATAGCTTTGGTGACTACATGGATTAGCAGCCTTGAAGTAGGAATATCTTTTACAAATTTTTCAACCAAGCATTTTACATTACATTACACTTATTCTTTTCTGCATTTTGTTGTGCTTAACTACAAAATAGTTACCAGTGGAAGAAACGCAAAATAAATGATTCTAACTTTAATTAGATAAATAGAGCTTATTTCCATCAGATGTGTCACACACTAGAGAACCACACTGAATTCACCACGATCACATCTGGCTATGGAAAAAAAATCCTGCTGCTTATTTCTTTACCATGAGAACAAGCCCTTTGAAGAGACATGGGATAGACAATGCTGCAGGGCAATGTGAAAGCATTTTTATTTCTGTCATGTGTACCAATATTTGTTCTGGAAACAGACAACTTGTTTTGTGAGAACTATTCCATTTCATACCCTTTTCCAAGATTATTGAACTGGCTTTAGAAATATTCAGACATGTGTTATGCCAAGTATTTGCACCTGTTACATTCTTTATGCAAAATTAAGTCACTGACTGTAAAGCTCCTAAGGGACTTATGTTCTGCCTCAAAAAATCATTTGGTGTTTATACATATGAAATTTGATAGTATGTGCCGTGAAAATAGATCAGCATGACTACTCATCTGGGCCTCAACTACCCACCTATCCTTGGCTGACAGATAAACTGGTATTTCTTAAAATAAAAGTATTATTTCTTAACAGATTTTCCATCCATAGCAGTGTTTGTTAACCCACCTGGACAGCTTAGTTTTGGGGAGCAATTTAAAATTTGCATTGGATGTGACCCTTGGAGCCATGGCCAGTAGCATCATATACTGAAAGAACTGGATCTAATCCATCATTGCTGCCTGATCACATCAGTCATTATCTGATGGGCATTTAGAAACATAGTACCAGGACTCAACGAGAGGAATAAAATGGTTAGCTAGTAGGTTTTAGCCGCATTTAATTTGGTTTCCTTAAAGGATTAAAGGCTTTTTGTTTCTATCTGGTATCTGTAAATGGAGACAAAAAAAGAATACAAGCTCTACCTATGAAAAGCTGATGAAATACTGTGGAACAGGGAGAAGATCAGCTAGAGAGGGCTTTTATTCCCCCTGCACTCAGCACTGGTGAGGCCGCACCTTGAGTACTGTGTCCAATTCTGGGTCAGTCATGACAAGAAAGACTGAGGTGCTGGACCGTGTCCAGAGAAGGGCAACAAAGCTGGTGAAAAGTCTAGAGAGCAAGTCATTTGAGGAGTAGCTGAAGGAGGTGGGGTTGTTTAGCCTGGAGAAAAGGAGGTCCGGGGGGACCTTATTGCTCTGTACAACTGCCTGACAGGAGGGTGTAGCAAGGTGGGGGTCAGCCTCTTCTCCAACAGGTCAAGGGCAAACTGAGAATCATCTGTGTAATTGCTGGAAGCTCATGCTGAAATGGAGGCAGAGTAGAATAGAGATTAAAACAGAAACAGAGCAAGGACTTTATTTGAGACTCCTGCAAGTTGTAGACCTTCTACAAGATCGTCATGAGTGAATAAGGAGGTGGCTTTGGTGGGAAAGAAATACCTTGACTGAAGCTGCTGAGGAGAGCAGCATGGCTTTGTGAATGCCCTGTAAGTGTCTTGAAACAAGTGGGGTAGTGCTGAGCATTCCTATCAGCTAGTGACATGTCTGTGTGAATGAAGGTATTCCTGGATGTCGTGGTGGTTTAACACTGATGGTGAAACAGCTGGAATGTCAGTACTGACCACAAAAGGGCAATAGCTGAAGGAAGTACTATGGTTGTGGCCACTGTGAAACTGAGTAAAAGGTTTAGTGCAAAGAAATACATCATAAGCCTTTAATTGTTGCTAATAAAAATATATGATTAATTCAGCATTGTTAATTCTTCCCAAGTTTATTTTACTTTTTCTTGTCTCTATAGAGGCTTAATGTTCTAAATGACAAATATTGCTTATTGAGAGTCAGGGTTCAGTGACCCCAAGACTCAAGTTGAGAATTCAAACTGGAGGCTTTTGATAGTGCTAAGAGGAATCCCTCTGCATTTCAGTCTAGTTCTTGTTACCATCAGCAACAGAGTTGCTTTGAGTTTCAGTCCGCAGTAATCCATGATGCAACAAGTCATTGAAAATTAAGTTTGGTGTTTTTTTTTTTTAATTTCATTTTGGATGACTATCCACCAACAAGATAGTTTCAACTGTAAAATTTTTAGTCTCTCAGCCAGGAAGGAGTAAACTGATACATGGTGAGGTCCAAGTTTTTTTGAGAAATCTGCAACAGAAAGGCTTTCCTCACTCTACTGAAGAGCTGGAGAGTGCTGGTTTTAACCTCTCTGTGCTGAATACTGGTATTTGGTGAGACAATTCTGCAACCTAGAGGAGTAAATCTGTATTTTTAGTGGCATCCTTCAAAAGATATTGTTAGAGACACACAAAGCAATTTTTCAAACTATAGAAATGATGCTCCAAAGACACTCAAATTCAGAGCAAAAGATCCAATCCTGCTAAAATATGACAAAACATGTTCCAGTTTTTTGTCCCTAAACATCTTTGTGTCACAGGTTTCTTTGGGCTCTTTCAGCGCAAATGAAAAAACAGAATTTTAGGTGCTTTCAAATGTAGTTGAATTATTAATCATTGTTTAGCAGAGAGTAAGAGTACTTGCTTTTGTTAAGAGAAGACAGGTGAATTGGCAAATATCTGTAACATTTGAATTGAAGTCTATGTATCATGAAATAAAGCGATATGATACTGTACAAGCTGGAATATTAAAAGTCAGGAGTTGACAAAGTATGAACAGATGTCAAAGGCACTTGTCTAAACCTAAAAGAACTCATATGCTCTATTCAGTTGCCAGTTCCTATTATTATTTAGTGTCCTGCAAGGAATCTAGACTACAACAGAAGATTTCTGTCAGTGAGAGAAAGCACATCTATAATATGAGTAATCTGGCAAGGCAGCAAATGCTTATCACAGGAAACACAGGGTAAGCATCACCCACCAGCACATTTGGGCTGGGCTTTGGGGTTGCATGCAGAGGGTTTTCATGCATGAGTCTGACTGCTGCTGGCAGCTCAGGGTGATTCCCCAGCCTGCTTCCCAGTGTGCTTCTCAAGTATAGGAAGCTGCTTCCAGGCCTGTTGTCTGTCCAGCCAGGCTCCTGCTGTGTGAATCTGATCATACATACCGCATCCAAGGTAAGTTCTGAGCTTACTTATCTCTGCATTTAAACATAACTCTACCTAGTGAGTCCACTTCAAGGAAACTCACACTTAGTAGGAGTTTGCATATCTTAATGATACATTAATGCCTTGGTTATTGCTGTGTCTATTGGTACATATCACTGCATTGTTCATATTTGCTCTTCTGTCTACTCTCTTTTGGTTCAAAATTTACCTGCAAAAAGTTATAGGTAGGAACTGAAAAAAGGTATGAAGAGTCATCCCACTCCTTTTTTTTCTTTCAGAAATCTCCATCCATCACTTCCAGATGGAAGTGTGTCTGCTGTGCACAGCTTTGAGTCACTCCTTGAGTATGAAAGGCAGAACCTCGAGATCTCTCATTCACTTGTTCTCTGTATAGAATATATCTGCTCTGTTTGATGACATTTTTTTTCTTTTTTTTGTCTTTCCTTTTTTTTTTTTTTTAATTGCACCAGCTAGTTTCCACATTGGTTTTTTCACTTGGGATTTTCTGCCAGTAGGGTTTCTGGCAACATGTACATCTGGCAAGCTAAATCCAGAGCTCTGGTTAATGGAGATCAGCAGGCTGAATGTTTTGATGAGTAACAGTCACACATGAACGCCTATATTCTGGTAGTTGCCAAAGAGTTATACAACGACAGAGCCCTTCATCCTTTCAGGTTCCTCTGAGTGAATCCTCTGGTATAAAGCATTTTCTAGCTCAGAATAAATAGCCAGGAAAAGACTGTCAGTACCTAGATGTGCTGCAGTGTTACTCCATATTCTGGGTAAAGTTTCAGAGATATGGTCAACTGAGAAGGTTGCACCTATGACAGTCTTAATATTTAAGTTAGTCTTTGGGTGCCAAAACGACTCCTGAGAGCTGCTACCTGTCTGTAGAACAACTTTCATCCTAGATCTCTAGTGTTTCAAGCGGGAAAACAATTACCTCTAGAAGGGCTAGAACTGGAGACCATAATGCCTTTATTCCCCTCTGCACTGATAACCACTTGATAAAAGGGAAAATCTGGATTCTGAAGGTTTTAGATCAATAATAGTATCTCATGGCTCAGGCAGTGCCTTTAAAATGACCTGGCTCCCATTGGAAGTCATCATGTCACATCAGGGATCCATGGTTAGTTCCTGCAGAGCACACAAGGAGAATCAGTCTTATAAAAATTGGATTCATAGTAGTGAGCATACTAAGTGGTGAGCACCTGAAGTTTACATCTGGGAGTGCAATGAGAGGAGTTTAAAGCTCTTCTGTCTCAAGGAATGAGATGCTAGACTACAAGCCTTGTTAGTTATCCCTGAGAACACCTATCATCTCCAGTTCCTACAGGAGAAGGTGTCAGACAGAATAACACCTCATCTGTACATCCCTGAAGCATGTAGGTGTGACCTGGGCGCCCTTTCAGTGACTTTTACTGACAATTATTTGCCAAGGAAATTCAGGTTCTCAGAACAAAAGCAAATTATCTACTGGAATTGAACCTAGGGACTGTGGATTGTGTCTTGAATCAACACCAAAATGTGCCTTGACTATGAGAGAGAGCACATGCTTGTATTCAGTCTAATCCCCATCTTCCTTCGAATCATTAAGGTTTTCCCCGGGTAGGACTTGTGGCCCCTGTGGGGGACCCATGTCAGTACCGCTCATTTATGAAGGACTGCACCCCATGGAGGAGTGACCCTCGGGAGAGCAGCTTGGGAAGAACTGCTGCCCGAGGGGTGGACTCACACTGGAGAGGTCCATCAAGGACTGTCTCCTGTAAGAGGGACCCCACGAGTGCAGGGGAAGGACTTCTCTCCTGAGCAGCATCAGAAACAACAACCGATCATAACCCCCATTCCCCGTCCCCCTACACTACTGGGGGAGAGCAGGGAGAACATGGAAGGAGGGATGGGGGCAAAGTGTTTTTAAGTCTGTTTTTATTTCTCACTCTTTGGCTCTTATCCTGTTAGTAATAAATTTAAGTACTATTCCCACTTTGAGTCTGTTTTGTCTGTGAAGATAACCAGTAACTGACCTCTCCCAGCTGTTATCTCAGCTCATCAATCCTTAGCTGTTTTTTTTCTCTCTCCTCTGTCCAGTTGCAGAGGGAGAGTGAGAGAGCAACTTTAGTGGGTACGTGGCACCTGGCCAGGGTAAACCCACTACACTGCTTGATCACCCTTTCAGGTGAGAATTCTTCCTCATGTCCAACCTCAACCTCCCCTGGTGCAACAGGACAATTTCCTCTTGTCCTGTTGGAGAAGAGGCCAACCCTCGCCTGGCTACAACCTCCTTTCAGGTAGCCTCCCCTGAGGCTCCTTTCCTCCAGCCTAAAGAACCTCAGCTCCTTGAGCTGATCCTCACAGGACTTGCTCTCTTGACCCTTCAGCAGCTCCATTGCTCTTCTCTGGACTTGTTCCAGCAACTCTCAATGTCTTTCTTTCAGTGAAGGACCAAAACTAGGTACAGCACTCGAGGTGTGACCACACCAGTACTGAGTACAGGGGTAAAATCACTTTCCCAGGCCTGCTGGCCACGCTATTTTTGATATATACAATACTTATTAAAAGCAGTTATAAATCTGGTGAAAATACTGTGCATTTATATCTTGTCATAGTTCTCAAATGTGTATTTTACCATTATGCCTTCAGAAGGCCATAACAGAAAAAGCATCTTTGAGACAAGATGTGCTAGTTGTACCATACAAGTGAAATTTTAATAAAAAATTCTACAGAAGAAAGCAAGATAGAAATAAAATAACCTGTGTTGCATGATGTACTAGTATCAGGTAACAGGAAGTGAAAAAAATCAAAGTTTTTAAGACATAAATGAAGATAACAAAGGTGTTCTAGCCTAGCAAAGACTTTTATTCTGTGCTTCTTTCCCCCTCCTTGGGAGAAGAGGAAACAAGAGGATGCAGCAGACACATGAGGCAATCAGAGCAAACAAGTAAACATAGAACAGTTTTATATTCTATCTAGAGAGGGTCAAAAGGCAGCTTGGGTACAGCTATGGAAAGTCTCAATCATTATTAAAAGCATAAGGTTTGTCACTATATTTTGTTGCAACTTCATTCCAATAAATATATTTTTAATAAAATGTCTGTATTTAGTTTATTCTCCATCAAATAAAATTCAATCAGATGGATCAACCACAAAGGCAGACAGTTCACACTTTCTCATTTCTCAATACTTGAGTGCTCCAGCTGATTTGAAGTGTCCAGCTCCCTCATACATTGTCTCAGGGTAAAGTAAAACAGTTCACGTTACGTGGCAAAATTAAAGAACTGGTGACTCAGAGGATGAGAAGAGTGACCAGCGAGAAAGTTTTCTAGCAGGAGGGAAAAGAGATGTTGAGGCCACCTAAGCATACAGGTCCTGACTTTTGTATCCAGCAGTGTTAAGACTGTCTACACCACAATTACAGCCATGACAGGACATTGCCTGATGCCACCGTCCAACAGCTGATGTCTAATCCTCTAGCAGACAAACCTGGACTGTGGGGTGTATCATGGCTGTGGTACAGGTCTTAAGTGTTATGGCAGGAGCATTGATATGAGATCCAGCCACAGCACAGCCCTCTGACTGCTGCTCAGCGAAGTGCCAGGGACAGTGAGATCATAGCGGGAATTTGCACGTCTCTCCCACGAGGAGTCTAATAGTCATGACACTATATAAGCCTGAATATATCAGGCTCTTTGCAAAAGCAAGATATTTTTGAATACTGAAGGTGTATTTGCTTTACTTTCACATTACAACCTCCCTTTTATCTTCTGCAATATTTTACATTTTCTCACAGTCCAATTCAACACACTATTTGCTACCTATGGCCTATTAACGACACCTAAATACACCATTCTGCTATTGAAAAATATACAGTTGACTACATTTATTTATGGTCTGCCACTTGAACATTAAAATACTGCTAGCAGATTTGTAGGCCATTTGTAACAGCCTGTTTTGTTGGGCTTTTGTGTACTAGCTTAACACTGTGACAGGTATTGTGCAATAAAACCATAGAAAAAAACTGTCCTGTCACAAGGGTCTTTGCATGGCTGAATAAAAGCTGTCATTCCCCTATTTCCATACATTAAATGCTTCAGCTAATGAGCTTTTATTAGGAAAAATCCTGTTTCCACTGGAGTGACAAAGAAAGCTTTGAACAATTTTTGTCCACATGACTTTCAAGGAAAAAGAAGTCAGACAGGAGCTATCATTAAGCATCTTTTTATTGTAGTCTTTAATGTACATGCAAAATTTAAAAAAAAGTGCCAGTTATATCTGTAAGCGTATAACAATAATGTAAATGTTTGGATCAGCAATGTATTTAGATTAGGGACTAAGAATCTAAGTGAACAGACATCTTTCAGGATACACAGTTTGTATTGTAAATCAAGGTTTCTTTCAGAGTGATTTTCCTCATAAAAAGATAAAGTATTTCTTGTTTACAATCTTTCTTGTTTTTAATACTGAAAAAATCTATAATAGTACACTCTTCATTATGTACATAGAAAAACATAAAACTATATCCATACCAGTGTCTGTTTTAAATGCAAATAGTAGTTAATAGGTTTGTAATTTTTTTTTGTGCACCCTCTCTCCCCTTCACTCTTCCCCCTTCCCTCCCCCTTAAAAAATGCAGCATTTCCTAAAGTTTTCAATGCTTTGGCAGAAGTAGAACTGAAGGCACTCCCATGTTAGGTAAAGCAGTACGTGAAATATCAGCGCTAAATAAAAAAGCTGTAGGTGTACCAGACAGCTCCATGTTCATCCCAAGGGCCAAATCGTGCATACTTGGAGGAAAAGAACTGGTTTGCTGGAGATTCCAGCTGGAGCAGGCTCAGGCCCCAGCTTGCTTTACAATAAAGCTGATTAGCCTCACAACTATTTTTACAAATGCTTCACACACACCAATGAGGATGCAGAGAGCATCTCTGAACACAGTACTATCATGAGGGCAAAAAGCTCTTGCAGGTCACAGCATTGGAACATGTTGCAAAACCGAGGCCTTCCACTTTGCAACACGGTAGTTTCACACAACACCCTCTGTTTAAGACTTCCTGATGTGGCAGCTCAGCTAAAAATGAACAAACCGACAAACAAATGTGAAGATTCTAAACCATCTCTTGTGATGGAGAAGTTTAAACTCAGCAAAGCATCCTGAAAACAATCTGCATGCTACTGGCAGGCTGACTTCTGCTGATAGGAAAGTTTTGAAAAATGATAGAAAAGTTTCTCTCAGGGGCAGCTTCTTCCTGGCCTCCTGTGGCTTGTTTGGCACACCTTCATTTTTCTTGAAACTCAAGGTTATCTTTGGCATACCTGCGATATGCATTTATAAGAATATTTTGCAAAAATACCCCAGAAGCCTATGACATAAGCACCTAAATGCTCACAAAGGGATGTGTCATAAGTCACAGTCAGGAAAATATTCCATTATGACCAGTTTTAGTGCTCTCAACTGCAGTTTGCTTCTGCAATCCTAGCAAAGGTTGAGAAACAACTGGATGCAAACTTCCAAGAGAGAACGAAACAGAAAGGCACCGACCGAAGCTTTTACGTGCCAATGTCTACAGTCTAGTAAAGTGTTAAATTTTCAGGACATACACTAGTTCAGGAATATGTTTACTTAACTAATTTATTCATAGTGCACAATATCTGACCATGACTGTAAATAGCTGCAGTCAACTGACAATCCAATTGAAAAAGAACATTCTGCTAAAACCTGCCAGCTGGTCACGTTCATTCTGCTGCGATAGCTCTGCACTCTTTGGCCACAATAAAATGAATGGCTTTATAGTGTTGGAAAGCATTTTTGTCATTCTTCAGTATCACTGTGGATTTATCTCACAAGGAATGAAGGGTAAGATAAAAAGGCATCCAACAACACTTCAATCTCTGAACTGAACATCCGGCAAAATGATATGCAGCTGGCTTGGAAGAATAGCCATTTAAGGTTAGTTTGAAATGCAGACTGGAGGGGAGGGAAAAAAAAAAGAAAAAGAAAGGAAAAAAAAAAAAAGGCAAGTAGTCCAGTAAGAATAAACAGTAGAAAAAGAAACTGAGTAAGTGATTCTTTGTTTTGGGCCAGTATATCCACCACCAGTTGCTTTATGTTGCTTTGGGAAACACGAAACTGGCACCAAAACACTCCAAACAACACAAAAAACCCCTTCCTAGGCTGATGGCTCTCCTTGACATGTCCCTCAAATCTCTTTCCGTACTGTGAATCGGATGCTGCTGAACATTTTGCCTACAGCCTCAAACAGTGGGTCGCAGAACGTGTGGATGCAGATCGAATAGACGCGGCTAATGCACTGGATCTCAATCAGGTAGCTCCTTATGCACGGCACCACTGCCCAGATGTGCAGGAAGGACAAAATGGCAAAGTAGATGCCCCAGATGAGAGCCATAGGAATACCAAAGATTGCTGACAGTAAACGATAAAACCAGTATTTTGTTACAGTGAAGGTGGTAAAACTGGCCTTCCAAATCCCATCAAAGCTGTGTGTTCCCTCTGGCTCAGCAATCACATCTTCAAAATCGATCTGCAGCAAAGAACACAAAGTCAGGTCAGTTGGACATTCGCACCAAGGGTGTACTCCAGAAACATCTTTCCTGGAGAGCTATGGTCCCCTGCAACAAAACACCAAAGCACGTGCTTCTTACATCCCAACATGATTTCAATTCATTATAACACATCATTTAAATAATGAATCTTCAGTAACTATCTTTTTTTCCATAAACTACCAGAGAGCCTCAAAGATTAGCTCTAAATTAGACATCTAACTTCTAGATGTGTTTTTTCACAAAGCTGTATATGTTTTCCTCATCTCCTACAGCCCTAAGGTATGCAGTGCCCTTAGTCTACTTAAGGGACAAACCAGGTGAGTAGAATCATCATGCTTTCATTGCCTAACTCAACTGCTTCACATCTTTATGAATGGAGTCACTACTTTGACTTTTACACACCTCAAGCACATATCAATAAAATCTGTTTTATTTGTCTGAATTTTTACCATCTTTCCTCGTGTAGCATTGCTGAATGTTGACAGTGAGACTAGCTATTTAAATACATGCTTTGAAACAGGCATAGATAGTTCCTAGTAGAGTGAGAAATAAAATTATGAACTTAGATATGCATCAGGTGGAGCTCTTTAGTCCTAAAGTGTTAGGGAGCTCTTTCATCATACTAAATATGAGGAGGCTCTTCACATTAAAGTCATTTTGTTCTACACTATCCTATTTATGTGACAACTCTGTTCATGAAAGACATGGCCAGGCTAACATGTTAATATTTAGAAGGAACACGCTCTTCCATGTATTTTGTAGTTTTGACTATTCAAAAAGTCACTTAAGGAAGCAGTGCATTCCAAAAGGCATATTTTAGCACTCTCTGTTGAAATACTGAGCTGTTCAGGAAGCTTAATTGTCATAACATTTCTATTAGAAAATTAACAGAATTGCAATGATGGTTCAGCTCCATGTCACACAGACGTCTTTGATATAACCCATGGTACAGGATATTTAATTTAGTTAGCACAACCAGTTGTATAGACACTGCATTCAGCAGGAAAGAGAACATCACAACACTATTCATCTGCAAGAAACTAAATGACTGTTTAAATCAGATGAAAAAAAAAAGAATTTGCATTCCTGGGACTGGATTCCAAAGTGGGATGACAATGCTGCTGAAAGTGAAGACTTACAGAAGCAGGGTAAGTACGATATGGGCCAGCAGCCTCAGAAACTTGTGCAATAGTACCTTAGCATGTTGGAAGGAGATGAAAACACACACACTCAGTGTAAGTATTGCCTATATTATGGGAAAAAGCTCACAATCACTTCTTTTAATCTGAAATATACATAATAATTGGAAAGCACTTCTTCTCTCCTGCTGAATTTTTTATCACCTCCAAATAAAAGTTATTAACAAAAGGGAAAATACTGCAAGGGAAGTAAAGGGGAAAATACTACAAAACCACTGGACTTTCTGGCTTCTTAAACAAAAAACCCGTAAGTCCAAGCAAAAGTGCACAGTACAGGTGCAATCTACATGAAGAGCTTGAAAGTCCTTGGGAGGAAATTTCTGAATCATCTGTGATATCAAACATCTCGAATGCTTAACATCAGGCTGGCTTAATTGGACACATTATTGGGCCTAAACATTACTTTCTCTGCCAGTTCTTCTCTCTAGACACCATGTAACACAAGCTGTAAACCACCCCTTTGTCTGCTACTCTGAAGGAGGTTCTAGTGATCTGAAAGTCAGTCTTTGGGATGGGAACTCATCATCATCATCATCACCATCACAATCATACCTAAAGAGAGCATTTGGTTTGAAATTCCATCTATGCAGAATCCAATGTGAGACTCTGCAGTGGCGGAGTACCCAAGGAACACAGGTCATCTCTACGTGCTTGTCCGTAACAGCACGTAGGGCCAAAAGTCTGACTGGACTTTCTGAAACTGAATAGCATAATTTTAAGTAATAGCTACAAGATAAAAAAATTAAAAGAGTTTGAATAATGGTTCTGTTCTGTAAAAGTTCTATGGGTATGCAATAACTTCTGCTTTTGTAGGTTAATTAATTTTTGGTACAAATCTTAGAAAACAGATTCCTTGAAATCAGTCTAAAGATAGTGTAGGAAGCACATTGCATTCACTGCTCAGTGAAGACATGAAATTGGAAATTATTTGGGCTCTGTAATTTCAATGTGTGTAAGACTGAAGCTCTTGTGGAAATAGCTCTAATTTTGAGGAAGGCATCACAAGCAATAACATGTTCTCTGTTTTGTTTGTGGGGTTATTAGATATAAATGTGCATGTTTGGGGAATAAGCGACAGACAAAAATTAGCTTTCTGAAGTACATTGACCATAATATAATTATCTACATGAGTCATTAAAAGTTAGCTGAAGTATAATAAAATAGAGCAAGAAACTTTTCCAGATGTACTGTGATCTTTTAACTAAATGAAAAACACAGATGTCCTTGTATCAATCACAGGATTTTAGGACTGCATCATGAAAGAAAGAAGAAAAGGTTGTAGATGTATACCCGGAGAAGTCATTATTACCAATGATGGCATTCTGTCTCACATTTATTCCCACCCCTGCCCCTCCAGATGATCTCAAGATCTCTACATTGTCCACTGAAATCAATGTCATTCAACTGAGTACACAAGCTGGGAAAATGTATGCCTGAGTTTATGGAGCAAGAATATTTTCTTTTTGGAATACATAAGTAAGCATATTTATAGAATCTTTTTCTGCAGCTATTCAAAAGCAAACTTTTCATGGTAGCCCACATCCCATGTTAGCTCATTTTCAAATGAATGGGTGTTCTTGGCTTATCATCAAAATTTTCCTTACAATCAGATAATAAAAATATGCAGACAATGGCAAAACCCAGGATGATTACAGCAAAGAATATTGCTTCTCAAAAAATATTACTACAGAAAAACTATATATGACTGAGAATAGACCTAATTTCTAAAATTTATGGCAGTTTATCGCATGCTTCACATCAGCTGATGTTGTGATCCTTAGCAAAGGCAGCATAGCCAATCCTAGAAGTTCAGAGCATTAAGGGCTAGTCAGTGTCATATCTAAAGTCTTTTTATTCCGTTCAGCTGTGGTAGAGCCCGTCTTGTATTTTTTCAGCTCATTGGTAAGGGAAATATTAAATCTCAGCAGGAAAACAAGTTTGCATTGAGTTCCATGGGCCTTTTCATGGTAACATCTTTAATCTAACTAAGTGGGACCAATTTTTATCAGAAAAGCATTTTTTGGCATGCAAAAAGAAAACATAGGTTAATGTGAATTTTCTAGAACTTTTAAAGTACACAGTAAGACTTGATTTGATTCCTTTCAAAACAATCCATTGTAATGAAATCCCCACTGGAAAATGGAGGCCAATAAACTCACTGGTTTTCAAATCAAATAGTAAACTTTCTGTAACTGCAGTTCTCCGTAACTAATAATGTTAGCCTGTTCCTTCAACAAAATGTCCAAGGAGTTAATCCTGCAGAGCTGACAGAAAAATCATGCCATATAACATTTCCAGATGAAAAGTCCTGTCCTCATTCCAGGAGATGCTGCTAATATTAGAACATTTATGATATATCTTTGGTCATGATTACCCAGCTCAAGTCATACACAGTTGTCCTAAAAGTACACAGGGATAAACCTGTCTGTAAGACAATAGCCACCAATAATTATCAAGGTTACTTTCTTGGAGCAATTTCAACAGCTCTCAGAATGTTTCTACCAATGCACAGAAGCTGAATAGATGGCCATGTAGAACCATGGCTGACGTAACACTGCTATGCCCTTCCCATTTCATTATTCCTCAAGTCCCATGTTCCACATTACCCTAGTTTAAATAAGGGAACTTGTGAGTGAAAAGACAGAAAAACAGCTTGACAACTCAGAAGACTCTTAGCTGAATACAGTGTTAAAATGAAGCTGTTATATCCCTGAAAGCCATAAAAACATTATGGAACTACATACATGTCAAGGAAGTCCAGCTATGCCTGACACGTGAACCACTGCAGTGCTGTCCAAAACCAGACTCACCTGCAGCAATGTCTAAATAAACACAGGCAAGGAGTTGAGGTAATCTAGGCTCTTCTACTTCTCATCTGCTAACAGACTATATACAGATAAGTCCTTATGCTGCAGGAACTGAGATGTCACTCAGATTCCTCCTGCACTAAGCCACTCCCAGGAAGTATCCTACTTTTAACTCCTAGGGATTAGTCCTCCACAGGCAGCAGGAAGAACAAGTGACTGGATGCATTTTGCCTTGCTATGGGTTACATTTACATCACTCAGGTCACTTACTCCCTCCTCAGTCACTCCTATTACTCTCCTCTGGTTTTTAGTTCAGTAGCACTCACTGACGGTGAGTGTCATCAGACTGATAACGGGAGTCCAACTGAACTAAGTGAAGTAAAAATAGTACTCACAGATGAAAGAAGTGGCCAGAAATAGAATGCTACAGAAGAATGACACTCGTTTCCGGAAATTAATCTAACTAGTTTGCAGGGATAACACAACTTTTTAGGTGTTCTCAAGGCCACATTTGCCAAAGCATCACATACATGTAGATCTGTGCAGAACTCAGTTTTATCTACATATAGGCATGCTTAGGTTAGGCACAGGTCTTGTTCAGTAGACTGCATGTTCAGTGTGTAGTTTGTTCCTCCAGAGCTGTCAGGGTGTGCTGTGAAATCACATTGAGGTTGATGACAAGCTAATACAGGCACGTTCACTTGCAACAAGGAGAGAAGTACAGGAAATTTGTTTTGACCCTCTAAAGGATGCTAATAACTCACTACAGCCTTCTGTGTCAGCCTAAACTATTAAACACTATCAACTCCTGTACCATGCCTACAATACACTTCCTGACTTCAGCTATTCTTTGTTTCCTACTATTCAGTTTGGCAAAGCCAGTTTTTACGTTGCTTGAAGCTTTTGTTTTATTCTGCTATGAGAATCAACACAGCTTCTTTTGCTCTGTATATGTTTATCAGGAAATTAAGGAACCTGCCTTGATTCTAAAATAGATTTATTTACAAGAAAGGGAAATAGTATGGGATTTATTTACAAGATTTTTTACAAGAAAGGGAAAAAGTTTGTTTAAGGAAAAGAATTACTAATTTTAAAAGCTTAACAGTGTTATGGCTCAAATAATGGTGTTATCTGACTCAAGAATATATGCCTTATGTATGAAATAGTTGACATTCTGACCTTACCATTGTAAGTCTCTATGTATCAAAACCTGCCAGGTGGGAAAGGTGTGTTAAATTCCAAACTCAAATCACCTACTTACCAGTTGCAGTTTTCCTCAAAAGTTTGTTCTTTGAGGTATGTAATACACATTACATAGAAAAAATTACTGTGCTGGGTCTACCAGAAAAAATTGTATTAAGACTATGAGCATTAGGTTTGACCTACACTTCTGTGATTACAACTATAATTATTCAAACCTTTGTGTGTGGTTGCTGCATGCTGACACTCTGCTCACAGCATGCAGTTTGCATCGCCAGGCACCACCCCTACTCCACTGAAGGGGAACCCAAACAAGCGGTGAGGGTGCCTACATTTTTGAGTGCCATCAATATATTTGGGAGTCGGTAAAAGCTTGCTTAGATCATTACTGGATATCTCTTGATTGATCACTGTTTCCTCCAGTCAGGGAAACCACTTAAATATGCACACAACCTGAAAAGTGTGAACTGTCCCACTGAGGTCAATATGCTTACGTACTCTGCCAGATCAGGGTTGAAGTCTAGTCTGAATGTATTCAAGGAAGAGTCATAAGCTAGTTTTCTTTAAATTTTTTTGCACAGACTGTGAAACTGTATTTACTGTTTATCCTGGGCTGGTTTTAAAGAGGTTTCCCCTGGTTCCAAGCCTGTAAGTTTAATATTGTTTCACCGTATTATATTGTGTCTTTACATAAGACTTGAAGCAGATACGGTATTTTTACAAATGTAATTTTTAATTACATTGTAATTGTAAATTGTAATTACATTTTTAGAAATGTAATTTGTAAAAATCCCCAATGTATTCAGTGTCCTTTAAAGAAACATTCAACAGAAGAAAATGTATAAAATATCACAAAATGACAATCCTTTCTGTGTCATGAGTCACATCTGGGCTGTGGCATTCAGCATAGGTGCAACACTACTAACACTGAAGAAGGTCGTGGTATGTATTATTAAAAATAAGAAAATGCATGAGCATATGAGATCATTATTAGCTTTTGTAGTTCCACATACTATTTGAAACTTAAAAATTTCCAGTTGCAGTGCCTGGAGAAGAAAGGCATCACATCAACTGAAAAAAACCCCCAAACAATAAACTCACAATCAGAGATACAAGCTAAACATCTACGTTTTTCCTTGATCCTTTGGAATACCCTGTTTCCACACACACTGATGCTTGTCTTCCAGACCACCTCCACGGTTTATCAGTTTATCATGAAAAAGTTTGTACCATTTCTACTGAACCCACAGGAAAGAAGATGGGGAGGTGGTAAGACTTAGAGGAATAAAGCTGCTCTTCTCCCTTCCCTCCCAGACATCAGGCGACTCATTCAGCCTTTAAAGAGTACTCTGTAATCAACATCTGGCAAAAGTTTACTTGTAGCTATGTAGAGAAGCTGGTACTTTGTTCCTGAAAATAGAGAGCTCTGTGACTCCTAGATGAGGAGTGAAACCCTAATAAGGTTTCAACAGCAAACATAGGGTGCTCTCAGGTGTTTAGTAAAGCCCAAACTCATTCTATTCCACCGTATTTATATAAACCTCAGGCCACAGCATGGGTGACTCCAAAACACGAACCCCTAGCAATGTTCAGCGCCATCACAATACAAGAAATCACCTTGACTCTTGGCATTGGTGGCAAGCACCTAACAACGGAACCTTGAGTCCCTCCAGGCAGGGCTGCAGCAAGATTAGGTTTTGCCTGCCAGTCTTGAACTTAGTCTTCAGACCACACTGATCTTCTGGGGACTGGCCAGATCACCAGGCACAATAGTTCCTCTTTTGAAAACAAATAAAAAAAAGCCATGACTGCAGATGGCTAGGACCAGAGCTCTTGTGTGAGGCTGGTTAAGTGCAGAAAAATGACAAGTACTTCCAAAGTGAATAAAAGCCTAAACAAACAAGCAGAACTGTTGCACCCCACTTACTTACTCAAATTGACCAATGACTTTGTCTTACATTCCCTGTGCTCCTGTGCCTGCTTTCCACAATACAGCAAGAAAAGTGTTCTGCTGGCAGATCTCTTAATGGAAATAATGAATCTTTCCTGAGTGCTATGGAGTATGCCAGAAAAGCAAACAACACTTAACAAACAAGATATTCAAGTTAGAAAGTAGGATAGAAGGACTGAACTCTTCCAGCCAGAGAAGAAAACCACTCCTGTCAGGAGTGATTCCTACTGCATGCATAACAAATATTCAAATGGATTATGAAAATTTTTAAATTATGCCATGACTTAGAAAAAGGTGACTGCAGATCATCATTTCACAAAACTGAAATCAATTAAAATAGCCAAAAATTAATTTGCTACTAATTACTGAGAGAACAACATCCTGCTCCCTGCCCATAATGAATTACTGATTACATACCGAAAGAGCCCTGGTGATGGGCTTTGCTTTATCAAATGGGCAGGCTCATCAAAATCTGTGGAAGTACCTGTGAGAAAAATGCAACTGATACCAAGAGGTTGGCATTGTAACCATCAGCTGTTCTCCAGAGATCCATTCCCGAAGCACTTGCCTGTTTTGTCTCAATACAGTCTGGCAGAACAAAAGACTATCATCTTCAAGAAGAGATCTGCACTCCTCTACAACACAGCAGAACTTCCTGTGCAGGTGGGGATACCATGACAGCTAGTTCCTTGAAAAATATCTTGATGTTGCTTGAGTAAGCACTCAGAAAATAAAATTACTGGTTTCCTCCCTGGAAACTGTGCTGCTGGGAGATTATTGAAGTCTTCCCTAAGAGAAGCTCCTAAGAAGCTCTCTTTGTTTTATTATTTGTTTCATGTTCCCTGTTTGATACAGCTAGTTTAGCAAACAACCCTGCTACATTTGTGTACATCCATATATGTCTGTCAATCTGTATGTTTAAAGAGGTATATTAACATAAACACCAGTGTGAAGTTTTCACTACATTAAACATAATGGGAATTTTTTTATTTATTTAGTGGGGCCTAGAGCTAAGCAAAATCCAAAAACTTTAATAAAAGTAAAGACATCCTGTAATTTTGTATTTTCCTTGTATTTTACACTATACTTTATTTAGCAAACATAAATATTGTGTATTTACATTTTATTTTTGTATGCTTATATGCTATTAAGGTAATAAAGTGCTATTAAGTATAACTTTCTGGAATTTGGTGTAGCTTCATCCCTCCTAAATTTAGGCACTAATGGGAAATGAAAATATAGAGATCTCAGACACCTTAGCAGTGCATGGAGAGAGACAAGGACCTTTGGGGGTTGTTTTAGATCTGGAAACCATTTTTTATCTCTTTATTGTTTGTAAAGGGATTCTAAGGGAAGGAGACTCTTGACTATGTATACTACCTATACACACATTCCAATTAACTGCTGCAATTCTTTTTTGCAAACCTGTATAACTTGTTTTCACCTTTTACCTCATTTCTACCAGAACATGCTTATTGCTGACAGTGTGCAGTGGTGCCCAGCTGCCTCTCTGTTCCTTCAAAAAAAAAAATTGCCCCTACATTCATCCTGAAGGTTGTCTTTCTTATGCAAGATCTTAAGTTACCGATTCCTAACTATGAGATAATTACTTCTTTAGCATTTCAGAAAAATCAAGATATCATTATTCTACAGTTCTGCTCTTGTCAGTTTATGACATGGGATTGAGTTCATGCCAATGACACAAAGCTGTGTGGTGCAGTCGACACGCTGGACGGAAGGGATGTCATACAGTGGGCCCTGGACGAGCTTGGGAGGTGGTCTCTTGTAACTTCATGAAGTCAACAAGGCCAAGTGCAAGTTCCTGCACCTGGTTGAGGGCAATCCCAAGCATAAATACAGGCTAGGTGGAGGATAGATTGAAAGCAGCCCTGCAGAGAAAGACTTGGGGGTATTGGTTAATGACAAGCTCAATATGACCCAGCAATGTGCACTTGCAACCCAGAAAGGCACCAGCACTCCGGGCTGCATCAAAAGTGTGGGTCAAGTGAGGTCATTCTCCCACTCTGCTCTCATGAGATCCCATCTGGAGTGCTGCACCCAGCTCTGCGACCTCAAAGATAAGAATGTGAACCTCTTGGAGCAAGTCCAGAGGAGAGCCACAAAGATGATCTCAGGGCTGGAGTACCTCTCCTATGAAGACAGGTTGAGAAGGGTTCAGGGAGACCACTGAGCACTTTCAGTCCATAAAGCGTGCTTACAAGACAGCTGGAGAGGGACTTTTTACAAGGGCATGTAGTGACAGAACAAGGGGGAATGGCTTCAAACTGAAAGCGTGTAGGCTTAGATTATATATTAGGAAGAAATTCATAAGTGAGGCACTGGGAAAGGTTTCCCAGAGGTTGTGGATGTCCCATCACTGGAAATGTTCAAGGCCAGGCTAGATGGGGCTTTGAACAACTTGATCTAGTGGGTTGCATCCCAGCCCATGGCAGGGAAGTTGGAACCAGATGATCTTTAAGGTCTCTTTCAACCTAAACCATTCCATGTTTCTATGATACATGAACTTGGACTTCAGAGAACAACAGATGACTTTACAACTGAGGTCTATGGGAGATACTAACCTGATCTTGAGGGGAAACTGATTATTTTTTGTAGCATTTGTTTGAACTCCAAGAACAGATTTCAAAGTTAACAGAGGAAGTGTTGCAATCCTTCTATGAGACTCCCTTAGGCTTTTTTGGAAATGCGAATATAAATTCAGCACAGCAGGAGTTTGGACAGAGAATGTGATGCTTTCACCTTCAGCTGTGAGAATGTCTTCTCACTTATCCATGAAACTGAATTTATCAGTTCCTATTTATTTGAAAATAAAGTATGTGGGCCAAATAACTATAAGACTAGAGACAAAACCCATCCTTGTACAGCCCAGCTCCTTTATCTTGAATAAAATCGTGTTTTATCACACGCTCATTAGAGTGGGAATAGTGGTACTGAAAATATTTGTTTTTTTGAATGTTAATCTGATAACATAACTTCTGATAAGAATGATGTTGCATGAAATTCAAAGTTTGTTTTGAAACTAGCAAAAGACGTTTTCATGAGAAATCTGTCAGGAAAATATAAAGAGACTAGTAGGGTTAAACCTGCCTTCTTAATAAATCAAACAAAATTAAATGGCATAACCTCTCTTTCATGTTCAAAGTCCAAGATGGTTTTTATTACTGTCATTTGTCTGGAAAAGAAAAGAGATGGTAGTTCTGGATCAAAAAGCTCATAAAATCAATTATTAGTGTACAGTTCATCCTGCTGTCTATTACAATGGTATTTCAGAGTTGTGGGAAATACAAACTTATCTTAGTTTAGAACTATATCTGTCTTCAGTTCTCCAGAGATCACAAGTGTTACAGAATCACCCAAGTTCATTTCTTCTTTCTGTTGCCTAAAATACAACAAAGATCAAATTTCCTCACTGGGGATCTCATGGGCAGACCACTCTACTGTACAAAATTATGCCTCTTCTCCCTGGAGAGTTTTGTATTTCAATATTTTTTGTTTGTTTGTTTTAGATATCCATAACCTATGCAACAGAAGATGGTGTTTCTATCCACATAATGGGCTAAAAACTCTACAATTAATTCAAATTGTTCTTAAAATTTTCAAACATAATCTGAATTCTGATGAAGCTATCAGAATCAAAAACTATTTGTCTCCTCTGAATCTGAGATAATGTTCAATAAATTCTAACAAAAGGAACAGCCATGCTGAATCGTTGACTCTCTGTCCTCATGGACATCAAATGAATATTTTCCTATGGAGTTATGAGTCATGTTCATCACGCTAAGGAAGAACACTGTGCATAAGTCTTTAATAACACCACGAGCTTAAGTACAAACACATTTTTTTGAGAAAGAAGCTTTCATTAGGACAGATACCATTATTAGCTGTAATCTTATGGACATTTTGAAATTCCACATCTGGGAACTCCTAATTAATGTGCAAGAAAAGTGTTTTTAAGAACTCTCAAAACCTCACTCAATCCTCATATAAACTGGCATTCATAATGACGTTGAGTTTTTAATCTCTTACTCCTAGACTAGCCTTGGAAGAAACATTTGAAACAGAACTGGATCATGTGGGCAGCCAAAGTTAAACATTTGAATTTTCTTGCATTTTCATCTAAACCCCATAGCTTGTTAATAGGACAAAAAGTTAGAGAATAATTACACATAAACGCAGCTATGCACAAGTAAGGTGTCAAGTCTAAGCTACATGAGAGCACTGCTTGTTCCACCCTATGGTTAGGGCTAAACTCTGGGACGTGAATATGCCTCCAGAGGCATCTCACTTCAGTCACTGCCAACTGCAATAGCCCAGATGCCAAGCTTGGATTAGAACACATACACACACACACACATAATTGCATATCTATATATTTATACATTTATATATTTATGTGGATATATTTAAACTTATATATTTATCTATTTTCTCAAGATTTTAACAATACCTAAAAACAAAGAAAAAGGCTCTACATTAAATTTCACTTAATTCCTTGTGACAGAAGTAGCATCCTATTGAGCTCCGCTTTTCTTTCATTTTATTTTGCTGAAGAGCAGAACTGTGTTCCCCTCAGATTGACACCTGCTGTCACATCTGAATGACAGCCCTCAACACCTTAGCCTTTGCAACCAAAAAGAGCAAAGGATGACACCTGCTTTCCTTCCAGGAGGTTCTCAGGTGTGGGGATGGGAAGTGCTTTGTCCAGTCATCTCTCTGGGCATCTTACGTTTTTGGTTTTTTTTCAGTGCAACAGAGAGATACCTTCATTGTGAAAGATTAAATAAAATGGCAAACTGCTTTTGAAAAACTCTCTCTTTTCATTAAAAAGAGGCAGAAATTGTAAATGGCTTTAAAATGGCTGAGTAATAGTTTCTTCTCTAATGACTACATAAGGGTATTATGGTATTTGTCATCATCTGACTAAAAATTCCAGACTTTTCCCTGCACTGAGCTGAATTGTCTTTAACTGCATTAGTTTTAAGTGGAATGAATGAATACATAACTGTTTAAAACTCCATACAAAGGCTCTGCATCGTCACATCTGTAGCCAACTACTGGCATTTATTTTTTTTTTTCCAGAGCAAAATGGACTTCTATATAACAAGCAGTGGATAGACACCACTTGTTTAAAAGAAAATAATAATTATGTTCTAGATGGTAGACCAGGCACAGGCCTTTTCTTCCTAGCACACCACTAGAGGAAAAAATCTGTAATCTGGCTGCAGATGTGACTGCACATTTGGTCCTCACTAGTCCTGAAGGAGTAGACTTCTCAGAGTTGGCTGCAAGGTCCATCCCCATTCTCAGCAAGGAAGTTACTGAAAAGAGCAACCTGTGGGAGAACTGGCTCTCTCCTCTGTGTCTTCCAAATTCAGTAAACTCTGTGCAGACTTGACCACAGATACTTTGAGAAACTTTGGATTCCAGAGTTGAAAGGCTGCAATTTAGCCATACTCTGGAAAACACAAATATTGTTTTGGAAAGCAAGAAGAGCAAAGGCTGACCTTCAGGCATCTTCATCTGAGTCCTGGGTCACTTGGGGAATGAATGAGAAAAAAAAACCAGCAATCAGCTTTCTACCCTGTTTGTTGCATCTCATCACACACAAATAAAATGCCGAACACAAGTCCAAGGGTAGAATTGCCTAGTGAAGGACACATGAAACAGGTACAACTGTGAGGCTAACCAGCTATATCACTAGCAGTACTCCCAGAGAGCTCCCAGGTGCACAGAAGCTGTTTCTCCTTTGCTTGATTTTGTCCTTGCCTCCTCCCTGACTAGCCACCTTCACAAGCCAATGCCTGAAGGAATGGGACTAGTTCTTCTGCTGTCAAGGTGATTCATGAGGGCAGCTGTAGGAACAAGAAACTCGTTCCTTTCTGGTCCCTACTGAAGGAATTGGAACAGGAAGGAAATTCTGGTGATTTTCACTTGATTGTGCTTCCTCAGCACAAAGTTGCCAACTTCATTGTCTGCATACCTCAGGTTCTGTAAGGCCTCATTCACATCCCTCTCTTAACAGAAATCCAGTTATTTGCCCCAGTTTTCTGGAATCCTTTGAGCTCTTAGCTTCTACTTGGTAGCTAATTTGAAGACAAATCATAAGAAAAGTCACCAACAATTTTGGAGTAAAGCTGCTCCAGGGTTTCGTTTAGTTTTTATAAGAGGGTCTTGCTTAGGTTTCTTCCCCTTGCCTGAATCCCAACCCTATTGCTGCCTGCACCATGCAGCTGCTGCAGGAGAAGCTACGCAGATGCTTTGTGTTGCAAATCAAGGGAACATGTCTCCTGCTTCTCACAAGAGAAGGTTATTTTTAAAATGTGCTATGGGAAGTATTTGAATGCAGACAACACTGAGGCCTTTTAGAGAGCTGCTTACAGAGCAGATTCCTCATTCTCTGTCTAATCATTTCTATTTCATGGCTGACCGATTTGTCCCCCGTTTCCATGCTATTGTGCCTCAGAGTCAAGTGGCAAGAAATGCATAAAATACTGGGTAAAAAGCAGAAGGTCCTGAAACTAAAAAAATGTAACTGCTCAAAACAAAATTAAGCTCTGCCTGAACCACACTTCTGGCTTTACATCACTCCTGAACATTTCTTTTCTGACTTCCAGTACCTGACTAAAACTGGGGACTCATTCTGTTATACATCTTTTACACTCTGCCTGATGACTTACAGCTGAAGTACGAAAGGCAGATGCATGACAGAAGGGGACCACAGATCGATGGCTAAGACAGGAACAGAATCTGTGTATCTTCGCCCCAACCCAAGCCTGTCCCCTAGGTAGTGGGTCTGAATTTTATTGTTACATCTAACAGATGAATCTGAATGCAGTGTCCAAATAAGCACAAACTGTGGCAAATTTTTCTCTCTGCTCTTCGGATTGGACCTATCTATGATATACTTACACAAAGTAAAATTATTCTTATTTATCCCCATAACAGAAAAGATAGCTTTACAATGCTACTTTTTACAAAATCTGCTGGTTTTATGATGCAAAATGGCTCCTCTCTGGTTAACAGCAAATTCATTTTGGTATATCCCCGTGTCTTGATGTGACTATATTCCCCAATAGGAGCTCACTTGTTGACACAGAGGCACTACTGGTATTCTGGCTGTTTGCTGTTTTTCAATGAATGTGTTTGTTCACAATTATTTCAAAAGGACTAACTGAAAAGCTAATTTTTTCCATTCCTATAATTCTTATTCTTCAAGTTTCTTTTAGAAGACTGGATGTAACAAACTTCCTTAATCCTTGCCCCTGTGGGAAGCAGAGAGGGCAGGATGGGCTTTGTATGCTTCAGTTTAAGTCCATTAGGGTTTTTTGCTGTCAGTGGTCTCCCTCTTTTCCCAGTAGGATCTTTCATGAGTTAAGTTTGTGGACACCAGGATTCTGACTTGCCTGGGGGCTATGACTCATCCTCAGAAGGTTTGGTTGCTTTGGGGACTTCTGCTGGTGTACCATATAAGCCATGATGCAGTCTCCTTCATATGCTCTTGCATTCCCTGTCTACTCAGCTGCTCCTTCATGGTTAGAAGAAAAAAAATTGCTCTCTTCCTTTTAAAATCAGTGATTTTAGTGGAAGTTTTGTACCAAGATGAATTTTTCTAAACAAGTAACAACTTCATGCCTTTTCTTTCTATACAGCAAAGGTGACAATGGCTCCTTAAAGGTATGGACTGCTTTGAGGAGTAATTCTTAGCATTGATCCAGCATGATGGTTAGTCATATCCAGCACCTTCATAATGTATTGAAGTCTGGAATTTGAGGTTACTCGGGACCTTGCTAAATTGTCTGCACATAGCATGAATAATTTTACAGATACACATTGAGAAACCAGAGTCTAGCCTCTTGATTCTCTGGAAACAATGCAATTATTTCCCTTTATAAATAACGGGTCTTCGTGACCAACAAACATGGCGAACTACACACACTCTGACACTGTTGGACACCAAACAACCCAGTTAGTGGCTTAGTCATCCACTACGACGGGGCAGCTCCCATTTTTCCTAGAATCTGACAAGTCCAGATGACAGCATCCTCAATTTTCACATGCATAGCGTAAAGTTTGTCTGCTAAGAGAAAATTCAGCTCTGATTTTTCTGACCAAAGTGACTTCAAGCAAAAGTCTCCATCTACCCTGACTTATGAAGATAGCCCAACTGACTTATAAACCCAAACAACAAAAAAAAATTCTACACAAGGGCGCAGTTAGATTTTGCTTAGCTTTCTTCCCTTTATCAGCTTTTGAAGGACACAAATCCGAACGACCACCAGGACCTCGGATTTTGCACCCGCCAGCCTTAGGGACGGCGATCCGGTTTGTGCCATCTCCCTGCCCTGACTCCGTGCGTGCTTCGGGAAAGGAAAATCCTTCTGGCGGTGTTACACAAGGTCACGTAACTCATCCCCCTGCTCCCCTAGCGCCGGGCGGGACATCCCGGCTGCAGAGCTGAGTGCCGACACACACCGCGTCGAGAGCCACCCCGCTCCCCGGCGGGACACACCCCGCTCCCCCGCGGGCGCGGCGAGCCCAGCCCGGTGCGCCGCGGCGGGAGAGCGCGGGCAGCCCGCGGCAGGGGAGCCCCGCACCGCACTGGAGCGACGAGCTCTGGCGGGCTGCCCTGCCTGCTGCCCGCCTCTCTCCGGCTCTCTGCCCCCTTTCTATGAAAAAAAAAAAACCCAAACAAACCCAAACTATATATAATCAGCCCCTGGCCCATTCCCTCTTGCAGCAGGTGAAAGGATGCGGTTAGCGGGCTGCTGCCGCTCTGACAGTGCCCATGTACCCTGCCTCCGCAGGACAATGGCATCGCCCCTCGCCCCGTCCCGCCTCGGCCCCTTACCTTAACCACGTCGTCGTTGAGGTGCTTGGGGTCTCGGTTGACCAGGTCGATCTCTTTGGTGTGCACGTCGCGCACCGCCTTTTCGCTCAGCTCATCTGCCATCATCTTGTTGTTGGGCTTGTAGATGTTGCCCTGCTCCCGGACGGGCGCCGTGTACAGAAAGCCCTGCGGGAAGAAGAGGGAGCGCGGGCGGGAGGGGAGAGCCCAGCTGAGTCGGGGAGGGCAGGGCCGGGCAGGGCCGGTCCGCTTCGCGCGGAGGGGGGGGGAGGGGGGCCGACTGGGGGAGGCGGCCCCGGGTCCCGCAGGGCGGCGGGATCCAGGCAGCGGAGTGGCCCTCGCCCAGCTATTTAAGCGTGGCCGCGGGGCGCACACCACACCCCCGCGGTGCCAGGCACGGCTCCCGCCGCCAGGCGGCCCCGGTCCCGCACCACCCGCACCCGGACAGCGGCGTTGCCCCAGGGCGGAGCGAGCCCCCCCTCTGCGGGGAGGGCGCTCCCGCGGCCCCCGCAGACACAGCTGGGAGCGGCCGGGGATCCCCGCGCTGCGCCCTCCCCACGCTGCCCTCGCCATACCGCCCTCGCCGCGCTGCCCGGAGCACGACGCCCTCACCGTACTGTCCTCATTACACTGACCCCACTGTATTATCCTCCACGCAGAGCCATCACTATGCCTCCTCCATCCCGCTGCACCCGCCGTAGCGCCCTGCATGTAGCGCCCTCCATATATCGCCCTCCACGCATTCCAGCAGCTCCCGTCTCCGCGTCCCGCAGGGCTCGAGCCCTCCGGCTCCCGCTGTCCTTGCCCGCAGGTGCCCGGCTGCCCGCCCTCATGCCGCCGAGCCGCCCGGGCCCCGCTTCTCCGACAGGTCGGGGAGCTTGGGGGGCAGAGCCGCTGCAGGTACTCGGCGGCGGCGGGCGGGAGGGCAACGGAGCAGCGTCCCGGCCCCATCCCCTGGCGGTCATACCTCCGAGTCTACGTATTTGGTGCCGGACATGCTGCCGCGGGCTGCTGACGGCTCTGCCGCGAGTGACTCTGCCCTGTGACTTGTAGGGCCGGAGGCAGGAAGATCCCGCTCTGCGGAGAGGCCGGCCGGCGGAGGTAGCTGCGAGGAGAGGGCTGGCCGCTGGCCAGGGCGGCTCCCTGCCTCCGGCTGGGGTGGATGACAGCCGCGATACGGCCCCGCACACCGCAGGGCGGCCGGGAGCCGCCGGGGGTGGGAGGAGAAAGTAGCCCTGCCCCGGCAACCTGGGAGGTGACGGCCGCGGTCCCGGCACCGGCCACGCTTGCGGAGACAGGGACACTACAGGGACAGGGATAGTCATAGGGACAGGGTCCCCTCCGCGTCGCCCACCCTGTCTCTCCCGCCCGCCCGCCCGCCACCCCCGACAGAGGGTCCCCGCCGCTGGTTGTGGGGGGCGACAGTGGCTGCCTGTGGCAGAGCTACGAGGGCAGGGGCGAGGGGCAAGGAAACAGTGAGGAGATGGAAAACTTAGTCGTGTTTCAAGCCCAGAGCGAGCGAGGCGTTTGTCGGGCTTCCCCCTCCCGGCACTGACAATAGTTTACACAGAAGCATCGCTGCTCCAGGAACAATTGTGGAAACTTGGACATCCTTGGGATGAAGAAAAAGAGATTATGTCAACTGGTTCATTTCAAAACTATGCAAATATTTAACAGTTCTACACTTTAACAGTGCTATATTTTTCGCGGGAGGAGAATTGATCCGTACATGCCTGCCATGCATATTAACCTCTGGGATTTACTTTTAAAGGGGAATGGTGGGACACCGACAGCTTGCCATGCGCTGTCCTCGAGGTTCTTTGTAAGCTCGGGGGCATATGTTGGTGTAAATATTATAAAGAATTTTTTTTTTTTGTTTGGTGCTTGCAGCCAATAGTTTTGTGTTAGGAAATCAGACTATGGTGAAAGATTTATAACATTAACAGAAATATAGTGACCTTAGTGTTAGTTTAGCACAGAATTGCAGCAACAGAGGTAGAAAAACTCTTAACTGCAGTATATTTGGCTTTGGCGATTCAACAGAGAAATGACCTTAGAAAAGCCACTGGCTAAGATGGATGTAGGCTCCACAGATGTAAATAACTGCACCTGTTGAAAATGCAGTCCACAAAGACATGTATTGCTGATAGCGTCATCAGTTAGTAGCCAACTTTCTTTAGGAGTTTATAGTGCTCATAAACTTTAGAACAAATGCTTTGGATGGAAGTTTTCCAACTTTCCAAGTCAGTCATAACTTTTAAAAGTAACTTTTTAACTGATGCAATAATTCACTTAAGCCATCATTAAAATATCTTCATCTGTCCACCCACTGGAGTATGTACATGGAATCAAATGAGTGTATTGAAGGACATACCCATCTGAAAAAAACCCACATGACAATTCTTTGTTCTCATACCTAGGAAAGTTTTTCAATTAGTCACTGTCCTGCACATAAATCAGAACATTTTGATTCATCATTCAATATTACTGTGTATTTCAAGGATGACTGAAAAAAAGAGAGATACCTATTAGTTTGAAATGATGAATTGGTTCTGGAATCATTTCTGCAGAACCACAGCCCCCTTTAGAAGATGTTTCTGAATCACACAACACCACTGCAGCTAGAAGAATATCAGAAGTTAATGGAATTTATAAGTTTTATGAGATGAATTCCAGAATAGGTTGTATACAAAGTAAAATGACCCATCACATCTGATGAACTCTAGTGGTATTTTCTTTAGCTGAAGAAATACCAAGGAGAGAGCCTGCAGAGAAAATGGCATGGGTACTACCAAGCTGTAAGAGTGAGCAAGTTACACCTGCAGTGATGGAGAGGGATGGAGCAATGGCCCATTGCCTCTAGCACTGCTGTATGAGAAATGCACACAAACTTAGCAGCCAGAGACTTGGCATGGGTGCACACAGTAGTTCTGCAAGGAGCTCCTGTTACATTCAAAGGAAGAGTATAGCTCAGTGGGAAAGGGCCTGGTAAGGGCCTGTAGGGAACTTCTGAAAGTGCAAAGGCACTTGTCCCCTTCTCAGTTCTTATGAATGGATTATCCAGGGGTGTCCTAAAAGTGCCAGAGGTTGTAGACACCCAACCTGACCTTGGAAATGACACCCAAACAGTCTCCTCATGGAGATTTGCTGTGTCTTTAGTGGCCCAGGTCAGTTGCTGAACACTGGCCACCTCACTGCCTTTCTTCTTTCTCCTTCACACTGGCCTTAGGCATTTCATATCTATTTTTAAAAAGTCATTATTGCTCCAAAGTCTTGTTTTAACTGAACTTTCAAACATCAGGATTACCTTGAGAACTTGCTTTAAACCTGGAGCAATTTGTGTGCAAGTTATGATCTGATTTTTTTCTGTTTTGAGAAGAGGAAAGGTTTTAGTATGGGTAGTAAACATGTCTTCCAAAAAGCCAGTGCAAAAAAAAGAAAAGGTTGGAAAAAATTCCTGGTGTCAGAAAATGAGTCACAAAACTGAACTGAATGTGGATGACTGCTCACTGAGTGTCTTTGTCTGGTATCAAACACTCCCTCTTCCTCCATTCTCAACTCCCCCCTTTTTTTTTTTAAGCTTGTGTAATTATTCCAGTTATGGTATTAGCAATACTCCTGATATATTCCAGTGTCAGCAAGATCAAAATCAGTCCTGGGAAACTGTTTTCTTTATGTATAGTTTCGACAGTAACAAGGCTGACAGATAACTGAGGCTGTTTTTAGCAGCCTGCCTTATACAAAGCACTTACAAACCTAAGGCTTAGGAGTGGAAGATCATCGCTTTTTTTTGTATCTTCTGTTCAACTGCTTAATCATATGATTATATGTGCATTTTTTTATGTTTTGCTGGATGAAAGCCTTAGCTGCCAGAACTGTTGGTACTGAACTTTTCTGAACCATCTCACTGTCCTCATCCTGTTGCCTGATAACAAGCACTGGCATGGGTTTAACAGGCAGGCCAATGTATTCCTCCTTCCATTATTTACAGACTTGTAATCCTGGAGAACTCACAGTGGTCACCCTGTCCCCACTCTCTGAAGAATTTCTGTGTTTTAAATTGTGAGTTCCTGGATCAGAACTTTTCCTTGGAGATAGGTGTCCCTTGCCCCCAATATACAGGTCTGCACTTTCATGTATGCATTTGTTATTTGGCCTGTTTGTTTCTGGCATCAAAGGAATAGTTATCCCAGGAGAGATGGGTAGCTCCTCTCACATTCCTTCCTTCTCACAACCTCTAGCTAGGAGTGATTTCATTTAATGTGGAACTGCTGCTGCCATAAAGCATTTCACAATAGCCTAAGGGCTAGAAGAAGTAAACCAGCACTGTGGAAACCTGAAATCAAATTTTGCGTGAGGTGTGCCAATGCATATGGACTCACTCCTGGGAAAGTATATTCTGGGAAGTACCTTATTATGCTTATGTGCAGTAAGTGTATTTTAAGGAGTCTAAGGCAATCTCTTCCCTTCTTTTGGGATTCTGACTGGGCTTAGATGTGAGAAAGATGCCAAGTTGCTCAAATAAGGGCAGTTCTGGGCATGACAGAAGTAAAACTGTAGGTACCGAGAGGGGTTATGTGAAAGGGAGGTGCCTTCTGAGTTCAGACATGTTCCCGGTTGGGTGGCTGCTGAGCAGGGATTACAGTTTTGGATTGAAATGCCCGAATTCTCTCATTTCAATCCTGTTGTGGATGTGTACATCTTTTATTAGAGCTAGCCCTTGAAGGTCTTGATCAAGATACCTTGTAACTGCCTTGTCTGGAGAGGCAAAGATTGGAAGCTTTAATTCTGCCAGACCTTGTACAAATCAAGTCACTCTTTTCTCAGTGCTTTTCAGTATCAGATTCCTTACTACTCAGTTTGACCATGAACACTGGTCTATGTCAACGCTGTTCTGAACCATTCTGTTGGTTCTACCTTATTATTAAGTGTTCAGGTGTTTTATAGAAAAATCAGACTAGTGAGAACTACTCTCATTAATGGGACTTGAATACCAACTCCTTAAGGCTTATGTATTATCACCAAGCTTCATTACCTAAGAATTTCATGGTCAACACCAGCTGATGGTTGTAGCATTGTGATAGCTCTGATAGTGTAAAGTAAAGCAAGATGAGGTAAACACATGGGGTGATAAAGCCACTCTATTGAACTGAGGCAGTTGGAAAAGCAGACAAATTTTCCTTGAGGTTTGAAATAAAAGTGTGAATCTCTACATTTTATTCAATTTAAGTGCCTAAAGTAGGATTTGATGTGAAGGGGCCTTCTTCCTCCCACTTGCAGCTGGAAGGGGAAGCCGGACAACAGATGAAACATCTAACACAGGCGACACTCACCCTTGGCCTCAAATTGTGAGAGAAGTATATAGAAAAGAACCTGCCTCACTACTTACGTGAAGCTCTAGTTGCTTCCATCAATCTTCCCAATTTCTGCC